>JASAUF010000388.1:3355000-3780000 GCA_030180095.1 Magnolia changhungtana | reverse complement strand
TATACAAGAATCAACTAGTTAGGAGATCCAGCCATTGTGTGTTTTTGCCATCTAAATTGGGACCCACTTTTATATCTGTTTAATTTAATTTAAAAATGTTCAAAGGTTGCAATTTCTCAATGCATGTGTATAGATTACCAAACTCTATCAGAGTATTAAAAGCCTATTCCTATAATCCTGGGCCTTCATAATCAGGGGGCCTTAGGCGATTGCCTCACCTGCCTACCCCTTAGAGCCACCCCTGAATCTAGGTGGGCCCTACCATGATTTTTTGAGAAATCTAACCCATTCACTCTTTTTTGAGCTCATGTTAGTACCTGAGGTGAAAAAATAGCAAGATGTAAGACTTAAGTGGGCCGAAATAAAGGAAAAGGTGGGTAGGGAATTTTCTACCGTTGAAATCTCCCTGGGGTCGACAGTGATGTTTACATGTCATCCATACCATTCGTAATGTCATTACCATTGAGATAAATAAGTATTAGACTGATTCAAAGCTTCTGAGCTCTAGGAATATTTCAACCGTGTGCTCATGCCTTACGTTTTCGGCCCACTTGAGTATTATATCTTGTTCGTTATTGGTCTCGTGTCGTAAAATGATCTCACAAAATGGATGGATGGATTGGATTTCTCAAAAACAGAGTGGTGGGTCCCACTTAGGTTTCCAATGGAAGAACTTATATGAAAGGCTTCCGTAGTATCGGAGAGTTAGAGAATAAGGTGAAGAGGCGTACCAGAGAAGAAAACTCGCTATTAATCTAAACCATCTCACTTATTCGACGGTTGATAGCAAGGTTTGCGCATAATGACATGCGAATCGATGTATAGTTGAGCGTTTATATATATATATATATATATATATATATATATATATATATATATATATATATATATATATATATATATATATAGGAAAATGTTCACCTGCGCACCCGTTCGCATGGAACCGGTGCGAACTTTTTTGAGAACCTATCATACGTGATGTAGATCCAAAATCTGAACCGTCCATGTGAAGCAGCACCTCATGAAACCCTCCGCGCCCAAGTCTTACTTTGATCCAAAATTTTGGTGGGCAATGAAAAATGAAAACAGTTTCCTCCTATGATTTGCATTTCTCTTTGCTATAGCCTACCAGAATTTTAGATCAGGGTGAAAATTTGCCCCTTTGGGTTTCATGGAATTCTGCATCTCATGGACCTTTTAGATTAAACACCCGTGACACGTGTGCAAAGGTGCCCATGTGCATAAGTGCGCAGGTGAGCATGACTTTATATATGACACGTGTGCAAAGGTGTGCACGCGCATAGGTGTGCAGGTAAGCATGACTCTCTCTATATATATATTGAATATTTTAACCCATTAAAGTGGTTATGTTTGTGTTAAAAACATAAAAAGCGAAATTATCAAAGGATTAAACTAATCCAATCATCAAGACATTTATTTATAGCATTTTTATAATATAAAGTAATTCCACTGACTAAAGTCCTAATACATCACATCAATCTGTCACGATGTATCAGAGCAAAGCACCTTTAGGCAATGCTTAAAGACAAAAATACTTTGGGCAATTTTTATATTCACAGTGGAGTGTGACTTTCACTGATGTGGATGGAATTATTACATGTAGATGAGATCTACAACATGTAGATGAGATCTACCCTGCCAATTGGACGTCCTATCCTTCGTGAGAAGGGGACCAAAAATGTCAAGCCAATTCAAACTCAAATTGTCTACATCCCTAGGAACATTTAAGATGAGTCAAAATTGTATGTGATCTAATATGGGGTATAAATAAAAGTTGAACATTCTAGAACTCATACTTACCATAAAACCTTACTTTAGAAGTTAGTATGATTTTACACCATTTTATAATGGTTTAGACACCTACCACTACTTAGATTGGGCTGTTTTTCAAGATTCTTGATGAAACATACATTGGATTTGGAAGGGATTTCATGCATGTCCCCCACAAGTTGATCATATAATAGTAGTCACAACTCTTTTTTCATGCATAGTGTATTATATTTGTATTGTAGAATTAGCGGATCGTCTATGTATCAATAATGGAGATTCAATATTATAATTTTAAAGGTGTACCTAATTGAGAAGATATTCTCGATATCATATCGTAGCTAAGAGATGTTACGTCCTCCGCACCTCACATTTTTTTGAAAACCTTCAATGACCCTAAGATTTTCTATCTTATGTTCGTGAGGAGACTAATACATTTATTTATAGGTAAGTGAACTAGAGAAGCTTACCCATCAGAATTCTTTTCTCTAAGGTCTCTACACCGTACATTTCCATATTTGGATAATAATTATGTATAGAGACCATGGTTCAAGTTTCTTGCCTCAAATCCGTTGCAATCATTATAATTATAATGGGATCCACTAAATTTCTTAATCTAAATAATCTAACAGTCATATCTAAATCAATGATCATGTATAGCCCACTTGATAAGAGTATGACCCAGGGAGCCTACCTTGGTTGGCAAGAGAATGATCATATTAAATAAAGGTTGACTTTTGCTATTTTTTTACTTATTTGAATAAATTTCATTTGTGGACTCTTTTATTTAATATATACAAAAGAAAATGTTATACAATATTTAGAGTAAAATTATATTAGACAAAAAAATAAATAGATAATTGTAATTTTATTATCTTTATAGGTAAATATATATAGGTGTGTGACTAAAAAAAATCTCATCACCTCGGTATCATTAATTACAATATGCCAGAGTATCAAAGTGTTCCTCTAATCGATGGTGAGTCACTATTGGGGTAGCGACCAACCAGATCAACGGTTAAGATATTGCTCCCATGTATTGTAAACGTTTGTGCTTAAAAGGAAGTAGATTGGGTACTACCCGCCCATCCCTCGTTAGGAGTGGTTAGGGCTCCGTAATGGATGGGTTGTATCCATACCATCTATCCATTTTTTTCATATCATCTAAGGTAAAGTCGAAAAACAAGTCGTGGACCACACCACAGGAAGCAGCGATGACACCCACCCACCGTTGAAACCTTCCCAGGGTCCACCATGATGGTTAATTTCCATCCAACCGATTCATAAGGTCACATAGACCTGGATGAAAGGAAAACATAAATATGAACTTGACCCAAAACTTCCATGGCCTCTAAAAGTCTTCAACTGTAAGTGTTTAATCCGCATTCTGTGGCCCACTTATGCCTTAGAACTCCTTCATTTTTTAGCTTGTACCCTAAAATGATATGGCAAAATAAATGGACGGTGTGGATAAACCGATACATTACAGTGTTCGTTCCTTGCTAGGGACAAGGAGGGTAGTATCCAGTACTCCTAACATGTGGGAAAAATGGTGGCCTGCTTAATGATTGGACCGGCTAATGGAATGGCTTGGACCATTCTTCGTTGGGTTCAACCTGGCCAGTCTCTTGGGCCAATCTTAACTCTCAAGTCCTGTGGGCCCGGCTGTCCAACCCATTGCTACCACTGTCTAGCTAACTTCGGAGGAGGAAGCGTGCTAGCCTTACCACGTGCAAGTAATGTGGAGACGATTATAAGTAACAAAACACCACGTGGGTAGAACACGTACGAGATCCATGCCATCCATTAGGTGCACTGCCTCATGCTCACCTTGGAAATCAGAATTTGGTTGGTAGAGAACTCAGGTAGGCCATACACCATAAGGAAGATTTGGGGGGCACGGCTTCGGTGGTACACCGTATAGCCACCAAGGTGGGTGGGATCCCTGAATGGGGGGCCAACCTCAATGTATGTTCCTTACATCGATGCCGTCCAACAGTTTTTTTATTTTTTATTTTTTATTATTATTATTTTTTTTATTTAAAGCTTATTTTAGGGTACGATCCAAAAGGTGAAGCAGATCCCATTCTCAGTTGGACCATACCACATGAAAGAGTGATGATTGATCATTGAAAGCTTCTTGTGGGCTACAAAAGTTTTGGATCATGATGAAATTTGTATAGGCCCTTTGTCCAAGTTTTTATTGCCTTATCAAAAGGTTGGATGAAAAATAAACATTTCTATGCCCCCAAGAAGTTTTTAATGGGGGATTCAGTTGTGTATGGGCCCTTTATCAAGGTCTTTATTGCCTTATCAAAAGGTTGGATGAAAAATAAACATTTCCGTCCCCCCAGGAAGTTTTTAATGGGGGATTCAATCAACACTGTTTCCTGTGGTGTGGTCCACCTAAGTTTAAATATGCTTTATTTTCTGTACAATATCTTAAAATGAGCTGTAAAAACAGTTGGACGGTGTGGATATATTTAAGATACGTCAAAACGGGCGCCATATTCAGGGATCCCACCCATCTTGGTGGATCCGGAGATCCACCGAAGCTGCGCCCAGATTTGGGAGGAGATACCTACCGTTGGTTGCTTACGAGCTCAAACGTAGATATTATTTTCCATCCAATCCATTCATACGAGTCTTCTCATCAAGATAAAGATTCCACACAAAAATCACGCTATTTAAAAACTCATTTGGACCGCATCACACGAATTTAGAGATTTAATGCATATTTTACGTTTTCTCTTGTGCTGAGGCCCACATAAGATTTGGACGAGCATGAAATTTGGGATCAAATCGTAACATGGGGTGGTGCAACTGATGGACGTGATGGATTAGCCTAACACGGGGTAACGAAACCCATGGACGGGTGGATTTCATTCATTTAAAGTGGCTCTGCCACGTCAGCGTAGCGTCACCGGTTCGTTCTTATAACGTCACTACGTAACACGTGTAACGTACGGAGAGGTCGCAATCATATGGAAAGGATTCGCTAATGGCTACTCCACTGCCACTAGCCCGGTTGCTAGTGGTCGGTGCCCTGTGGCCCCACCATATGTATTTTATCCATGCCGTTCATCCATTTTTACAGATCATTTTAGGTATTGTTCTAAAAAATGAGGGGGATATAAATTTACGGTGGACCACACCACAAGAAAACAGTGGTGATTGGATATCCAGCATTTAAAATCCTCTTCAGGCCCACCGTACTGTTTATTTGACATCCATATCTGTTGATTAGGTCATACAGAACTAGATGAAGGGAAAAACCAAAGATCGGCTTGATCCAAAAATTTTATGGACCCAGAAAGTTTTTAATGGTCACATTCAATCAACACTGTTTACTGTAAGATGGTCCAATTGAGATTGGGATATACCTAATTTTTTGTATCATAACATAAAATTATCTATAAAAATAGATGGACGGCATGGATGAAACCAATATGCCATGGTGGGTCCACAGAGCACCGACTGGCAGAGGGAGTAGCCAATCCGTTCCCATGTACGGGACGCGTGGTGCTTGCGCGGCCACAAGAAGATCCTGCAGTCCGAAGTTGTGGGCCCACGGATATACCTGCGCCAGCTCCACTTCATTCGTCAGTTTCACGATATGACGACAATATGACAGGATGGACGCGGATTTCCTGCGAAAGCCGTTCGCAGGCTGCGCTGGAAACTTAGGTGGCCCCCTCAGTGATATTTGTCAGATATACAACCGTCCATTCGTTTTGTGAGATTATTCGGGGCTAAAAATGAGCTGATCCAGTACTCAGGTGAGCCGAAAACGTGAGGATTGATCGTACGTAGTTAGTGGGTTACTAGAAGTTATTAATTTCAGTTCATTTAAGTAGGGATGACGCTACGATTGTATAGATGGCGTGTAAACATCAGTCGATGTTTCTGTAAGAATTTTCTACCCAACTTTTATTTTAGTGCAGCCTATTTAAGTTTTGGATATTGTTTATTTTTTATTTTAAGCCTTAAAATGAGCTCACAAGATGGATGGATGGAATAGATTTCTCACAAATATCACAGTGAGCCTCACCTATTTTTCCAGCGCAGAAGACTTCAAGAAATCCGCATCCCATTGATTTTGCCTGAGAACCTAGGTGGGGATGGCCGCGATGTCTGTGAGAAATCTATCCTATCCATCCGATTCTGTGAATCATTTTAGTACTAGAAATAAAAGATACAGTTTCCAAGATTCAAATGTGCCGCACTAAAGGAAAAGGTGGGTAGGGACATTCTTACGGTTCAAACCTCTCTAGGCAGACAGTGATGTTTACATGTCATCCATACCGTTCATAGCACCATTTGTACTGAGATGAGCTGAAAACACAAATATAATTATGATTGGCCCTACAAATATTTCAAAATTTCAATTGTAGACATTTAATCCTCACATTTTCAGCCCACGTATTGGATTTGTCTCATTTTTGGCCTCATGTCCTAAAATAATCAGAAAGATAGAAGTGGACTGCATGGTGTGCCACGATGGCCTGATGTGTTGACGTAACTAGGTTTTGTGCAGGTTGAAAGTCAGGCGGGTTGGGTGGGTTGGTGCTCTAACCCAACCCAAGGTTCCTATATCTCAACCCTAACCCAGCTCAACCCAATCTAGGGTTGGGAACTCTCAACCGAAGCGAGCTTAGTCAGGTTGATCAGGTTGGTCGAGTACATACGTGCTAATGTTTTCATTATTACATTAGTTTATTATATTTAAATATAAGACTTATCTTTTGTGTTTATAATTTTATTAATTATATTTGTGATTATTCATCATAAAAAACTTCATTTTTTCTTTAAAAAAACAAGCTGAAATATAAGACAACTACTCCATTAAAAGTCATGTGGCATAACACGTAATCTATTTGGGAGAGAGAAATCTGGCATATCTTGTTAACTTGAGTCCTTGAAAATGACGTGGACAAAAGAGACCCGACATCATGACGTAGGGGAGGACGTGAGTTCGAGCACCGTCTTCCTCAAGAGGATAAATATTCCGAATCCACGAAACTTCTCGAATCCACGAGGAAAGAAAGTAGAAAATAAGAATAAATTCGAAATTGATTAATCAATAATTGATAATTTTCTAATGCGTCTCCTTACACCATTAATAAAGAAAAAAATAAACTAAAATTCATAATTATCAAAAATAACAAAATTCTAACTCTAATAAAAATCTTAATTCTAATAAAACTCTTCTAATGCCTAATTTCTAAAAATAAAAATTCCAAATAAACTTTCTCTAGAAGAGTCCTAGTATAATTAAAAGTTATTTCTAAAAAGGAAGAAAATCTAAAACTCTAAAAATAGAAAAAATATTAAAAAATCAGAATTACTAAAAATAGTAAAAATTTCCTAAAAATTTGTTTTTGAGCTGAAAGCGCGCGTTTTCTGACGAAACGGACAAATGCGACCCACTTTGTGGGTCAGTTCACCTCGGATGGCCCGTTTCAATAAAGATTGATAAGTTGTGCGCCTTGTAACGATACCCGGATCAAAAGTTATGGTCAATTTATGGTCCATCTTCTTTTGACCCAACCATGCTAGGAACGTATCTATGACACGTTCTACATCACATCACTACTGTGCCTTCGACACAAATGATCCGCACTCAATTATAATTTATAAGTAACTTACATATTGATCAAGTTCGGGTTAGGTCGAGCAACCCGGGACCTCAACTCGAGCACAACCTAAGTTTTATCGGGTTAGTATTTGTATAGCCCAAGCTTGATATCGGACCCGATATATCCTGCCCGAGCCCAACCCAATGTCGGATCGGTCATGGGTCGGTCGGGTTGAACCCGCCAACTTTCAGCTCTAGTTTTGTGGGCCCTATATGCATGTGTTATATCTACTGTATCTATTTATTTTTGTGAGATGATTTTAGGAGATAGATAAATGTGTAATATCTATCCTATCAATTTATTTTTGCGAGATGATTTTAAGAGATAGATAAAAAAAAAAAAAAAAAAAAAAAAAAAGAATATACAGATATGAAACTTAAGTAGACCACACTATAAAACAATTGAAACCTTCATGGGGCCACCAACATAATGTTTATTTGCCATCCAACTTGTTCATGAGGCCATGCTGAACTGGACGAAAGGAGAAGATAAATATTAGCTTGATCTAAAACTTTTGCAGCCCGATAAGTTTTCAATAATAGGTGTTCAATTCCCACTACTTTCTATAGTGTGGTACACTTGAGCATGTTATCTGTTTCATTTTTTACCCTGTACTTTAAAATGATCTTGCAAAATGAATGAACAGTGTGGATATAGCAAACACACTATGTTGGGCCCATGAAACCTTGTTTACGTAAACACACAAGTGGGGCGTGTGACACGCCACTCAATCAGCTTCCAAAGAGGATCCAAAACTCATGTGCCCAAAAGATGTTTATGTACCATCCAATCATCCAAACCGTTCATACTATTACTATCACTCAGATCAACTTTAGTCACAAATATCACTCTCATACAGAACTTCTGTAGCACCAGCTTCAAAGCTTTCAATGGTAGGTGTTCCATCACCACTGTTTCGTATGGTGTGACCTACTTGAGTTTTGAATCTTACTAATTTTGGAATACTATTTTAGGGCCAGTTTGGTACTTGCATTAGAGTGAATTAGAAGCGATGAAATTAGATTTAAGGTAATGACAAGACTTTAAGAGGTTGTCCATAGATTCTAGTGGATTGGAAGAGCCTGGGATGATCTCCCTCCTCGGGCTATATACTCGTGGGAGTGTTTGAAAATGCAAGCATTTCTAGCAGTGGGCATCCTTAGCACTACTGCTTACTACGATGTGGTCCACTGTAGCCTTAGATCTATCTTTATTTTGGTCTAATTCTCTATATTGAATGGACCTTACGTACGAACGACATGAATCGAAGTTATACGTCATGGGGGCCACTTGTGAGGCCGCCTGTGGTCCCATCATGTATCCCACGCTGTATGGGTGATAGGCAAAGTCTGGAGGAATGATTTCACGAATTTCTTAGAATGCCCATGCAATTTATGAAGTATTATCAGCTGGAGTAACATCCGGCCATCCAAACAGACTATTTGCACAGAAATATGAATCAAATCCCACTTAATTCCATCTCCTTCCGGCCCGTTGGGCCAAACATGACCTTAGTACGATATTTAGATATTTAGAAACTAATAGAATTTGTCAAGGTCATTTCTATGGCCAGCTTTGCTTCGGAGACTACAACTACTTATATGACAGGGCCACAGCTAATCATCTTCCCCACCTACCTATGTGTGGTCAGGAAAAAAGCTTTCCCGGGCAACGGACGCAACTTGGATGTGTGCCCCGGCCGCCAAGTTCCTGTGGTAGGAAGTGTGGGATCCACAGAAATTCTTGTGATAGATCCACTCCATCAATCAGTTTCAAAAGACCACAATATAAAGGGATTCTAAAAATAAGATAGTACAAAACTTAAGGGAGCCACACCATACGAAAAAGCTGGGATTGAATGCCTACCTTTGAAAATGAGGCTACAAAAGTAGTTTTGTACCAGGATGATATTATACCTAAACTTTATCAAGTGTTAATAACCGTATAAAGGGTTTGGATGGCATATAAACATCATGGTCAGCTCTAGGAAGATTTCGACATTGGACGTTTCCGTTCTAGTTGTATCCTCCCATTGTGGTCCTGCGGAACTGATGGACGGAGTGGATTTGTCAGGGAAATCTCTTCGGGCCCATGTAGCTTCTGATGTGGCTGGGGCCACATGAGGGAGAGCTGCACCTTGTTTTCTTCTTTTTCTAGAGAGCTTGTTCGTGCATGTAGTTTCGTGCCACGCAAGCAGTATCCACTGAAAGTGAGCCGTCAATCATGGACCCAGATTGCATCCTTCGGGCTCTGTGGGGCCCACCGTGATGTAAGTGTTTTATCCAAACCGTTAATCGTTTTTCTCAGATCATTTTAAGGTATGATGAAAAAATTGAGGCAGGTAAAGGGATTAAGTGGACCACAAAGGTACACTATTAAAAACTTCTTGGGAGCTGGAGAAGTTTCGAATCATGCTGATATTTGTTTTTTCACTTCATCCACGACTATATGACCTTATGAATAGGTTGGATGGTTACAAAAACATCACGGTGGCCCTTAGAAAGGTTTCAACAGTGGGTGCCATTATCCCTGCAGCTTCCTTTGGTGTGGTCCACTGAAGTCGTGGACGTGCTTCATTTTTAATTTCAAACTTTAAAATGTTCTGAGAAAACCAATGAACGGCGTGGATAAAACACTTACATCATTATGGCCCCACAGAGCCCTGCCCGGACGAATAACCGTCCAGGCTGGGGTAGGACGTAATCTGCGTCTGTCAATCATACACTTCCATTCGAATACGTAAAGGGTTCGGCAGTATTTGGGAAGATGATTAAATAAAAATATTTTAAGTGGCCCACTGTCACTAGGAAACCTTTGAGATATCTACCATGATGTTTATATACAATGGGGTTGAATTAATAAATCTTACTAGAAAAGCAAATAAATATAGTTGAATTGATGGAGGCCACTGAGAAAAATAAATAAATAATAATAAAAATAAATATAGCCGTAATCTAAGACTTTGGTGGACTCAACAAAGTTCTAATGATGAGGCTTTCTTGAATGTTAGATAGGGGACTCAAGAAAGTTCTAATGATGAGGCTTTCTTGAATGTTACATATGCCTACTAAGTGACTTCGTATAACGAGAGTGGAGTGGTTGGTGCTATGTGGGCCCCACCATGATGTATGTGTTTCATCGGACCCGTCCCTCCATTTTTCAGATCATTTTAAAACATGATCCAAAAAATAAAGTAGATCCAAATCTAAATCGGACCACCATGACACCTACCGTTAAAAATTTGTCCAGGGCTACAAAAGTTTTGTATCAAGATGATATTTGTTTTTTCTCTTCACCAGGTCCATATGACCTAATTAACTGGTTGGATGTCAAATAAACATTACAATACACACGAGGGGTTTTTTAACTGCATTCAATCACTTCTGTTTTTCTATGGTGTGGTCTATTTTAGATTTAAATCATGGTGGGGGCCACAGATTATCGACCACTAGTCAACTAGCTAATGACAGCTTGACTAACCAAACATTGTCTATGGAGTAAAGTCAACGTGTACATCATAATGAGCCCCGCAAAGCCTCTTTTCTTTTCTTTTTTTCATGGCTTATCTGAGTACTCAACAAACCTGCATTGGGGTATATTAGATTACCTCCTTAGAACGCGAGGCCCCGTGAAAAAGCCTTTATGCACTTGTAGATGAACAAGGATTGCACGGTGACCCCAACACTAGGTGACCCAAGCAGTCTTGGTAAGAAGTGGGATTTGATTGTGCCATATGCACAGATGTAGCCTATGCAAGGCATGTTTGAAATAGGGCTGAAAGTCGGGCGGGTTCAACCTAACCCACTGCCGACCTGACATTGGGTTGGGCTCGAGTAAGATGTATCGGGTTTGGTCTCGAGCTTGGGCTATATAAACACTAACCCAATAAAACTTGGGTCAGGCTTGGGTCGAGGTCCTGGATTGCCCGACCCAACTCGAAATTGATCGATATATAAGTTATAAATTATAATTGAGTGCGGATCGTCTGTGTTGAAGGCACAAGAAATTCTATTGTCGTTGGGTCTCATTGGTTCACGCCATTTCCGATGACTCGAGCAAACAAGATACGCTGGATTTCTCTCCCAAATAGGTTGTGTGCTACACAACACTACTTTTAAAGGAGTATTTATCTCATATTTTAGCTTCTTTGTTTAGAAAAAAATGAAGTTCTATACAATAAATAACTACATGTATAATTAATAAAATTATAGGTACAAAAAATAAGACATATATTGAAATATGATAGACTAATGTAATTACGAAAATATTAGCATGTATCCACCTAACCAACTCGACCGAGCCCGCTTGGGTTGAGAATTCCCAACCCGAGGTTGGGTTAGGGTTGAGGTATAGAAACCCTGGATTGGGCTTGGGTTGAGCGCCAACCCACCCAACTTTCAGCCCTAGTTTGAAAGGGGAGTGGATTAGGTGAGACTCTGACACCCAAGACAATGGAGCCCTTACTGCGGGGCCCACCTTGATGTGTGTGTTTTATATCCATGATGTCCATCCCTTTGTCCATATAATTTTAAGGACATTATCCAAAAACTGAAGTGAATCTAATTATTAGGTTGACCATAACATAGGAAAGAGTGGTCCATATAATTTTAGGACATTATCTAAAAAATAAAGTGGATCTAACTATTAGGTTGACCATAACATAGGAAATAGTGGTGATTGATCATATATTTGTATTTTACTTTCATCCAAGCTTACATGACCTTGTCCATAGACTGGATGGCAAAAATGCACTACAAAAACATTAAGGTGCGCCCTAAGAAGTTTTTAATGATAGGGCATCCAATCACTACTGTTTCTTACGGTATGGTCCACCTGTAATTGGATCTACTTCATTTTAGGGATAATGCCCTCAAATGACTTGGAAAAATAGATGGGCATCTTGGATACAAAATACATACATTGTCACGCTCCAAACTCAGAAACCGGGCTCACAAAATTCCTGATCACCAAATCCGGTACCGACAGCCTCCTTAGTACCCCACCTCAGCTCCCAGCGTCCGTATGCCAAATTCTGATCCTGGGATCCTACAAGGAGGATTTTTCAATGTACTTTTGTTTCATAATAAGCATATCACAAGTTTACTCAAATCACAAAGGCAACATCATCATCACATATCCACTAATATCATCATTTGAATACAATGCTGAAAGGGAAATACATATATCGAAAATCAAAGCTCCAGAGGACTGCTGCACGCTCCATGCTCAACATTGTTACGACCTAACGCCACCTGCACGCATCTATCATGCATAAGCTTATAAAAAGCTTAGAGGGTGGTGAAAGTGTGTGTAAGGTAAGTGCCAAGTATACGATAAAGCCAATAAATCATACATCATCGGAATAAGCAAAAATACTGACAAGATCATGAATCATACAATATCAGAGTAAGCGGAAATATAGTGGTAAGTCTATGAGTCATATAATATCAGAGCACGCAATGTAGATCATAATGAGCCAATTATCATATACTGTGGATGCAATGCAATATGCAGATCCTGCCAAGTCCGTCTAAGCCGTATAAGTGCAAAAATGTAGTAATCCAAAATGTCATATGCCGTGGATGAAATGCAATATGCGATGCGAATGAAATGACCAAGCTAGAGTGAAGTCGGGATGAAGTACGTAGGATCACAGGCTACGGGGTCCATCACACGGGAATTCTATCCAAACCAGTCCCATACCTAAATTTGGATAGTCAAACACAATGTGGTAAACTCCTGATCTCAGGTTAGTTGCGCGCCGCAACCGAAATTCTGGCCATTGCGAAGGTACACGTAACAAATAGTTATACACCATCAGCCCGAGTGGATAGTAAATGGATGAATGAATGAGTATGCAACTCCTGCTCAGTAGCATGCCAACATAATAGCCTGTCAACCACTGGTAGCTCGCCCAGTGTGGTAGCTCGTCCAGGCCTCAGCCCCGCCCACATTAGCGTCCGCCCACGTGCACCCGCCCACATGTGCAATAATGATGGGGTGTCATAATATCATATTAGTCCTCATATCAAGTCCACATATAAGTACGGTTCCTCTCTGGGGAATCACCGGGGTCTATTACACTCCACACTAACTGCCACCTCCCTAGCCGCACAGCCCAGCGAGTGGAAGAGACCACACTATCCGCCTGACCAGTAGTTTGCCAATACCTACCCGGCTCGTCGATAGCGGACTCATTTGTGAGCTGGTCAAACTTAGCCTAGCTTACAGTCCCCTCACTCAGGCGGATAAGGCCACACCCCTTCCCAACCGACCACGACACAGTAAGAGACACGGCCTATTGGTATTCGGCACTCGGCTACTTATGTATCCACTCGGTCTAGACGTTGAGGCGTCTCCTGGCCTTAGAGGTTCTAGGACTTTCACCCAACGACATCCTAAGTGCCCACGGTGCTAGAACCAAGTATTTCCGGTGTCCCCATCTGGCCAACCACGATGTGCCTATGGAGGCCACGACCTTGATATCGCTAGGGCGTACAATGATCAAGTCACACATATACGAGATGCATGAGTCACACCGTATAATCATATAGCAATCTCGCGCGTACCACGTGCTCATGTGGGTAACTCCTATCAACGAGTCCCATAAATAATCTGCCCAATGGCATATGCAATGATCAGTCACTACTCATATCAAGCATACATATGATGCGTATGGGCATGAGTCATGGAGTTACACTAAGCATGTTATAAGGTGATGAACTATCCTCAAAATGAAGATGGGCCTAGATAGCCTACACACAACAAGTAGGGGCTTATCAATGGGCCCTAAGGAGAGTTATAATGCGGACGTTTAACTAACATTATTATTACAATGCGGACGTCAAACCATCATTGCTCCCAAGGCACAGTCCGCCATAAATACCATTACACAAAACATGGTGGAATCACATATTACAAAGGACCCTATGTCCATCTCATTGGGCCTCAACCCATGGGCCTCAAATACATCAAATGGGCCACATCACGTGGGCCTCATATATATCAAGGTGGGCCTCAACAATGGACCTCATACATCATATCAAGGTGGGCCTTAACAACGAGCCTCGTATATTGCATCGGCCTAATCAAATGGGCCAAGTTGAATGGGCCGAGTTAATTGGCCAATTTAAATAGGCTGAACCCAACTCAACTATTTTTAGAGATCAATATAGAGTATCGCATAAAAAAAATGAACCATATCAAAAGATCAACAGGACCATACCATATCTAACTGTGGAAATAATGATTCCCATGGTTAAATTCTGTGGGCCCCATCATAGGGTTTATTTCCCATCCAGTCTATTCATAAGGTTACAAAGACCTGTATTTAGAGAAAAAACAAATATCATATAGGTCCAAACTCTGTAGCCTAAGGATTTTAATGGTGGACGTTCAAACCCACTATTTTCTATAATGTGGTCCACTTGATCCTAGATCTGTCTTTTTTTTTTTTTATCTCAAGCCTTAAAATGAGCTTGCCAAAGGGTTGGACAGTTTGGATGCAACACACGCCTCATGGTGGGTCCCATAGGGATGGACAGTATAGATAAAGCACATACCTTATGGTGGTGACCACACTGATGGAAGGTGTGGAACACATACATCAATGGGTCCCACATGGGGTCCACCATAATGTTTATTTTCCACCCAATCTGTTGAGAAGGTCACACAGACCCGGATAAAGAGTAAAAATAAATTTCAAAATGATCTAAAATTTCTGTAAATCCAAAAGGATTTCAATGGCAGATGGTTTAATCCCATTATTTCCAATGACGTGGGCCACCTAAGTTCCAGGTACGGCTGATTTTTGGGAGGGGGCCCACCGCCCTAAGGGCCCATCAAATACACGGCGTTGATGTGCATCACACATCATAGTGGGGCCCACGGCTGGGACCCACCGGTCCCTGCCTCTCACCTGTGACGTAAGCATGTGAGCCGCTGCAGGCGTCCTCTGACATCACAATGAGCCGCTTTTTATATCTTTTTTATTTTTTATTTTATTTTTATTTTTTCTGAGGTTTTTCTTATGTGAGGCCCGTATCAGTAAAATCCACTACACCCATTAAATTCTGCAGCTCATAACAAATCCAACAAGCCCAATATTGAGCATGTTTCAGTGTATAGAAACCTCAAAGTGGATTTTAACGATAGAAAACACTGTTTTCTATACTATGGCCCACCGAAAAATCAGATTAGCTCCATTTTTCAGCTCAACGCCTAAAATGAGTTGGGAAATAGGATGGACGGCGTGGATTTGATCAATACATCAAGGTGGGGCCTGCATGAGTGGCCCACCCAAAAAGTTCAAAATTAAACACACACACACACACACACACACACACACACACCTCACTGTCTGTTCACACTTCGGTGAACACGTCCAGCATCCAGGGATGCTGGACGGACTGGGTTCACATGTTGATCAAGGTGGGTCCCACATGGATGTGGCCCACTTGATTCGAATCAATCTGATACTTGTTTTTTCCATCACTAAAGGGTAGGGCCCACATGATTTGGACGGCCATGTGGTCCATTTAATGGACAGTTTGGACACCACATACAATCATTAAATGGGCCACAAAATAAAGGAAGGAGAAAGAGAGAGAGAGTTACGATGGAGGGACCCCGACACTATGGGCCCTCCCTTCCGTGATTTACAACGTACATCAAGTGGGTCCCATTACATATGGGCCCACCGATCAAAATCAACCATGGAGATCCATTCTCCACCGAAATGTAAGGTCTAAATGACCCTATCCATGCAAGGAAAATAAACATCATGATGGGGTCCATGGAGAATGACCATCATGGAATGATCATGGGAATCAAGGTGGACCATCGGCCACATCTAGGGTCCAAAGTGAGATCCATGCCATCAATCGGTAGGCCTCACTTGGTCCATCATAAAAACATAAAATCTAGGCCTATAGAAACACCCACCGTTCAATCTTCTTGGTCTGATGGAACGCCGAGCTCCTTGTGTCTCACTTTGATGGAAGATGATGAGAAATGAATGGTTAGGATGAAGGATTTTGGAGTAGGAAGTGGGCCACATAACACACTTTTCTCACTTAGGATGGCTTGGACGTCTACCACTTTTTGCTTGAAATTTTTGTTTGAGAAATGAGAGAGAGAGGGTTATAAGGAGAGGTGATGGATGTGAGGTGATAGTTGTACTTGACATGTATGGGTGTGTAAGAGAGAGGGTGAGAGAGTGTTGACTTTGGGGTTGCTCTTGTACTTGACATGAGGTGATTGATTGATTGATTGATGGGACATGATGTAGAGATTCTCTTGGGATATGTAACACGCGATGTTTCTTCGTAATAACGCGAGTCCACATCTCCCTACCAGGGTATCGGATCGGTATGCAAGACGCGGTGTTGGACCGCGGTGATGGCGCGGTCGCAAGAGTACAAGTTTCGAGTCGATCCGACTTTAATATACGGGACATGACTCAGGATCGCGCGCAAATGCTAATAACAGATCGCGGGTTGCCGAAATTCGACCGGGAGAACTGTGGAGACCTACGGAATGGTACGGACTAGGATACGGGTCTTACAGACATCAAGGTGGGATCCCATTATAAGGGTTGCACCATCTTGGGTGAGGCCAGGGTTTTCATCGCCCAATCAAATCCCGCTACAACCTAACACCACCAAGTGATATAGTTTTGGGGTCATCATGCAATCAACATCCCTGTTTGCCGTGAAGCTGCAATGAAGAGCAAGGGATGATTTATAACATCATGAATTTTTGCTATTTTGGATTGCCAAAAATCTTTAATTTTTTTATTATAATAATTAGCCCACGACATCACTTACTGACCCTTGACGCTCGAGGTGAGCCTATACGTAAGTAATACTAGTAAAGAACCGTACAAATTCGATTAACCGACCGTATGAAGTCAACTAATCTGCCCGATCACTTAAACCTCAAGTCTAGCCTCGTGAATTGTTCATCTAGGGTCCAAATTTAACTGACTCATTACCGACTAATCAAGACAACCATAACTAAATTAAAGATCTAATCAAAGCCGAGCCAGCTATGACCCAAATTTTAACTAATGGTCCAAGTCAACCTATTTACTCATTTAGCCTAAGAACCAATGGTTTAGAGTGATCATGACTGAATCACTATTTTCGTTAATTTCAAATAGGCCACACTATGAACTTAGTTAATCCAGACCCTAACAACTGGGCCCAAGAAATCTCCCTACCCAATTCATTTGAAAAATGTCTCGATTATCCGAACAAGCTCTAAACCGCTCGTTAGTTGCTCACCAATTCCGAAATTATAGAATAAGGTCCGTCTCACTGGGCTTGACGTCCATCGCAGGTGGCGAACCAAGATAGTGCCCAAAACTACTTAACTTGAGGCAGAAACCAAGTGCTTAAAACGCACCAATCCCCCAGGCTGAAATATGAAAACATAAGTGAAATAGACCTTCCGCTCTTTCACAAAGTTATGGCTTTCTGACCGTTAGATCGCAACCAAACTTGGGCCATGAGTTAGGGATATTTCTCTGCTCATATTTGTATAACTAGTGCCCTAATCAAACATCAGTGACCATTTATCGCAAATAAGGCCCCCACGGTAAATTGAGTCATCTGTTTGCCGTTAAATTCAGACTAATCACTCATTCAGCAATGGGGCACTTGCCCCATGGCACAGAGGGGCCAGGGGGGGCATTGGAATGGCCCTAGGGACCAAAAATTAACCTACTAGGGGCATGCATGCTAGAATAAGAGCTCCCAGGGTCATTTAGATGAAAATTTTAGACTATATAAGTCCAAGAAATTCACTCCCTCACTCCTATACGAATTTTGCTGCAAGGGAGAGAGAGAGAGAGTGGCGAGAATAAAGAGAGAGGGAGCTTCAAAGGAGCTAGATTTTGAGAAATTCTCCCTCCTACCTCAACTCACATCGGAGCCCACGACTCCGCCGCCGTAGAAGCAACCCACTAGCCATAGAAAGGTAATCAGTCTAGCCCCTTCCAAATTTTAGGTGTCCTAAACCACTTACATGAACTCTAACATGCAAATTCTATTGGCACAAGGCTCCGTTACACCAACCTGCGGTACCAACGCCTTAGGAGCGGCTCCACAAACTGCCAAACCATTCCTAGGTGCTGAAATTAATAATTGTGTGTGTGAAATTTGCTTTGCGTACTGATTTATAGGAAATCCATAGGTAGTTAATTCTCTACAAAATTTCCTAAGCATGTTTAGAATAATTAATGCTTAATTCCATACTAGATTAAAATAAGTCATTAAAGTGCTACCCTTTTTCCTTGTTTTCCCTTTTGATTATGTGAAATTGAATTTGATTCATTCCCAAATCTGTGGTAATTTGAGGGAAATGTACCGCATGTCTTCTATACGTTTAAATTGGATCAAATGTTTATGATTATTTACATGCATGGCTGAATTTTCTACAACTTGGAATAGTTCATTATCTTCTTATGATATTAAGCAATTTAAACCTTATATATATGCATGCCCGAATTCTCTATAACTAGCAGTAGTTCATGATCTTTTCTATGATGTTAAGTAATTTAAATCTTTTGTCGGGTTGGCTAGCAAAACTACAAGGCCTGTGCGGGCAGCCCCACCAGTTGGGCTTCCAAATAACTAATTTTTGACCAATTTAGGTCGAACACAGATACAATAGTAGTTGGACTACGCGGGATGCTTGCACCCAATGTTGAGTGTTCTATAGTTCGCCTGAATTGGACAAATTGGTCCACTAACTGACCAACCATATTTGTTAACAATGTATGATCACGCTTGTTTGAACCTTAGACACTCCATGCCTTTGGAACGCCCACTTACAACCACTATGATGCAATCCACGAGTCTCGTGAGTCGAGCATGGTGGAATGTGACACTATGCTCAAACTGTCGGCCTACGCTGGAGTGACGAGCTTCCCCATAGTTACCGCGAGCAATCCAGGGTACAAACCCTCCTCATGAGCCAGGCATGGTGGAATGGGACAATATGCTTGAGTTGTCGGCCTACGTAAGGGTGATGAGCCTCCCCATAGTGACTGTGAGTAAACCTACTTTACAAAATCACCTTTTGTATGCATTTTCTAGGAGTGATGAACCCAAAAGGATCAAGGATCGCGGGCACCAGGCCATCGCGGCCACCTGGGCCTCACGATCGGGTTAGGGCATTGACTTTGTTAGGGTGTCTCAGTTTTCCCAACCTATTAGATGAATGAATATAACTAAATACTTGGCTAACATGTTCATAATCGCATCGCATTAGTTAGGTTGGCGACTCAATAGTCGATGTCTCACTGGGGGAGTGTTGAGCATATGCAATCGTTAGATGGTGTCGCTCGAGAGTGTGTTGGATGATGAGGGCATGCATCATATCACAATAACATGTATACACATTAACAAGAGTAGTTAGGAACTTTGTGTTTGATATTTTTCATTATTCGCACTTATGGAATTGATAACTTATGTAACTTATTGCTAATGGAACCCACTGAGTTGATTACTCACTACTACTCTGGGACGATGTTTTAAAATACCAACCAAAACCTATCTTAGATGTAAGTGTCACGGAGCTTGACGCACTAGATGGGGTGAGTGTAGACGAGGAGGATGAGTCATACTTTTAGCTTTTGGGTGGATCACCATAGGCAGCCTGAGGACTAGTGATGGGGCCTTAAGGCAAGAGGACATTTGCGCATTCTTTTAGACCATATATTTTGTTAGGACATTATTTTGTACCGCATGTGTGCTATTTCCTTTTAATGATCATACGTTATATTAGTCGCACTTTATTTCAGTAATTTAGTCGTAGTTTATGACACATGATCCATTTAATTCTTTGAATGTTCATGCGCTAACTAAATAAACCTAAATTACTCGCTTCCGCAAGGCATAAGTGACACCAGGGATATCGGGAGTTGAGAATTTACTTGGCCCCCGAAATCCAGAGCACTACATGATTTGATTGTGAGGGCTCATTTCTAAATGCATATCTTACGTATTCTAACCCTGGCCACCTCCCGACTAACAATATAACATGACTTTCTTCTAAATCTTAGAGCTACATGAATCCCCATGATTCTAAATTCTGCATATTGGGTTTTTATAAAATAAAGAAAGAATGAAAAAATCGTTGGGTTTTCAAATTTATAAAGAAGATATTAGAAGAAGAGTTGTGGCTTTTAGTGATTATTGGTGATCATTCATTTGTAAATAGTGATGTCTCATGGTGAATAGGGCATCCTTTGATTTTGAAATATTAATAAAATGGTGTTATTAATGATAAAAGGATGTCATTGTTGAAAAAAACAGTACGAAGAAGATGTCTTTTACTGAAAATAAACTTTTTTCACACTCTACTCCTAGCCACACCTATTAAGTTCATTAAAAAGTAACCCTTATAGTGTTATAAAAAAACTCATTTTCGGATCATTTCAAATCACAATAACTCCAATAATCTTCTTTCTTTTTTCTTCATTTTCAATTTTTCTTTGAATAGCTATATAGAATTTTCAAGAAGTAAATTGCAAACAGTTAAAATGTGACAAAATAAATTATAATAACATAAAAGTCATAAGTGTATATTTTAAAAGTGTATTCGGGATATGGTTTTCAATTTTGCAAGTTAAAGTCACATTTATCTGATTTTAAAGAAGAGACTTATTGTATCTTAAAGACAGATTTATTGCAATCCTCTCACAAACTGGTTTAACCACCAATATGGTACGAATATCATTTTAAAGATAGCGACATCATGACAAGCCTTAGGCTATCTTTAGGTGAGTGTTTTTTTTTTTTCGCTTTTACTCTTACAATGTTAAAGTGATATTATAGCCTTTTTAATAGGCAATCCCAACTCTACTTGAGCAATACCATTTGATGGGTTGAATTTTCTTCGATGGCAATCGAGACTCAAAAGTATACTCCTTTCTTGCATCGTTTGAATTGGATCATGTGTTCACTTAAGAACTTCCAGTTATATAAAAGTAGTTAGACAATAACATTAACCACCAAAACCTTCCCAATGCTCACAATTATGTTTATTTGTCAACTCATTCGTAATGACACCCATTTATCGAATTGATCCAAAATTTTCCCAGCTCCAAAAAGTTTAGGGCCAGTTTGATTTTTCAAATTCATGGTAAATGCCTTGGAAATACTTATTACAATTTCACCTTGTTTGAAAATAGGCATGTACTTTTACTTAGGAAAATGGTCCAAAAGGATTAACTTAAATTTGTGGGCCCCACCGTAATGTATATGACATATCCATGTTGTCCATCTGCTTTACTATGACATTTTGAGATATGAGCCAAAAAATGAAGTAGATATAACGTTGAAGTAGCCCACACCAAAGTAAACAGTGGCCCCGAGAAGTTTTTAACGTGGGTGTTCGATTCCCTTTTTCCTGTGGTGTAGTCCACTAAAACTTTAAGGGCCCGTTTGGCTAGGCGGATTGGAAGGGATTGGATAGTATTGGAAGGGATTGGAAGTTAAATCCCAGGATTGGCCGGGCGTGCCAAACAGACTGGATGATCTGATCCCAGGATATAGCAATCCCATAGATCTTAAGACAATCCACTGACAACACCATCATTACCTTTAAATCCGATCCAATCCACCCTAATCCGTTCAAATTTGTCTGGGACGTGTTTGGTTCGAGGGATTGGAAGGGATGGGAACGTTTAATCCCAGGATTAGCCGGGCATACCAAACAAACTCGATATAGCAATCCCATGGATCTTAAGACAATCCACCAACAACACTATCATTGCCTTGAAATCCCATGTTGATCGGTTCGATGTATGCTCGTTCTAGTCGAGCTTGTCAAGTAACCCGATTGGCCCTATGTATATTCACCATGTATGGACACTACTGCTTGAACCTAAGGTACTAAACTCACCAGTGAATCCCGTTAACCTTGGTACCTCGATCCGCTAAGACTCATGAGTCGGACATGGTGGTATGGGACACCGTGGTCGAGCTGTCGGCCTACGAGCCTCTCCGTAGTGACCAGTGAGCAACACCATCTCGTAAGCTGAATACGGTGGTATGAGACACTATATTCGAGCCGTCGGCCTACACTGATCAAGTGACGAGCCCTTTGTAGTGACTTCGACCATATTCTGAGACTGCGATGAGGCGACGAGCCTTCCCGTAGCAACTAGAGTATAAACTAGGACTACACTGCATCAAGGTGATGAGCCCTTTGTAGTGACCTAGAACCGTAACATCGTATGAGATTTACTAGTACTAACGACCCTAGAATGGATCATTGTTTGGGAAATGATATAAAGGAGGTACCTTAGTTTTCCAATCATGTTGTATGAAAAGGACTAATAAGAACTAGAAAATCACGCTCATGCACCGCATTGCATGTGCCGTTTGGCGTTGGGTAAATCACTGAGGAAGTGACTGACATGCCACGACCATGAGATAAAGATCGTAGAGGGAGTGCAGGCGAGGGCATGCATCATTACTACATATCATTCTTGCATTAATCAGAGTGCTTAGGGATGTTTGATTGTATTGCTTTATCATTACTGTTGGACTGAATTGATAACATGTTAACCTCTACTTTATTGTTCCACTGAGTTGATCACTCACTCGCATGTTACAGGATAGTGTTGTACACACCAACCAGACTCTGTCTTAGTTACAGGTGGTGGTGATGCCAACAAGGCGGAGCCGGACTTCGAGAATGACGATGAGGCATTCTCCTACATGCAGTTTTCAGGTGGGTTCATGTGAGCCGTGTCCTAATCGACGAAGATTTCTGGGACGTTGACTAGATGACATTACACCTTTTGTATATTTTAGAATTGTACATGTAATTATTTACCCTGGTAACATTATCACAATTTGGAGACGTATTACAGTTCATATATCTTAGACATGTATTACAGTCTTCCGCTTACAATTTTACTTGTCTCTGGAGTATGATATGTTGTTTTGGTATAATCCCATTCATGTTTCATGCACTAATACAGACAACATTTAATCATCATTATCTATGTTGCATAAGTGATGTGTTGGAACTCGGGAGTTGGGCCTATGCTTGACCTTCGATTTTCAGGGCATTACAAGTTGGTATCAGAGCATGATTTGAATTAAACTAAACTTGGGTTATGATCACATGACATCCACTGACGTACTTTGACTTAGGAGGGTGCAATAAAACGTAGAAATGGGTATAGGATCTTTGGTTTCATTGGTCGTTGGGTTTGACTAAAACGGACCATAGTAGTGCACCCCGCGAAAACCTTTGACCATGTAAAACAATCCAAATATCCCTCTAATCCATAAATTGACGAGTATGGACATCAACTCGGTAAATCCCACGCGCGGACCACACCAAAGGGCGGACCACACCAAAGGCGTGAATATACACGTTATGGGACCTGAAATCGCTTCAAACGGTAGAGGTGGCCCAAATCACACAAAACAGTGGGACCCATGAAGGTCCCCACGCACATACGGCACCCTGAGAGGGGGGTGGCCACAGCCTAGCCACGGTGGCACCGCACTGGGTCTAGCAGATCGCTGCGGCGCTGCGCCAACTGCGGTGCACTGTGCCCGGGCCTGTCGGGCCGAGGCTTGTAAAGGGCTGTGGGGCCCACGAAATCGGGTGGGGCCCCTTTTATTCTCTCCATTTGCTTCTTTTCCTCTATTCCCCTCCCTCCAATCTTTCCAAACCTCCCAAAACCTCACCATTCTCCCTCAAATCTCTCCACTATCCTCACACCTTCTTTATCTTCTTCACTATAAATCCGCCTCCCACTATTTCTTTCAAAACCATCTCCCATTTCCCCTATTTTCGTTCGTTTGAGTGCACAAACCCTTCTTTGTGTCTCTAAAACCTCAAGTTCCACAACCCCCTTCAATCCTCCCATCTTATCTTGCTCAAATGGCTCTCTTCGAGCTTGTTATGGCAATTTTCTCCATTTCCACGCTTCTTTCCCTCATGGGGAAGAAGAGAGCTCCTACGGAGGAAGCTGGGCCTAGCCACTCTACCCGTCTGAGGAAGAAGGTGATGAGGGTCGAATATTGCATATTAGACCCCGACTATTACCTAATTTTAGGTTCATGAGAATGTTTAATGCCATATTTTAATTATATTTTTATTACAGGATGAAATGAGGAGCGTGTATTGAAAAATGATGTTAAAAGCATGGATTTGACTCTCCGGAATTACTAGAGCACGGGATGGACTCCAGAGGACCAATACTGAAGAATTTACATGCCAGGGACCCGAGGAAATCAAGCCGTTCACGTTTAAAGAGGCCCGAAACTGGTCCAGAATGCAAGATCACATGGTTCCCGCCATCCAATCAGTCCGAAACTTCATACATGAGATTAGAGACATAAATTAACCGTACATTTCAAATTTCAGCCCTCGGATCACTATGGAAGTGCCCCAACTGACAGATCAGTCCATGAACCGTTGATTCTAGGCCCACCTGATAACAGAATATACTTCAAATTTGGTCTCAACTGTTAAAGTTGGATGGAAAAACAGATGGCCGGAGTGGATTTATGAAATATGTTATAGGGAGCACGTATGTACAACGTGTGTACACGGTGTACACACGTACTCGAGCCGCACCGAACCGAGTCGGACGGTCAGCAGCGATGACCGCGACTTCAAATTCAAAAACGGCAATTGCCGTTACAGGAAGTTTCCTGTGTCCGTCGGTTGGTACTTGTGGGCCCCACCCTTTGAGCATTCAAACAATCCGGACCGTCCATTAGATTTCTAACGTCTATATTACCATCGCCTAGGTGGCCGTATTTCAAATAAAAGCGGAGATCGATCTAAAACCGTTCAAACGTCGGTTGGACGGTGAAACAGAAAACCATGTGGGCCTCATCAACAATAGATGAAAATCATATATTTCCAACCGAAATTTCGAGAGGAATTCGGTGGACGGGCTGGATTTTGCAAATAACTATGATAATGGGCCCCACCAGTACGGACAGCGTCCGCAGTTCCGTTTTTAGCGTCAGCAGCGAACGGCCGCTGGTCCGTTTTACGGACGGTAGTGGGCCCCACACGTGTCCCGTCCGGATGATCCAATCCGTCCATCTTGAAGATGGGCTTGAGCACTACAAAACCATGCTACTACTTTGCTCCCATGCGTACACACGTGTGCGCATGAGAGGCCACAAAAGGGTCGCTTTCTGCAACAACCAAACCGATCTTTTTGTGTTTTCTTCCCTGGGCCGTATCATTGGACGTTCAAAACTACCTATTCTTGATCGAAATTTCGTCCCGAATCCAATGGACGGGATGGATTTCCCGAAAACACTTCTATGGGGCTCACCGATCACGACAAATGAAAGGGTGCGAAAGTTTTGCACAAATTTGGAAACCCGGTTTTCCAGGCGGTTGTGGGCCACCATCTTTGATCATATGGCAGATCTGAACCGTCTATCATGTAGAGGACCCAAGAAAGTCCTAAAGGACGGTGTTTGTTGGAATTTGAACGAGGAAAGTATGGTGTTTTGAGGTCTTGAACTTGGCTGCGAAAAGGAATTTTCTCACATGTGCGACATACTTCCCAAATCCGAATTTCACCACTCCAGCTACTCCATCAGCTATAAAAAGAGTTGCAAAACATGAGGAAGGGCATTCAGAAATTGGAAAAAGTGGAGAATTCCAGATCTAGAGCAAAGGAGAGAAGAAAAAGAAGAAAGAAGAAAGAGAGAAATTGGTTTGATGTTTGTTATTGAATTTTATTTATCCATCTGTTTAATGGATTTTATGGGTAACTAATCTCTCAGCTAGGGCTGAGATGAAACCCCTAATTTGAACACCTCTTTTTCTATGTTGATTTTATTTTAATTAGATTGGTTTGTTTCTTTCTCTAGTGTGCTTGATTGTTTTAAATTCCATACTTCTCCATCTATCAACTTTGATCAGAGTCTATGCATGGATGTGGTCTGGATGCTTATGCTAGGTACTTGTGTCTAATTATGAACAGGTTCCTGTAGAGGAAGAAACAGGGTGCTTTACTGAACTGCATATTCCATATGCCCGATTTGGACATGGGATATGTTATTCATGGCATTGCTTGAAGGAATTAGACAATCTGTATGCCCGATTAAGGACACAGATTGTGCTTTCTCTAGATAAGTTAGATCAATCTATATTAAAGTGAATTAACAGATAAAATAAGGGTTGGGATAATTAGGGGTGGATTCGAAAGTCCTAGTGCTCTTTCTCTTATTGAATTTTCTTCCCTATCCTCAATAGTTATTTTCTATAAATTTGTGTTAGTAATTTGCCCCATTATTTGTTGAATTAGTTAAGGAGGATCACAGATTTGAATTGTGACGATCAGTCCTCGTGGGATTCGACCTCGATCTTACCGAGTTATTACTACATCACAACCCTATACTTGGGGAGTGAACAGAAGGCGGGCGCCGAACCTAGCACAATCGATGCCCAAGAGCGAAGGTCGAAGCGGGAGCTCGATCCCCGACTCCCGCTTAAACAAGTTCTACCGGCAAGCTTCGAGCACGGCTGATTTGGTGACCGTAGAGTTATGCTTGAAACTCATGTGGACGAGAGGCTATTTGGGATGTATCCGATAATGGACCACCTGGCGGACAATGGGTGGGGTCTCATATTCGAGGGCAAGTCTTGTGCGTGTGAGAATACGGTTCGAACCTTCTATGCACATATACGGGACCCATCACTGGAGCCTCAGCGGTTCAAGATTCCATTTAGAAGGCGGGAAGCAATGATTGATGTTAATTTAGTCTCTCGACTCATGAGAGTTCCGCTTAGGGAGGTACACGCTAGCGATAAGCCTCTCAAAAATGGGCGAGAAAGAGATCACCACACGCATTACCTCTGCGGCAAATTAGCTCATTGGAAGGCAGAAGCCTCCTGGCGTCAGAGATGACAGACGAATTTCGCTTCCTTCACCACATATTCACATATAACATTATCCTAGGTGGGGCAACCATACCGAATGTACTCGCCTGATGGTAGACTTCCTGTATAGAGCTAGGTAGGGAGACAAGTTGTGTCTACCTACGTTTGCCCTGCTACAGATAGTCCAGACGGCGCGTTCTCCTAAGAATAATGTCTCGCTACCATTTGGCCGGCTCATATGCAAGATTGCTCGAGAGTTCGCTTACAGACTTAACATGGATGACCTTACGCTGATCCACTACATCAATGAGGCTACGCTTAACAACATGGGGATTAGCCCTTGGCAACGTCAAGCCCAACTTGATCAGTATGGGGATGAGACAGAGAGTGAAGAAGAAGGTGATGAGATAGAAGAAGAAGGCGATTCGGAGGAAGGAGGTGAAGAGGGAGAAAGTGAGGAAGAGGAAGTTGAGACCCAAGGCACTAAGGAAGGCTCTCCCCCTGCTACTCAGGTGCACGACAATGATCGGGCTGCTAAGGAAGCCCGCTTGGCTCAACTGGAAGAGGGCCAAGCTGCCCTACGACAGGAGATCATGCAGATCCGAACCAAGGTTGAAGAGACCGAGGCCTTCATGAAATGGAAATTCAAGAAGGTGTCTCGCACCTTGAGGGCCATCCTGTGCTGTGTATAAGACAAGAGTGTACCTCCATTGTCGCCGGATTCTGACGACTAGTTGTACCTGTAGTCGTCTTCTGTTTTGTTTTATTACTTGTTTTCTTCTTGTTGCTAAGTATAGCCTTGTTAGGCCTCGTAATGTGGTAAATTGGTTTGTAGGTTGTAATGTTTGAAGCCTGATTGTGTTAGCCCTCATGCATTTTCTATCATGATTTATGTAATATTGCATTTCATGTATGGTGGCAAGTTTTGTTTAATGAAATGCATAAAGTTTCCTTAAGCTGTGTGTGAATGTTGTCTTTAAGTTGTGACTATGCTGAATCTAACCTGGGTTGCACTCTATCTTGAATATAGGGAATGCCACCTAAGGCCACACGAAGTACAGCACGCCACACTTCTAGCAACTCGATTGACGGGGCTCCTCCCTTAAGCGATAGCCAGACGGACCCCAGTTTGGGCCCGACTCACGACATTATGCCGGATTCTCAGCCAGCCACTGGCCCCACTAATGGGCCGACTCCTACGGCACCACCAGTTGCACCACCGGTTCCTGAGCAGAACCGTGCGTCCACCTCGACACCCCACATGTCTCAGGCCGCTCCTCCTACTGATAGGTTGGAGCAGATGATGTTATTGATGCAGCAGCAGCCGCAGCACCAGCAATAGCAACATCAGCTCTTGGCCACCCTTAGGGGTTTCTTTGCTCAGAGCATAGGTACGGCTCCCCCTGCTCCATTTGCGCCCCCTGCCGGGAATGCAGGTGCTAACGGCCAGTTCGAGTGATTTTAGCGCTTTCGGCCTCCTACTTTTGCGGGTACCTACCGACCCGAGGATGTCGAGTATTGGCTTAACCTCATCTCTAAGATGCTAAAGCCGTTGCACTGCACTGAGGCAGAGCAAGTTGAGTTAGTCACCTTCATGTTTGAGAAGGAGGTTAGCTTATGGTGAGATAGCATTCTCCACACCATTGTGGTCGGATATGTATGGACGTGGGTAGACTTTGAGACCCGCTTCCATGAGAAATACTATCCCCTCACTTATCACCACGAGAAGGAGAGTGAGTTCCTTCGCCTCCGACAAGGAGGGATGACAGTGACGGAGTACAAGAATAGATTCATGGAGCTAGGCAGGTACGCTCCGTTGATATTGGCCGATGATCCGATGCGCATGCGGCGATTTTTTGAGGGTTTACGACCCGAGATCCGCTCGAAGATGTGTTGCGCTAGCATACTTGGCTATGCTGAACTAGTGAGCATGTCTATGCGAGCGGAGCAGGATGGGGACAAGCAGTCCCGTATGCGAGCACCTATGGCTCCTAGGCCTCTACCAGACCTTTCGAGCAGACCGTTCCTCTGTAAGAGGCCGCGTACAGATTCACCACTTAGGCTTATGGCTTCACCGGCCCCGATGAGGCGACCAGATGTGTGGTGTACCTACTGCAAGAAGCCAGGCCACACTGAGCTGAATTGCTTCACCAGAATGAGGGACAGTGGGTTTTCGCCACCTCAGAAGATCAACCGCCAGCTTCCTTAGGTCATATCAGCACCACCTCTGCGGTCAGCACCAACACATCCATCCTTTCGGCCGCCTACCCCTTGATTCATTTTTCCATATCATTCTAGGGTGGACCACACACCATTAAAAACTGACATTTGTGGTTTCCATTCATCCAGGTCATCCATACACTACAAGAAACACCACTTTTAGCAACGAAAATTTTCGTTGCTAAAAGTCAAATTTTAGCAACTAAAACCTTTTAGCGATGAAAATTTTCGTCGCTAAAAGACCGCTGTACAAGGCTTTTATCAGTGAAAAATTCAAATCGTTGCTAAATGTAAGCTTTTTCGCGACGAAAATTTTCGTCACAAAAAAAATTTTCTAGGACCTTTAGCAGCAAAAATTTTCACTGCCAAAAAAAATTTCAAGACTTTTAGCAGCGAAACTTTTCACCGCCAAAAAACTTCCAAGACTTTTAGCAGCGAAAATTTTCGCCACCAAAAAAATATCCAAGACTTTTTAGCAGCGAAAAGTTTCGCTGCAAAAAAAATTTTACAAGACTTTTAGCATCGAAAATTTTCGCTGCCAAAAATATTTTCCAAGAGTTCCAAAAAAATATCCAAGACTTTTAGCAGTGAAAATTTTCACCGCGAAAAAATTTTCCAAGACTTTTAGCTGCGAAAAAATTGCAAGACTTTTAGCAACGAAAAGTTTCACCGCCCAAAAACTTCCAAGACTTTTTAGCGGCGAAAGTTTTCGCCGCCAAAAAATATCCCGAACTTTAGCAGCAAAAAGTTTCGCTGCAAAAAAAAATTTTCAAGATTTTAGTAGCAAAAATTTTCACTGCCAAAAAAATTTCCAAGACTTTTAGCAGCGAAAATTTTCGCCGCCAAAAAAAATTCCAAGATTTTTTAGAATTCGTTCCACATTTATCGACGAAAATTTTCGTCGCTAAAAGTCTTTTTTTTTTTTAAATATACAGCTCAAAATTTCGCACAAAATTTCTGATATACACCTGTTAACAATATATTTCATCATATTCATCCTGATATACACCTGTTATATAATATATTTCATCATATTCACATTCACATCCAGCTAAACCCAAACTAGTAAATCCATCCATGCCTCGGTTACAAATTGAGGCTAAAAATGTTTAATTTTTTTAAATATTTATTTAAACTACTAATCCATTCATTCAATCCACTCATGAAACAATCAATCATGAAAGCCATAATACCAACAAAATAGTTAACAACTCAATCAAACAATCAATCTCACTTGTTTACTATTTAAAATTTTCAAAACAAACTCAATCAAACTATTACACAACATTAGGTTCTACAAATAATACAAAGTCACAACACAAGATTTGGGTATGACTTTTGCTTGGCTGATGAACAACTACAGCTTGTTCAGAAGTCTGAAAGCATCTGCAAAGAAGAAGAACTTGCCATTAGCAATAATTTATAGTGGAGTCCATATCGACAGTCGTTCAAATTGCTCCACTGGCATGTCCCTGGCTCCTAATTTTACTTTTAACAGCTCTAGAGGTTTCTTTCTCAGCATTTAAATGTCAAAAAAACATAATTATCATATAAAGTCTAAAATAGACTTGTTTGACACATGTACAAGCATATGGATATCCAAGAAAAACATATGAGAGCAAAAGAAAGAAACCTTCGGTGATCTTGAATTAAAAGGGTAGCAGAGAGCCGATGTAGGATAAACTTACTCCACGCACAATCTCCATCGTCTCTTCAATTTCTTTTCTATGAGCTGAAATGAGAGCCTCTTCTTCCTACACAAGAGTGAAGAACACAATTCCAAACTCAAAAAAAGAAAAGAAAAACCATTGCATACAGAAGCAGGCTTTGTACATAATTCCTCAATATGTGCCATGCAGAAAATTTTCCCTGGAAAAATGACCAAGATTTAAATGCAAAACACCATGGGAGAAAAAATAAATGCAATAGGAATCTTTGTACAAAGGTATCTTAGAACAGATGTTTCAAAACTCATCTCCAAATCAAGCAACTTAAAGAATGCTAAAAACAAAACTGACGTCATACAAATACACCATGTCATTCATGGAACGTGTGATACATTCCTTCAAGCAACTCAACTTACCTCTGATTCTGAAATCCGTATTTCCCGAATCTGACAGAGCAAGACCAACAACAATTTTCTCGGGTGTAGACAAATGCAATTGCTTGGAGAGACCTTCTAGAAATCCTTCACTCATCACTTTACTTCACAGTGCTTCACGTAAAAAGCGTAGGCGAAATTTGGCCTACCCAAAAGTATCTAAAGATAGGTGATAGAAGATCTAGCTTTAACTGAAAGTCTTCGCTCTGAAATTTCACTTGATCTAAGTAGGCTTGGAGCAGTACAATGCTTCCCTCATTCCCATATTTAACAAACTACACAGCACAAGTAGATTGTTTTACAACTACAGGTCTAGGAAAGAAATGAGATAGGGAAAATTTTCGTCGCTAAAATATATGTTAGTTTATTTTTAGCAGCGAAAAGTTTTGCTGTTAAAAACACAAATATTTTTTAAACGCTACAAGTTTAAAATTTTTAGCAGCGAAACTTTTCGCTGCTAAAAGTTTTATATAATGTTTTTTAGCAATAAACATTTTCGCCGCTAAAAGTTTATGTAGTTTGGGTTTAGATGGATGTGAATGTGAATATGATGAAATGTGTATATCATGATGAATATGATGGAATATATTGTTAATAGGTGTATATTAGGAATTTTGTACGGTTTTAGAGCTGGAATATTTTTTTTAAAAAAAGAGACTTTTAGCGATGAAAATTTTCGTCGCTAAAAGTATGTCAGTTTATATTCGTCACTAAAAGTATAAGAAAATATTCCAAATCTTTAGCGACGAAAAGTTTCGCAACTAAAAGTAATTTAAATTCCAAATCGTGAAAAATGTTTGGAGCATTTAGGTCTAATGCACGATTTTTATCTACGAAAATTTTCGTCGCTAAAAGTGACTTTTAGTGATGAAAATGTGTTTCGTCACTAAAAGTTTTGTCGCTAAAAACCCTCTTTCTTTTAGTGATATGACCTCATGAATAGGTTGGATGGCAAATAAACATTATGGTGAGCCTTAGGAAGGTTTCAACGGTGGTCATTACTACCGTTGTTTCCTATGGTATGGTCCACTTGAGCCTTGGATCTTCCTCATTTTGGGCCTGAGGCCTAAAATGATATGAAAAAGTAGATGAAGAGCGTGGATAAAGGCCACACACCGAGGTGGGCCCCACAGAGATCTGCCTGGACCACTTCCGTCCTCCGTTTGATTTCCTGATTTACAGCAGCTTCAGAAGAATGAACTGGAACTAATGAACGGTCAGGACAGGTGATGCGAATGGCTATGAATTCTAAATGCATGGGAAGGTTTTCATACGCGAGCATTTCTCCTCTTTTATACGAGCTTTGCTTAGCCTACACGCGCGGGTAACATTTCCCATCTACACGCCATTTCTCATGCCTACGTGGCACAAATATGAGAGATCCGAGTGGTCCATCAGGTTGGTCACACCATTAAGATATCTAAACTAAGTATGGGACTCATCAGATTCACTGTAGTATACGAAAAAAACAAACGGATAAGATAGATTTTCTCTTAACCGTCCATGTCCACTGATGCGCAAGCTGGCACAGTCCAACATGTATCACATGTTCTGGTAATTTCAATCGGCAGCATCATCTATATGAGATCGGGTATTTCTCAAATAAAGAGTGTAATATATATATATATATATATATATATATATATATATATATATATATATATATATATAGGGAAAAGTTACTATGCGCTAGAGCGTAAAGCGGTCGTCCATGAGGTCGAGCTGGGGTGGGCCCCACCGTGATGCCGTTCGAAGATCCACACCGTCCACCAGATGCACCGCTCCAAGTGGGACCCACATGGCTGGAAATCGACCGTCCACGGAACTCAGGTGAGCTATACCTTCTGAAAACATAAGTATACACATGAAAACATGTAAAAGCACTTGGTGGGCCCCACCTAAGACATGGATACCACCTGAAAAGTGGTCTAAAATTACATTCAAGTGGAACACATGATGGACGGTTTTGATCATGAAAAAACCTCTTGAAAGGCCCCCAAAACTGGTTTTGAATGTTTCAATGGTATATGGCCCCTCTCCATTTCTGTACGTGGTGTGGCCCACAAAAGTCACGGATTGAGGTGATTTTCAGCTGTGTGGGCCCGTCCAGGGATGGTGCATCTGACTGAGGGGGTAGATGTTCGAACGGCATCACGATGGGGCCCACCCCAGCTCGACCTCATGGAGACCGCTTTACGCTCAAGCGCATAGTACCTTTTCCCATATATATATATATATATATATATATATATATATATATATATATATATATAGGGAATTGCTCACCTGCGCATCAGTTCGTACGGAACTGGTGTGAACTTTTTTGAAAACCCATCATACTTGCTGTGGATCCAAAATCTGAACTGTTCATGTGAAGCAGCACCTCGTGAAACCCCTCAGGCCAAAGTTTTACTTTGAACGAAAACTTTGATGGGCCATGAAAAATGAAAACAGTTTCTTCCCTTGATTTTCATTTCTCTTTGCTATAGCCCACCAGAATTTTAGATCATGATGAAAATTTGTCACATGGAGTTTCATGGGATTCTGCATCACATGGACCGTTCAGATTAGACACCCATAACATGTTTGCAAAGGTGCGCACGTGCCTAAGTGCACAGGTGAGCATGACTCTCTCTCTCTCTCTCTCTCTCTCTCTCTCTCTCTCTCTCTCTCTCTCTCTCTCTCTCTCTCTCTCTCTCTCTCTATATATATATATATATATATATATATATATACACACACACAAAACACACACACACACACACGTTAGACCTTGTGGGAAGTTCCCATGAGGTCGAGCTGTGTGGACCCCCCTGTGATGCGTGTTGAACATCTACCCCATAAGTTCCGTGATGTTCCTCGTGCTTAAAAATCAAGTCAATCCATAGTTGAGCAGGCTACATCATATACAACATTTGATACTCTTCCATTAAAACATTTATAATAATTTATTAGGCTCACCCAGGTGTGGTTTACAAATTCAACCCATTTGTTGGATGGGGGTCAAACCAAGTTTCACCAACATCCATTCAAGTAGCCCATAAAGTGTTTTTATATATTTTAGACATGTCTTTACATGGTTTTAGATGACATGGCTCACATTAGCTCTGTATATGGCTGATTTTTAAGATATCCCATATCTTAAAGGAAATCCATCAAATGCAAAGTGTTGATGTTCGACACATTATCATGGTGGCCCCACAACTCGACCTAAGGAAACTGCCCATGAGGTCGACCTTATATATATATATATATATATATATATATATATATATATATATATATATATATATATATATATATATATATGACTACTTCATTCTTTTAAGGTAACAAAAAAAATCAAAATTCAAAAATTAGAATAAAAACTTAAAAAGCTATATTAATTCAGATTACATCGGTTATTACACACAAGGTATTAGTTCATGGTAATTAAATATGTTGATACGGTGGATCATCCTGCGAATGACAATCCCAACCGTCAAATCGTTGTGAATTTTGTCGTTTACAACTCGATTGTTTTAAAGGGGAGTTATTTGATACTCTGTCAGTGTAAGTCGGTTGATGCGCAGGCACCCATAAGTTGTACAATTAGCTTACATTTACCCAAATTAAATTGCAAAACTGTGAAATCTACTATAACTAGGTCACGGACCATAAATTGGATTGGTTGATTGATCCTAACCTCTCATTCGTGGATGCTTGTTTTCTCAAACGGCACCGTTGTATTATTTTCGATTCAACCGTCCAAATTATATCCATCAATTCGATGGTCTTATAATCAAATAGGAAAAATTACAGTTAAGCACCTTAATTATGCTAAATTACAATTATCTACCTGTAATTTGACTAATTACGATTGTATCATAAAAACTTTTTTTTCTTTTATACACTTTAGTGTATTTAAATGATTAAAATATAATTATCTAATAACTTGTGAAACCAACATGATTGTGTGACCACATATGGACGCTTTCATCTGGATGAAGTACACAAGGAGGCATGACTATTTGCTGACGTGGATGGATGATTTTTTCATGGAATGAAGTACCTATGCCTAAAACCTTATGGTGTGATCCACCTGGGTGCAAAATGGTGTGATTTTTGGTGAGCACCTTTATCTTGTTGTGAAGAGTAATATGAATGGAATGGGTGGTATATATAAACCAAGGCGGGCCTTATGCACAACTAGCGATGGTATGTCGGCCCGACTCTTCACCGTGGTGTGCCTTACCTGAGTTTTGTTCCAATTCAATTTTTGGTACCTGATGGACGGTGTGGATCTCATGCACGTTTTATCCAAATGGTGCTCTGTTTGCTGTAGAAATGCTCCATATAGTTACGTGATTGAGTATTAAAAGTAGTGTAGTTCTTTTTCAGAGCAAGTGGCTCCGAGTAAGAAACTTTGGGACACAAGCAGTTGGATTTGGGCCTTTTTCAATGACACAAACGGCTCCACTTGAGTATTATATCTTGTTCATTTTTTGCTTCATATTGTAAAATGATCTTACGAAATGGATGGACGGATTGGATTTCTCAAAAACATCAAGGTATGTCCCACTTAGGTTTCCCGCGTAGGAACTACATGCAAAAGACTTTCGCACGAAATCCGGGGCGCGGTTTTGTCGGTCGCGGATTCCTGTAAAAGTCTTTCGCACGCTGGAAACTTAGGTGGCCCACCATGATGTTTTTGAGTAATCTACCCCATTTACTCGATTTTTGAGCTCATGTTAGTATCTGAGACAAAAAATTAGCAAGATGTAAGACTTAAGTGTGCCAAAATAAAGGAAAAGGTGAGTGGGGAATTCTCTACCGTTGAAATCTCCCTGGGGTCGACAGTAATGTTTACATGCCATCAATACCGTTCGTAATGTCATTACCACTGAGATGAACTGAAAACATAGCTATTATACTGATTCAAAACTTCTTAGTCCTAGGAATATTTCAACTGTGTGTTCATTCCTCACGTGATGCGGATCCAAAATCTGAACCGTCAATGTGAAGCAGCACCTCATGAAACCCTCCGGGCCCAAGTCTTACTTTGATCCAAAACTTTGGTGGGCCATGAAAAATGAAAACAATTTCCTCCTTTGATATGCATTTTCCTTTGCTATGGCCCACTAGAATTTTAGATTACGGTGAAATTTTGTCCTTTGAGATTTCATGGAATTCCATATCACATGGATTGCTCGGATTAAACACACGTGACACGTGTGCAAAGGTGCCCATGTGCCTAAGTGCGCCCGGTGAGCATGACTCTATATGACACGTGTGCAAAGGTGTGCACGCGAGTAGGTGCGCAGGTGATCATGACTCTCTCTATATATGTTGAATATTTTAACCCATTAAAACAGTTACGTTTGTGTTAAAAACATAAAAAGACAAATTATCAAACGATTAAAATAATCCAATCATCAAGACATTTATTTGTAGCATTTTTATGATATAAAGTAATTCCAATGACCAAAGTCCTAATACATCACATCAATCCGCCACGATGTATTGGAGCAAAGCACCTTTAGGCAATGCTTAAAGACAAAAACACTTTGTGCAATATTTATAGTCACAGTAGTGTGACTTTCACTGATGTGGATGGAATTATTACATGTAGATGAGATCTACAACATGTAGATGAGATCTACCCTGCCAATTGGACGTGCTATCCTTTGTGAGAAGGGGACCAAAAATATCAAGCCAATTCAAACTCAAATTGTCTACATCCCTAGGAACATTTAAGATGAGTCAAAATTGCATGTGATCTAATATGGGGTGTAAATAAAAGTAGAACATTCTAGAACTCATACTTACTATAAAACCTTACTTTAGAAGTTAGTATGATTTTACACCATTTTCTAATGGTTTAGACACCTACCACTACTTAGATTGGGCTGTTTTTCAAGATTCTTGATGAAGTATACATTGGATTTGGAAGGGATTTCATGCATGTCCCCCACAAGTTGTTCATATAATAGTAGTCACAACTCTTTTTTCATGCATAGTGTATTATATCTGTATCGTGGAATTAACGGATCGTCTATATATCAATAATAGAGATTTAATGTTATAATTTTAAAAGTGTACCTAATTGAGAAGATATTCTCGATACCATATCATAGCTAAGAAATGTCAGGCCCTTCGCACCTCACACTTCTTGGAGAGCTTTCAATAGAGCTGTGCATCGGACCGAGTCGGATCGGATTTGGTCCAACTCGGCACCGTCTGAAATATGGCTGGACTCATCCGAACCCGACCAGATCTACGACCGAGTCTAGAACACCCTACCCGACCAGAATCGTTAGATGCTTGGCCTGACCTCGAACCGATTCCGACTCGGTCAAAGAAACCGAGTCGGATCGGATTAGAATTTTTCTACGGTGAAAATCATTATCGTCGTCGTTATTTTCGGTGTGGTCCATTTGATCTTTAAATATGATTTATTTTTTCTCCAGATGCATTAAAATGATCACAAGAAATGGATAAACGGTATGGATATATTAAATACATCATTGTGGCCCACGTAACGTGGATTTCATTTTGACCGTTCGTACAACTCAGAGCTCGAGAAACAGCTGGCTTTCATTTACGTGCACGGCACGCTAACACGACGCGAATGTGCTGTTAAAGCATTTTGCACTTCGTGTGTTGAGGTTGTAGGTGGGGCCCACTGTAATGTTTTTCAGGAATCCACTCCGTTCATCCGTTTTTTGAGATCATTTTAGAACATGATACCAAAAGTTAGCAGGATCCGAGACTTAAGTGTGCCGTATTAAAGGAAAAGGTGGTTAGATAAATTCCTACCGTTGAAACCTCCCTGGGTTCAACGGTGATGTTTACATGACATCCATACTGTTAATAACGTCAATCCTACTGGGATTAACTGAAAAAGCAAATATTAGCATGATTCAAAACGTTTGTGGCCCCACGAATAGTTCAACTGTGGACGTTCAATTATCACTTTTTCGGCCCACCTGTGCAGTGGATACGGTTCATTTTTAACCTCATGTCCTGAAATGAACTCACGAAACGTATGGACGGAGAGGATTTCGCACAAACTTCGCAGTGGGTCCCACATGGGTTCCCAGCGGAGGAACTTCTTTTGCATGAAATCGCGTCCGTCTTAGCACGGCACGTACCTACAGCTAGCTGTAGCTAGGTACGGAAGTGGATTGCGTACTGAGTAACTCATTACGTTAAAACGTACTGAGTAAACTCTGTGGGGTCCACCGTGATTTACGTATTTTATCTGCTCTGTCCATCCATTTTAATAAATAATTTTATGGCTGGAGACCAAAAATGAAATATATCCAAATCTCAAGTGGACCTCACCACGGTAAACAGTGTGAATTGAAATTCTACGGTTAAAAATTTCTTGAGGCCCATAGAAGTTTTGGATCAAGCTGTTATTTGTGTTTTCCCTTCATCCCTGTCTTCTTGATCTTATGAAAAGGTTGGATGACAAATAAACATCACTTTGAGCCCCAGCAAGGTTTCAACAGTGGAAGTTATTATTCCCAATGTTTCCTTTGATGTGGTCCACTTGAGCTTTGGGTATACTTATATTTTAGATTCAACGATTAAAATGATCTTTAATAATGGATGGACGGTGTGGATAACCCACATACATTCATAGTATGCTCAACTAAGTTTACTCGGTACGATAAAAACGTCCTAAGTAACTGTACCAATCTCATTTCGTGTGGTACACGGAAACGGATTGGCTACTCCCCTGCCACAGCCCCGTGGCTAGCGGTCGGTGCTCTGTGGGCCCCACGATGATGTATGTGTTTCATCCATTCCGTTCATCCATTTTTAAAGACCATTTTAGTAAGCCTCTCAAAATTGAGAGAGATATAAATCTCAGGTGGACCACACCACATGAAAACAATAGTTATTGGATATCCACCATTAAAATCCTCCTAAAGCCTGCTGTATTGTTTATTTGACATCTAATCTGTTGATTAGGTCATACAGGCTCAGATAAAGGGAAAAAACAAAAATCAGCTTGATCCAAAACTTTTATGGCCCTCAAAATGTTTTGAATGGTCGATACTCATTCAAAACTGTTTCCTCTAATGTGGTCCACTAGAGATTGATATATACCTCATCTTTGGTCTCAGGCCTTAAAATGATCTTTAAAAATATACGAACGGCATGGATGAAACAAATACATCATGGTGGGGCCCACAGAGCACCGACCACCAGCCATTGGTCGGTGTCAGGGAGAGTAGCCAATCTGTTTCCGTGGTACACCGGCGAATCCTATTACTCTACTGAGTAAACTCGGTTGGGCCCACCCTGAATGCATGTGATTTATCCACGCCGTCCATTCGCTTTTCCATATCATTCTAGTGGTTGAACCTAAAATTGATGAATATCCAAAGCCTTAAAATGAGCTCGCCAAATGGATGGGCAGTTTGGATATAAAACATACCTGCACTCTCTTTCTCTTTCCCTCTTTCTCTCTTCCATGCACAAGCTCCGAAACCTTCTTCTTATCTTCTTCTTCAACAGAAATAGAAAGGCATACGGAGAGAGAATCATCTTCGTGCCTTCTTCTTCAACAGAAATAGAAAGACTTATGAGAGAGAATCACAAATAGAGACCGATAGAGAGAGAGATAGAGAATACATTAGGCGGGATTTTTTGGCGCCGAATCTAAATTCAGGCGGTAAAAGTTTTTTAATATATATATATATAAATATACCACTGCCATTCGGGTCGAGTCTGTTCGGGTCGGGTCGGGTACATTCGGGTCGGGTATTCAGGTCGGGTCTGTTCGAATATAGGTTTATCCGTACCCGAGCCGAAAAGAATCGGATCTGAAAAATCTGACCCGATCAGGCCTGATCTTGGCCGTCGGATCTGTTCGGAACGGGGCGGATCGGGGCAGATCCGCCGGATCGGGTCCATTTTGCCCAGCTCTAGCTTTCAATGACCTTAATATTTTCTATCTTATGTTCGTGAGGAGACTAATATATTTATTTATAGGTAAGTGAACTAGAGAAACTTACCCATCATACTTCTCTTCTCTAAGGTCTCTATACCGTACATTTCCATATTTAACTATGTACAGGGACCACGATTCAAGTTTCTTGTCTCAAATCTATTTGCAATCATCATAACTATAATGGGGTCCACTAAATTGCTTAATCTAAATAATCCAAGAGTCATATCTAAATCAATGATCATGTATGACCCACTTGATAAGAGTATGACATAAAGAGCCTACCTTGGTTGGCAAGAGAATGATCATATTAAATAAAAGTTGACTATTGCTATTTTTTTTACTTATTTGAATAAATTTCATTTGTGGACTCTTTTATTTAATATATACAAAAGAAAATGTTATACAATATTTAGAGTAAAATTATATTAGACAAAAAGTAAATAGATAATTGTAATTTTATTATATTTATAGGTAAATATATTTAGGTGTGTGACTAAAAAAAATCTCATCACCTCGGTATCATTAATTACAATATGCCAGAGTATCAAAGTGTTCCTCTAATCGATGCTGAGTAACTATTGGGGTAGCGACCAACCAGATCAACGGTTAAGATATTGCTCCCATGTATCGTAAACGTTTGTGCTTAAAAGGAAGTGGATTGGGTACTACCCGCCCATCCCTCATTAGGAGTGGTTAGGGCTCCGTAGTGGATGAGTTGTATCCATACCATCTATCCATTTTTGTTCATATCATCTAAGGTAAAGTCGAAAAACGAGGCGTGGACCACACCACAGGAAGCAACGATGACACCCACCTACCGTTGAAACCTTCCCAGGGTCCACCATGATGGTTAATTTCCATCCAACCCGTTCATAAGGTCACATAGACCTGGATGAAAGGAAAACACAAATATGAACTTGACCCAAAACTTCCGTGGCCTCTAAAAATCTTCAACTGTAAGTGTTTAATCTGCATTTTGTGGCCCACTTATGCCTTAGAACTCCTTCATTTTTTATCTTGTACCCTAAAATGATATAGCAAAATGAATGGACGGTGTGGATAAACCCATACATTACAGTGTTCGTTTCTTGCTAGGGACAAGGAGGGTAGTATCCAGTACTCCTCACATGTGGGTAAAATGGTGGCCTGCTTAATGATTGGACCGGCTAATGGAATGGCTTGGACCATTCTTCGTTGGGTTCAACCTGGCCAGTCTCTTGGGCCAATCTTAACTCTCAAGTCCTGTGGGCCCGGCTGTCCAACCCATTGCTACCACTGTCTAGCTAACTTCGGAGGAGGAAGCGTGCTAGCCTTACCACGTGCAAGTAATGTGGAGACGATTATAAGTAACAAAACACCACGTGGGTAGAACACGTACGAGATCCATGCCATCCATTAGGTGCACTGCCTCGGGCTCACCTTGGAAATCAGAATTTGGTTGGTAGAGAACTTAGGTAGGCCACACACCATAAGGAAGATTTGGGGGGCACGGCTTCGGTGGTCCACCATATAGCCACCGAGGTGGGTGGGATCCCTGACTGTGGGGCCAACCTCAATGTATGTTCCTTACATCGATGCCGTCCAACAGTTAGTTTTTTTTTTTTTTTTTTTTTTTTTTTAAAGCTTATTTTAGGGTACGATCCAAAAAGTGAAGCAGATCCCATTCTCAGTTGGACCATACCAAATGAAAGAGTGATGATTGATCATTGAAAGCTTCTTGTGGGCCACAAAAGTTTTGGATCATGATGAAATTTGTATGGGCCCTTTATCCAGGTTTTTATTGCCTTATCAAAAGGTTGGATGAAAAATAAACAATTCTATGCCCCCATGAAGTTATTAATGGGGGATTCAGTTGTATATGAGCCCTTTGTCAAGGTTTTTATTGCCTTATCAAGAGGTTGGATGAAAAATAAACATTTCTATACCCCCAAGAAGTTTTTAATGGGGGATTCAGTTGTGTATGGGCCCTTTATCAAGGCCTTTATTGCCTTTTCAAAAGGTTGGATGAAAAATAAACATTTCTGTGGCCCCAGGAAGTTTTTAAAGGGGGATTCAATCAACACTGTTTCCTTCCTGTGGTGTGATCCACCTAAGATTTAAATATACTTTATTTTTTGTACAATATCTTAAAATGAGCTGTAAAAACAGTTGGACGGTGTGGATATATTTAAGATACGTCAAAACGGGCGCCATATTCAGGGATCCCACCCACCTTGGTGGATCCGGAGATCCACCGAAGCTGCGCCCAGATTTGGGAGGAGATACGTACCGTTGGTTGCTTACGAGCTCAAACGTAGATATTACTTTCCATCCAATCCATTCATACGAGTCTTCTCATCAAGATAAAGATTCTACAAAAAAATCACGCTATTTAAAAACTCATTTGGACCGCATCACACGAATTTAGAGATTTAATGCATATTTTACGTTTTCTGTTGTGCTGAGGCCCACATAAGATTTGGACGAGTATGAAATTTGGGATCAAATCGTAACATGGGGTGGTGCAACTGATGGACGTGATGGATTATCCTAACACAGGGTGGCGAAACCGATGGACGGGTGGATTTCATTCATTTAAAGTGGCTCTGCCACGTCAGCGTAGCGTCACCGGTTCGTTCTTATAACGTCACTACCTAACACGTGTAACGTACGGAGAGGTCGCAATCAAATGGAAAGGGTTGGCTAGTGGCTACTCCACTGCCACTAGCTCGGTTGCTAGTGGTCGGTGGTCTGTGGCCCCGCCATATGTATTTTATCCATGCCGTTCATCCATTTTTACAGATCATTTTACGTATTGTTCTAAAAAATGAGCGGGATATAGATCTACGGTGGACCACACCAGAAGAAAACAGTGGTGATTGGATATCCAGCATTTAAAATCCTCTTCAGGCCCACCGTACTGTTTATTTGACATCCAATCTGTTGATTAGGTCATACAGAACTAGATGAAGGGAAAAACCAAAGATGGGCTTGATCCAAAAATTTTATGGACCCAGAAAGTTTTTAATGGTCACATTCAATCAACACTGTTTACTGTAATATGGTCCAATTGAGATTGGGATATACCTAATTTTTTGTATCATAACATAAAATTATCTATAAAAATAGATGGACGGCATGGATGAAACGAATATGCCATGGTGGGCCCACAGAGCACCGACTGGCAGAGGGAGTAGCCAATCCGTTCCCACGTACGGGACGCGTGGTGCTTGCGCGGCCACAAGAAGTTCCTGCAGTCCGAAGTTGTGGGGCCCACGGATATACCTGCGCCAGCTCCACTTCATTCGTCAGTTTCACGATATGACGACAATATGACAGGATGGACGCGGATTTCCTGCGAAAGCCGTTCGCAGGCTGCGCTGGAAACTTAGGTGGGCCCCCCAGTGATATTTGTCAGATATACAACCGCCCATTCGTTTTGTGAGATTATTTGGGGCTACAAATGAGCTGTTCCTGTACTCAGGTGAGCCGAAAACGTGAGGATAGTTAATATATCAGTGGGTTACTAGAAGTTATTAATTTCATTTCATTTAAGTAGGGATGACGCTACGATTGTATAGATGGCGTGTAAACATCAGTCGATGTTTCTGTAAGAATTTACTACCCAACTTTTACTTTAGTGCAGCCTACTTGGGTTTTGGATATTGTTTATTTTTTATTTTAAGCCTTAAAATGACACAAAAAATGAATAGATGGAATAGATTTCTCACAGATATCACAGTGAGCCTCACCTACGTTTCCAGCGCAGAAGACTTCAAGATCCCATTGATTTTGCCTGGGAACCTAGGTGGGGATGACCGCGATGTCTATGAGAAATCTATCCTATCCATCCATTCTGTGAATCATTTTAGTACTAGAAATAAAAGATACAGTTTCCAAGATTCAAATGTGCCGCACTAAAGGAAAAGGTGGGTAGGAAAATTCTTACGGTTCAAACCTCCCTAGGTAAACAGTGATGTTTACATGCCATCTATTCTGTTCATAGCACCATTTGTACTGAGATGAGCTGAAAACACAAATATAATTATGATTGGCCCTACAAATATTTCAAATTTTCAATTGTAGACATTTAATCCTCACATTTTCAGCCCACATATTGGATTTGTCTCATTTTTGGCCTCATGTCCTAAAATAATCAGAAAGATAGAAGTGGACTGCATGGTGTGCCACGATGGCCTGATGTGTTGACGTAACTAGGTTTTGTGTAGGCTGAAAGCGGGCGGGTTGGGTGGGTTTGTGCTCTAACCCAACCCAAGGTTCCTATATCTCAACCCTAACCCAGCTCAACCCAATCTAGGGTTGGGAACTCTCAACCCAAGCGAGCTCAGTCAGGTTGGTCGAGTACATACGTGCTAGTGTTTTCATTATTATATTTAAGTATAAGACTTATCTTTTGTGTTTATAATTTTATTAATTATATTTGTGATTATTCATCATAAAAAACTTCATATTTTTCTTTAAAAAAACAAGCTAAAATATAAGACGACTACTCCATTAAAAGTCATGTGGCATAACACGTAATCTATTTGGGAGAGAGAAATCCGGCATATCTGGTGAACTTGAGTCCTTGAAAATGATGTGGACAAAAGAGACCCGACATCATGATGCAGGAGAGGACATGAGGTCGAGCACCGTCTTCCTCAAGAGGATAACTATTCCGAATCCACGAAACTTCTCGAATCCACGAGGAAAGAAAACAGAAAATAAGAATAAATTCTAATAAATTCGAAATTAATTAATCAATAATTGATAATTTTCTAATGTGTCTCATTACACCATTAATAAAGAAAAAAATAAACTAAAATTCATAATTATCAAAAATAACAAAATTCTAACTCTAATAAAAATCCTAATTCTAATAAAACTCTTCTAATGCCTAATTTCTAAAAATAAAAATTCCAAATAAACTTTCTCTAGAAGAATCCTAGTATAACTAAAAGTTATTTATAAAAAGGAAGAAAATCTAAAACTCTAAAAATAGAAAAAATATTAAAAAATCAGAATTACTAAAAATAGTAAAATTTTCCTAAAAATTTATTTTTGAGCTGAAAGCGTGCATTTTCTAACGAAACGGACAAATGCGACCCACTTTGTGGGTCGATTCACCTCAGATGGCCCGTTTCAATAAAGATTGATAAGTTGTGCGCCTTGTAACGATACCCGGATCAAAAGTTATGGTCAATTTATGGTCCATCTTCTTTTGACCCAACCATGCTATGAACGTATCTATGACACATTCTACATCACATCACTACTGTGCCTTCGACACAAATGATCCGCACTCAATTATAATTTATAAGTAACTTACATATTGATCAGGTTCGGGTTGGGTCGAGCAACCCGGACCTCAACTCGAGCACAACCCAAGTTTTATCGAGTTAGTATTTGTATAGCCCAAGCTTGAGATCGGACCCGATATATCCTGCCCGAGCCCAACCCAATATCGGATCGGTCACGGGTCGGTCGGGTTGAACCCGCCAACTTTCAGCTCTAGTTTTGTGGGCCCTATATGTATGTGTTATATCTACTGTATCTATTTATTTTTGTGAGATGATTTTAGGAGATAGATAAATGTGTTATATCTATCCTATCAATTAATTTTTGCGACATGATTTTAAGAGATATATTAAAAAAAAAAAAGAATATACAGATATGAAACTTAAGTAGACCACACTATAAAACAATTGAAACCTTCATGGGGCCACTAACATAATGTTTATTTTCCATCCAACTTGTTCATGAGGCCATGCTGAACTGGACAAAAGGAGAAGATAAATATTAGCTTGATCTAAAACTTTTGCAGCCCAATAAGTTTTCAATAATAGGTGTTCAATTCCTACTACTTTCTATAGTGTGGTACACTTGAGCATATTATCTATTTCATTTTTTACCCTGTACTTTAAAATGATCTTGCAAAATGAATGAACGGTGTGGATATAGCAAACACACTATGTTGGGCCCATGAAACCTTGTTTACGTAAACACACAAGTGGGGCGTGTGACACGCCACTCAATCAGCTTCCAAAGAGGATCCAAAACTCATGTGCCCAAAAGATGTTTATGTACCATCCAATCATCCAAACCGTTCATACTATTACTATCACTCAGATCAACTTTAGTCACAAATATCACTCTCATACAGAACTTCTGTAGCACCAGCTGCAACGCTTTCAATTGTAGGTGTTCCATCACCACTGCCTCGTATGGTGTGACCTACTTGAGTTTTGAATCTTACTAATTTTGGAAAACTATTTTAGGGCCAGTTTGGTACTTGCATTAGAGTGAATTAGAAGCGATGAACTTAGATTTAAGGTAACGACAAGACTTTAAGAGGTTGTCCATAGATTCTAGTGGATTGGAAGAGCCTGGGATGATCTCCCTGCTCGGGCTATATACTCGTGGGAGTGTTTGAAAAATGCAAGCATTTCTAGCAGTGGGCGTCCTTAGCACTACTGCTTACTACAATGTGGTCCACTGTAGCCTTATATCTATCTTTATTTTGGTCTAATTCTCTATATTGAATGGACCTTACGTACCAACGACATGAATCGAAGTTATACATCATAGGGGCCACTTGTGAGGCTGCCTGTGGTCCCATCCCGTATCCCACGCTGTATGGGTGATAGGCAAAGTCTGGAGGAATGATTTCACGAATTTCTTAGAATGCCCATGCAATTTATGAAGTATTATCAGCTGGAGTAACATCGGCCATCCAAACAGACTATTTGCATAGAAATATGAATCAAATCCCACTTAATACCATCTCCTTCCGGTCCGTTGGGCCAAACATGACCTTAGTACGATATTTAGATATTTAGAAACTAATAGAATTTGTCAAGGTCATTTCTTTGGCCAGCTTTGCTTCGGAGACTACAGCTGCTTATATGATATGGCCACAGCTAATCATCTTCCCCACCTACCTATGTCTGGTCAGGAAAAAAGCTTTCCCGGACAACGGATGCAACTTGGATGTGTGCCCCGGCCGCCAAGTTCCTGTGGTAGGAAGCTGTGAGATCCACAGAAATTCTTGTGATAGATCCACTCCATCAATCAGTTTCAAAAGACCACAATATAAAGGGATTCTAAAAATAAGATAGATACAAAACTTAAGGGAGTAACACCATACGAAAAAGGTGGGATTGAATGCCTACCTTTGAAAATGAGGCTACAAAAGTAGTTTTGTACCAGGATGATATTATACCTAAACTTTATCAAGTGTTAATAACCGTATAAACGGTTTGGATGGCATATAAACATCATGGTCAGCTCTAGGTGTATCCTCCCATTGTGGTCCTGCGGAACTGATGGACGGAGTGGATTTGTCAAGGAAATCTCTACGGGCCCATGTAGCTTCTGATGTGGCTGGGGCCACATGAGGGAGAGCTGCACCTTGTTTTCTTCTTTTTCAAGAGAGCTTGTTCGTGTATGTAGTTTCGTGCCACGCAAGCAGTATCCACTGAAAGTGAGCCGTCAATCATGGACGCGGATTGCGTCCTACGGGCTGTGGGGCCCACCGTGATGTAAGTGTTTTATCCAAACTGTTCATCGTTTTTCTCAGATCATTTTAAGGTATGATCAAAAAATTGAGGCAGGTAAAGGGATTAAGTGGACCACAAAGGTACACTATTAAAAACTTCTTGGGAGCTGGGGAAGTTTCGAGTCATGCTAATATTTGTTTTTTCACTTCATCCACGACTATATGACCTTATGAATAGGTTGGATGGTTAAAAAAACATCACGGTGGCCCTTAGAAAGGTTTCAACAGTGGGTGTCATTATCCCTTCCTTTGGTGTGGTCCACTGAAGTCGTGGACCTGCTTCATTTTTAATTTCAAACTTTAAAATGTTCTGAGAAAACCAATGAATGGCGTGGATAAAACACTTACATCATTATGGGCCCCACACAGCCCTGCCCGGACGGATAACCGTCCGGGCTGGGGTAGGACGCAATCCGCGTCTGTCAATCATACACTTCCATTCGAATACGTAAAGGGTTCGACAGTATTTGGGAAGATGATTAAATAAAAATATTTTAAGTGGTCCACTGTCACTAGGAAACCTTTGAGATATCTACCATGATGTTTATATACAATGGGGTTGAATTAATGAATCTTACTAGAAAAGCAAATAAATATAGTTGAATTGATGGAGGCCACTGAGAAAAAATAATAATAATAATAATTAATATAGCCGTAATCTAAGACTTCGGTGGACTCAACAAAGTTCTAATGATGAGGCTTTCTTGAATGTTAGATACGGGACTCAAGAAAGTTTTAATGATGAGGCTTTCTTGAATGTTAGATATGCCTACTAAGTGACTTCGTATAACGAGAGTGGAGTGGTTGGTGCTATGTGGGCCCCACCATGATGTATGTGTTTCATCGACCCGTCCCTCCATTTTTCAGACCATTTTAAAACATGATCCAAAAAATAAAGTAGATCCAAATCTAAATCGGACCACCATGACACCTACCATTAAAAATTTGTCCGAGGCTACAAAAGTTTTGTGTCAAGATGATATTTGTTTCTCTTCACCAGGTCCATATGACCTAATTAACCGGTTGGATGTCAAATAAACATTACAATACGCACTAGGGGTTTTTTAACTGTGGGCATTCAATCACTTCTGTTTTTCTATGGTGTGGTCTATTTTAGATTTAAATCATGGTGGGGGGCATAGATTATCGACCGCTAGCCAACTAGCTAATGACAACTTAACTAACCAAACACTGTCCATGGAGTAAACTCAACGTGTACATCATAATGAGCCCCGCAAAGCCTCATTTCTTTTTCTTTGTCTTTTTTTTTCATGGCTTATCTGAGCACTCAACAAACCTGCATTGGGGTAGATTAGATTACCTCCTTAGAACGCGAGGCCCCGTGAAAAAGCCTTTATGCACTTGTCGATGGACATAGATTGCATGGTGACCCCAACAGCAGGTGACCCAAGCAGTCTTGGTAAGAAGTGGGATTTGATTGTGCCATATGCCACCGATGTAGCCTATGCAAGGCATGTTTGAAATAGGGCTGAAAGTCGGGCGGGTTCAACCCGACCCACTGGTGACCGACCTGACATTGGGTTGGGCTCGAGCAAGATGTATCGGGTTTGGTCTCGAGCTTGGGCTATATAAACACCAACCCAATAAAACTTGGGTCAAGCTTGGGTTGAGGTCCTGGGTTGCCCGACCCAACTCGAAATTGATCGATATATAAGTTATAAATTATAATTGAGTACGGATCGTCTGTGTTGAAGGCACAAGAAATTCCATTGTCGTTGGGTCTCATTGGTTCACGCCGTTTCCGATGACTCGAGCTAACAAGATACGCTGGATTTCTCTCCCAAGTAGATTGTGTGATACACAACACTACTGTTAAAGGAGTATTTGTCTCATATTTTAGCTTCTTTGTTTAGAAAAAAATGAAGTTCTATACAATAAATAACTACATGTATAATTAATAAAATTATAGGTACAAAAAATAAGACATATATTGAAATATGATAGACTAATGTAATTATGAAAATATTAGCATATATCCACCTAACCAACCCGACCGAGCCCGCTTGGGTCAAGCTTGGGTTAAGAATTCCCAACCCGAGGTTGGGTTAGGGTTGAGGTATAGAAACCCTGGATTGGGCTTGGGTTGAGCACCAACCCACCCAACTTTCAGCCCTAGTTTGAAAGGGGAGTGGATTAGGTGAGACTCTGACATCCAAGACAATGGAGCCCTTACTACGGGGCCCACCTTGATGTGTGTGTTTTGTATCCATGATGTACATCCCTTTGTCCATATAATTTTAAGGACATTATCCAAAAACTGAAGTGAATCTAATTATTAGGTTAAACATAACATAGGAAATAGTGGTCCATATAATTTAAGGACATTATCTAAAAAATAAAGTGAATTTAACTATCAGGTTGACCATCACATAGGAAATAGTGGTGATTGATCATATATTTGTATTTTATTTTCATCCAAGCTTACATGACCTTGTCCACAGACTGGATGGCAAAAATGCACTATAAAAACATTAAGGTGCGCCCTAAGAAGTTTTTAATGATAGAGCATCCAATCACCACTGTTTCTTACAGTATGGTCCACCTGTAATTGGATCTACTTCATTTGGGGATAATGTCCTCAAATGACTTAGAAAAATAGATGGGCATCCTGGATACAAAATACATACATTGTCATGCCTCATACTTGGAAACCAGGCTAAAAAAATTCCTGATCGCCGAATCCGGTGCCGACAGCCTCCTTAATACCCCATTCTCATCTCCCAGCGTCCATACGCCAGATTCCGATCCTGGGATCCTACAAGGAGAATTTTTCAACGTACTTTTATCTCGTAATAAACATAACCACAAGTTTACCCAAATCACAGAGGCAACATCATCATCACATATCCACTAATATCATCATTTGAATACAATGATGAAAGGGAAATACATATATCAAAAATCAAAGCTCCAGAAGACCACTGCATGGTCCATGCTCAACGCTGCTGCGACTTAACACCACCTGCACGCATCTATCATGCATGAAAGCTTAGAGGGTGGTGAAAGTGTGTGTAAGGTAAGTGTCAAGTATATAATAAAGCCCATAAATCATACATCATCGAAATAAGCGGAAATACTGACAAGATCATAAATCATACGATATCAGAGTAAGCGGAAATATACCGGTAAGTCCATGAGTCATATAATATCAGAGCACGCAATGTAGATCATAATGAGCCAATTATCATATACTGCGGATGCAATGCAATATGCAGATCCTGCCAAGTCCATCTAAGTTGTATAAGTGCAGAAACGTAGTAATCCAAAATGTCATATGCCGTGGATGAAATGCAATATGCGATGCAAATGAAATGACCAAGCTGGAGTGAAGTCGGGATGATAGTACGTAGTATCGCAGGCTACAGGGTCCATCACAAGGAAATTTTATCCAAACTAGTCTCATACCTAAATTTGGATAGTCAAACACAATGTAGTAAACCCCTGATTTCAGGTTAGTCGTGCGCCCCAACCGAAATTTTGGTCATTGCGAAGGCACGTAACAAATAGTTGTGCACCACCAGCCCAAGTGGATAGTAAATGGATGAATGAATGAGTATACAACTCCTGCTCAGTAGCCTGCCAACCACTGGTAGCTCGCCCAGGCCTCAGCCCCGCCCACATCAGCATCCGCCCACGTGCGTCGGCTCACATGTGCAACAGTGACGAGGTGTCATAATATCATATTAGTCCTCATATCAAGTCCACATATCAGTATGCTTCCTCTCTGGGGAATCATCGGAATCTATTACACTCCACACTAACTGCCGCCTCCCTAGCCGCACAGCCCAGCGAGTGGAAGAGACCACACTATTTTCCTGACCAGTAGTCTGTCAATACTTACCCTGCTTGTCGATAACAAACTCATTTGCCAGCTGGTCAAACTCAGCCTAACTTACAGCCCCCTCACTCAGACGGATAAGGCCACACCCCTTCCCAACTGACCACGACACAATGGGAGACACAGCCTACTGGTATTCGGTACTCGAGCACTCATACATCCACTCGATATAGACGTTGGGGCGTCTCCTGGCCTCAGAGGTTCTGGGACTTTCACCCAAGAACATCATAAGTGCCCACGGTGTTAGAACCAAGTGTTTCTGGTGTCCCCATCTGACCAACCACGATGTGCCTGTGAAGGCCACGGCCCTGATGTTGCTAGGGCGTACAATGATCAAGTCACACATATGTGAGATGCATGAGTCACACCGTACAGTCATGCATCAATCTCGCGCACACCATGTGCTCATGTGGGTAACTCCTATCAATGAGTCTCATAAATAATCTACCCAATGGCATATGCAATGATCAGTCACTACTCATATTAAGCATACATATGATACGTATGGGCATGAGTCATGAAGTTACACTAAGAATGTTACAAGGTGATGAACTATCCTCACAACGAAGATGGGCCTAAACGGCCTACACACAACAAGTAGGGGCCTATCAATAGGCCCTAAGGAGAGTTATAATGTAGACGTTTAACCAACATTATTCTTACAATGTGGACGTTTAACCAACATTATTCTTACAATGTGGACGTTTAACCAACATTATTCTTACAATGTGGACGTCAAACCATCATTGCTCCCAAGGCACGGTCCGCCATAAATACCATTACACAAAACATGGTGGAATCATATATTGCAAAGGACCCTATGTACATCTCATTGGGCCTCGACCCATGGGCCTCAAATACATCAAATGGGCCGCATCACGTGGGCCTCATATATATCAAGGTGGGCCTCAACAACTAGCCTCATACATCACAGCAAGGCGGGCCTAAACAACGGACCTCGTATATTGCATCGGCCTAATCAAATGGGCCAAGTTGAATGGGCCGAGTTAATTGGCCAATTTAAATAGGCTGAACCCAACTCAACTATTTTTAGAGATCGATATAGAGTATTGCATTAAAAAAAAAAATGAACCATATCAAAAGATCGACTGGGCCATACCATATCTAACCGTGGAAATAATGATTCCCATGGTTAAATTCTAGTGGGCCCCATCATAGGGTTTATTTCCCATCCAGTCTATTCATAAGGTTACAAAGACCTGTATTTAGAGGAAAAACAAATATTATATAGGTCCAAACTCTGTAGCCCAAGGGTTTTAATGGTGGACATTCAAACTCACTGTTTTCTATAATGTGGTCCACTTGATCCTAGATCTGTCCAAAAAAACCTTAAAATGAGCTTGCCAAAGGGTTGGACGGTTTGGATGCAACACACGCCTCATGGTGGGTCCCATAGGTAGCACAGCATAGATAAAGCACATACCTTATGATGGGGGCCACACTGATGGAAGGTGTGGAACACATACATCAATGGGTCCCACGTGGGGTCCACCATAATGTTTATTTTCCACCCAATCTGTTGAGAAGGTCACACAGACTCGGATAAAGAGTAAAAATAAATTTCACAATGATCCAAAACTTCTGTAAATCTAAAAGGATTTCAATGGCAGACGGTTCAATCCCACTGTTTCCAGTGACGTGGGCCACTTGAGTTCCAAGTACGGCTGATTTTTGGGACGGGGGCCACTGCCCTAAGGGCCCATCAAATGCACGGCGTTAATGTGCATCACACATCTTGGTGGGGCCCACGACTGGGACCCACCGGTCCCTGTCTCTCACCTGTGACGCAGCAACAGCAACAAGACGCTGCTGCGGCATCCTCTGAACATTAGCGGCAGCACCTGCTGCACCTATATCCTTTTTTTTCTGAGGTTTTTCTTATGTGGGGCCCGTATCAGTAAAATCCACCCCACCCATTAAATTCTGCAGCTCATAACAGATCCAACATGCCCAATATTGAGCATGTTTTGGTGTATAGAAATCTCAAAGTAGATTTTAACGGTAGAAAACATTGTTTTCTATACTATGGCCCGCCGAAAAATCGGATTAGCTCCATTGTTTGGCTCAACGCTTAAAATGAGTTGGGAAATAGGATGGACAGCGTGGATTTGATCAATACATTAAGGTGGGGCCTGCATGAGCGGCCCACCCAAAAAGTTCAAAATTAAACATATATATATATATATATACACACACACACACACCTCACTGTCTGTTCACACTTCAGTGAACACGTCCAGCGTCCAGGGACGCTGGATGGACTGGGTTCACATGTTAATCAAGGTGGGTCCCACATGGATGTGGCCCACTTGATTTGAATTAATCTGATACTTGTGTTTTCCATCACCAAAGGGTAGGGCCCACATGATTTGGATGACCATATGGTCCATTTGATGGACGGTTTGGACACCACATACAATCATTAAATGGGCCACAAAATAAAGGAAGGAGAGAGAGAGAGAGAGAGAGAGAGAGACGAGATGATGGAGAGACCCCGGCACTATGGGCCCTCATTTCCGTGATTTACAACGTACATCAAGTGGGTCCCATTACATATGGGTCCACCGATCAAAATCAACGGTGGAGATCCATTCTCCACCGAAATGCAAGGTCTAGATGACCCTATCCATGCAAGAAAAATAAACATCATGATGGGGTCCATGGAGAATGACCCCATCATGGAATGATCATGGGAATCAAGGTGGACCATCGGCCACATTTAGGGTCCAAAGTGAGATCCATACCATCAATCGGTAGGCCTCACTTGGCCCATCATAAAAACATAAAATTTAGGCCTATAGAAACACCTATCGTTCAATCTTCTTGGTTCGATGGAACGTCGAGCTCCTTGTGTCTCACTTTGATGGAAGATGATGAGAAATGAATGGCTAGGATGAAAGATTTTAGAGTGGGAAGGGAGCCACACAACACACTTTTCTCACTTAGGATGGCTTGGACGTCCACCACTTTTTGCTTGAAATTTTTGTTTGAGAAATGAGAGAGAGAGAGAGGGTTGTAAGGAGAGGTGATGGATGTAAGGTGATAGTTGTACTTGACATGTATGAGTGTGTAAGAGAGAGGGTGAGAGAGAGTTGACTTTGGGGTTACTCTTGTACTTGACATGAGGTGATTGATTGATTGATTGATTATTTGATTGATGGGACATGATGTAGAGATTCTCTTAAGATTTGCAACACGCGATATTTCTTCGAAATAAGCGCGGGTCCACATCTCCCTGCCAGGGTATCGGATCGGTATGCAAGACATGGAGTTAGAACTGCGGAGATGGCGTGGTCGCAAGGGTACAAGTTTCGAGTTGAGCCGACTCTAATATACGGGACATGACTCAGGATCACGCGCAAACACCGGTAACATATCGCGGGTTGCCGAAATTCGACCGAGAGAATCGCGGAGGCCTATGGAACGGTACGGACTATGATACGGGTCTTACATACATCAAGGTGGGCTCCCATTGTAAGGGTTGCACCATCTTGGGTGAGGCCAGGGTTTTCACCACCCAATCAAATCCCGCTACAACCTAACACTACCAAGTGATATAGTTTTGGGGTCATCATGCAATCCACATCCTTGTTTGCCATGAAGCTACTATGAAGAGCAAGGGATGATTTATAACATCCTGAATTTTTACTATTTTGGATTGCCAAAAATTCTTAATTTTTTTTATTATAATAATTAGCCCACGTCATCACTTACTGACCCTTAACACTCGAGGTGAGCCTATACGTAAGCGATACTAGTAAAGAACCGTACAAATTTGATTAACCAACCGTATGAAGCCAACTAATCTGCCTGCTCACTTAAACCTCAAGTTTAGCCTCGTGAATTGTTCATCTAGGGCCCAAATCTAACTGACTCATCATCGACTAATCAAGACAACCATAACTAAATTAAAGATCTACTCAAGCCGAGCCAGCTATGACCCGAATTTTAACTAATGGACCAAGTCAACCAATTTACTCATTTAGCCTAAGAACCAATGGTTTAGAGTGGTAATGACTGAATCACTACTTTTGTTAATTTCGAATAGGCCACACTGTGAACTTAGTTAATCCAGACCTTAACAACTGCGTCCAAGAAATTTCCCTACCCAATTCATTTGAAAAATGCTCCGATTATCCGAACAAGCTTTAGACCGCTCGTTAGTAGCCCACCAGTTCTGAAATTATAGAATAAGGTCCGTCTCACTGGGCTTGACGTCCATCGCAGGTGGCGAACCAAGATAGTGCCCAAAACTACTCAACTTGAGGCAGAAGCCGAGTTCTTGAAACGCACCAATCCCCTAGGCTGAAATATGAAAATATAAGTGAAATAAACCTTTCACTCTTTCGCGAAGTTATGACTTTCTGACCGTTAAATCGCAACCAAACTCGGGCCATGAGTCAGGGATATTTCTCTGCTTATATCTGTATAACTGGTGCCCTAATCGAACAACAGTGACTGTTGATTGCAAATAAGGCCCCCACGGTAAATTGAGTCATCCGTTTGCCGCCAAATTCAGACCAATCACTCATCCGACAATGGGGCACTTGTCCCATGGCACAGAGGGGCTAGAGGGCCATTGGAATAGCCCTAGGGACCAAAAATCAACCTACTAGGGGCATGCATGCTAGAATAAGAGCTCCTAGGGTCATTTAGATGAAAATTTTAGACTATATAAGTCCAAGAAATTCACTCCCTCACTCCTATACGAATTTTGCTGCAAGGGAGAGAGAGAGAGAGTGGCAAGAATAGAGAGAGAGGGAGCTTCAAAGGAGCTGGATTTTGAGAAATTCTCCCTGCTACCTCAACTCACATCGGCGCCCACAACTCCACCGTTGTAGAAGCAACCTACTAGCCATAGAAAGGTAATCAGTCCAGCCCATTTCAAATTTTAGGTGTCCTAAACCACTTACATGAACTCTAACATGCAAATTCTATTAGCACAGGGCTCCGTTACACCAACCCGCGGAACCAACGCCTTAGGAGCGGCTCCACAAACTACCAAACCATTCCTAAGTGCTGAAATTAATAATTATGTGTGTGAAATTTACTTTGCGTACTGATTTATAGGAAATCCATAGGTAGTTAATTCTCTACAAATTTACCTAAGCATGTTTATAATAATTAATGCTTAATTCCATACTAGATTAGAATAAGCCATTAAAATGCTGCCCTTTTTCCTTGTTTTCCCTTTTGATTATGTGAAATTGAAGTTGATTCATTCCAAAATCTATGGCAATTTGAGGGAAATGTACCGCATGTCTTCTATACGTTTAAATTGGATAAAATGTTTACGATTATTTACATGCATGCCTGAATTTTCTGCAACTAGGAATAGTTCATGATCTTCTTATGATATTAAGCAATTTAAACCTTATCTATATGCATGCCCGAATTCTCTACAACTAGAAGTAGTTCATGATCTTTTCTATGATGTTAAGTAATTTAAATCTTTTGCCAGGTTAGCCAGCAAAACTACAAGGCCTGTGCGGGCAACCCCACCGTTGGGCCGCTAAACAACTAATTTGACCAATTTAGGTCGAACACGGATAGCCGATAGTAGTTGGACTACGCGAGATGCTCACACCTAATGTCGTGTATTATATAGTTCGCCTGAATCGGACAAATTGGTCCACTAACTGACTAACCATATTTGTTAACAATGTATGATCACGCCTGTTTGAACCTGAGACACTCCATGCCTTTGGAACGCCCACTTACAACCACTATGATGCAATCCACAAGTCTCGTGAGTCGGGCATGGTGGAATGTGACACTATGCTCGAGCTGTCGGCCTATGATGGAGTGACAAGCTTCCCTGTAGTGACCGCGAGCAATCCAGGGTACAAACCCGCCTCGTGAGCCAGACATGGTGGAATGGGATAATATGCTCGAGTTGTCGGCCTACATAAGGGTGATGAGCCTCCCCGTAGTGACCGCGAGTAAACCTACTTTACAAAATCACCTTTTGTATGCATTTTCTAGGAGTGATGAACCCAAAAGGATCAAGGATCGCAGGCGCAAGGCCGTCGCGGCCGCCTGGGCCTCATGATCGGGTTAGGGCATTGACTTCGTTAGGGTGTCTCAGTTTTTTCAACTTACTAGATGAATGAATATAACTAAATACTTGGCTAACATGTTCATAATCGCATCGCATTAGTTAGGTTGGCGAATCAGTAGTCGAGGTCTCACTGGGGGAGTGTTGGGCATATGCGATCGTTAAATGGTGTCGCTCGAGAGAGTGTTAGATGGTGAGGGCATGCATCATATCACAATAACATGCATACACATTAACAAGAGTAGCTAAGAACTTTGTGTTTGATATTTTTCATTATTCGCACTTATGGAATTGATAACTTGTGTAACTTATTGCTAATGGAACTCACTGAGTTGATCACTCACTCCCACTCTGGGACGATGTTTTAAAATACCAACGAAAACCTATCTTAGATGTAGGTGTCACGGAGCTTAACGTGCTAGATGGGGCGAGCGTAGACGAGGAGGATGAGCTCTCATACTTTCAGCTTCTGGGTGGATCACCATAGGCAGCCCGAGGACTAGTGATGGAGCCTTAGGGCGAGAGGACATTTGCACATTCTTTTAGACCATATATTTTGTTAGGACGTTATTCTGTACCTCGTGCATGCTATTTCCTTTTGATGATCATACGTTATATTAGTCGCACTTTATTTCAGTAATTTAGTTGTTGTTTATGACACATGATCCATTTAATTCCTTGAATGTTCATGCGCTAACTAAATAAACTTAAATTACTCGCTTCCACAAGGCATAAGTGACACCAGGGATATCAGGAGTCGAGAATTTACTCGGCCCCCGAAATCCGGAGCACTACATGATTTGATTGTGAGGGTTCATTTCTAAATGCATATATCTTACGTATTCTAACCCTGGCCACCTCTCGGCTAACAATATAACATGACTTTCTTCTAAATCTTAGAGCTACATGAATCCCCATGATTCTAAATTCTGCATGTTGGGTTTTTATAAAATAAAGAAAGAATGAAAAAATCGTTGGGTTTTCAAATTTATAAAGAAGATATTAGAAGAAGAGTTGTGGCTTTTAGTGATTATCGGTGATCATTCATTGTAAATAGTGATGTCTCATGGTGAATAGGGCATCCTTTGATTTTGAAATATTAATAAAATGGTGTTATTAATGATAAAAGGATGTCATTGTTGAAAAAACAGTACCAAGAAGATGTCTTTTACTGAAAATAAACTTTTTTTAGGGTATTAGCAACACACTCTATTCTTAGCCACACACACTCTACTCCTAGCCACACCTATTAAGTTCATTAAAAAGTAACCCTTATAGGCTATAACGTTATAAAAAAAACTCATTTTCGGATCATTTCAAATCATAAGCGTATATTTTAAAAGTGTATTCGGGATATGGTTTTTCGATTTTGCAGGTTAAAGTCACATTTATCTGATTTTAAAGAAGAGGCTTATTGTATCTTAAAGATAGATTTATTGCAATCCTCTCGCAAACTGGTTTAACCACCAATTTGGTACGAATATCATTTTAAAGATAGCGACATCATGACAAGCCTTAGGCTATCTTTAGGTGAGTGTTTTTTTTTTCACTTTTACTCTTACAATTTTAAAGTGATATTATAGCCTTTTTAATAGGCAATCCCAACTCTACCTGAGCAATACCATTTGATGGGTTAAATTTTCTTCGATGGCAATCAAGACTCAAAAGTATACTCCTTTCTTGCATTGTTTGAGTTGGATCACGTGTTCACTTAAGAACTTTCAGTTATATAAAAGTAGTTAGACAATAATATTAACCACTAGAACCTTCCCAATGCTCACAATTATGTTCATTTGTCAACTCATTCGTAATGACACCCATTTATCGGATTGATCCAAAATTTTCCCAGCTCTAAAAAGTTCAGGGCTGTTTGATTTTTCAAATTCATGGTAAATGCTTTGGAAATACTTATTACAATTTCACCTTGTTTGAAAATAGGCATGTACTTCCGCTTAGGAAAACGGTCCAAAAGGATTAACTTAAATTTGTGGGCCCCACCATGATGTATATGACATATCCATGTTGTCCATCTGTTTTACTATGACATTTTGAAGTATGAGCCAAAAAATGACGTAGAAATAACGTTGAAGTAGCCCACACCAAAGTAAAAAGTGGCCCCAAGAAGTTTTTACTGTGGGTGTTCGATTCCCTTTTTCCTATGGTGTAGTCCACTCAAACTTTAAGGGCCCGTTTGGGAGGGCAGATTGGAAGGGATTGGATGGTATTGGAAGGGATTGGAAGTTAAATCCCGGGATTGGCCGGGCATGCCAAACAGACTGGGTGATCTGATCCCGGGATATAGTAATCTCATAGATCTTAAGACAATCCACTGACAACACCATCATTACCTTTAAATCCCATCCAATCCACCCTAATCCATTCAAATTTCTTTGGGACGCGTTTAGTTCGAGGGATTGGAAGGGATGAGAACGTTTAATCCCGAGATTGGCCGGGCGTACCAATAGGCTCGATATAACAATCTCGGGATATAGCAATCCCATGGATCTTAAGACAATCCACGGACAACACTATCATTGCCTTGAAATCCATGCCATCCACCCTAATACCATTCAATCCCTTCCAATCCACCTGTCCAAATGGGCCCTAAGTCTAGCTACTTTTTTTAGCTTTGTCCTAAGTTCAGCTGGCATGACAGCTGGACATTCGGATAATCCACATACAACACGGTGTGTCCCGCAAAAATTTAGCAGCATTTTCAATTTTAACGTTGAGAAAAGTAAGAGCCCAATCAATCATAGAAAAGGACGCACTAACAACACAAGGAAATAATTATGACCTATTTATATTGCAGTTAAGTTTACTTTATCTATTGGCATAGGGATCTGTTACACCGACGTGGAATCAGGCAAGAATTTGCGAATCTCTCGTCCCTTCACGTCAAATCCAGCGCTATACCATAGCCACCAGGGAGCCCTCGCCGCCTATCATGCGGCAGCTATCATACGGCAGCTGCTGGATTTGGCAATCTAATTCCGTGCAATCCCTCCTAATACGGGCGAATCCGTCCGTCCAAACGGGCCATTGGAAAAACACAGCCCGGAGACGTACATTCCTTGCAACTTTCCACGAGCGTCGCCTTTGATGTGGCTCCATGAAAAGAGAAGAGACATCTCACTTTTGTCAGAGACACGGATTCTGTGGTGATCTTAACCACACGTAGCCCCGGCAGTGTAGGAACGTGGTTGGGCCACGAGCTACCTTGGGGATGTGACCTGCTCAAAGCATGCTTTTAATAAGTACTCTTTATTGTGGTGTGGTGTACCTCAAATTTGTATCTACTCGTGTTCTGGATCATCCCTAAAATAAACCTAAAAAACAGATGGATTTTGTGGATATAAAATGCATTTGACATCCAACCCTTATAGAGGATGACCTGGTGAAAAAAAAATCAGTCCTATCTGCTCATCAGGTGGGCCATATTATAGAAAACAATGTCTAAGTCATTGATAAATAAAAAACACAAATGTGATCCAATGGATCAATGAATATAAACGAATTCTTACAGAATGTGATCCTTGTGATAGGGCCAACATGTTGGGTGGGTTGGATGTTAGGAACACTCAAAATATTAGAAATCATACCTCTAAGTGGACCGTAGGGTATAATCCAACCGGTTGGACTGGAATACCTTTTTCAATTACCTCTCACAGTTAGACTAGCACAAGAGAAATGATGTAGTGCTCTCATAGCATTTTGACTTATACGTGCTTCTCGTTGCATTAGGACCCGTTTGGCCGGGTGGATTGGAAGGGATCGATGGTATTAGGGTGGATGGCATGGATTTCAAGGTAACGATGGTGTTGTCAATGGATTGTCTTAAGATTGCAATATCTCGGGATTGCAATATCGAGTCTGTTTGGCACGCCTGGCCAATCTCGGGATTAAACCTTCTCATCCCTTCCAATCCCTTGAATCAAATACGTCGTTAGGCAAATTTGAACGGATTAAGGTGGATTGGATGGGATTTAAAGGTAATGATGGTATTGTCAGTTGATTGTCTTAAGATCCATGGGATTGCTATATCCCGGGATCAGATCACCCAATCTGTTTGGCACGCCCGGCCAATTCCGGGATTTAACTTCCAATCCCTTCCAATCCGTCCGGTCAAACGGGCCCAAAAACATTTGGACATTTCCATTTGATTGATCCAGACCATCCATTAGATACCCTTCATCTTTATAGCCGTCCATCTTCCAAGCCATGGATGGGATGGCTTAGGATTCTTTCACAAGTGTGCACAAGCAATCAAATATGGGGCCCAATAAACAGATATCTCGAATGGTTAGTTAGGCCCATTTTTCAACAAATGATATCGACCATCTATTTTATAAGCTTTCGATCTGATGGTTAGGATTGTCCTAGTTGGTTTAAGTTTTAGTGGCTGCTCATGAAACATGAAGATAATATTCAGCGATGCCAAACCGTTGCTACGATCGGCCTCACAATGGACTATGCACCAAAATTCAAAGAGAACCTTTCAATGGTAAAAGGAAAGAAATACAACCATTCGCATTCAATCAACGGATAACATCTTCTGATCTACTGAAATTCTGGTGCATGGGCCATATGGCAACGCCCAGATCATTAATGGTTTGGATTAATTATGGGTCCTCTACCAACTCTATTCCCATGAATTGTATAATCATAAATGAGGCCAGTTACTCTACAACTATTGGATAATAAGTAGAGCTGGACACAAACCAAGCCAGCTCAAAAGCTGGCATAGATTGGTTCGAAACCAAGGCTCGGAGTCAAGCTCGTTTTTTTAAAAAAAAAACAAATTAAGCTCGGCTCAAAACCCAACTTGATTCAGTTCCGTTTGATTTAGTTCATAAATTGTATACACACCTTTTCTTGAGGTGTAATCCACTTGAGCTTTGGATATGATTTAATTTTGGAATCATGTACTAAAATGATATGTAAAAACGAATGGACAGCATGAATAATATATATACTTGATGATGTGGATAATACATAATACATATACATGAATGCACACGATTTCATGTAGTTTATTCAGCTCGGCTTGAATATTTGGACCAGATTAAATCAAGCTCAAGCTCAAATAATTTAGACCGAACCAAGATTAAATAGTAGGGATAGACCTTAAACTTAAATAGTGTAAAACTAGAACCATGTGTCATGTAAACAAGCTAAATCAAACTTTGGTCAAATTCGATTAGGGTCGGCTCGTGTACAGATAATAAGATTATCTACAATTTTTTGCATTGCCCCAACCTTATGTAGGGCTCAGATCCATCCCGTCCATAAGGTGTGCCCTTCAATTTCACCATGTATCTATAAATTCAAGCCAATCCAAAACGCAGGTGAACCACCACCACATGGAACAGTTGGGATGGTGACACCCACCAATTCAAGCCAATCCAAAACACGGTTGTATCACCACCACATGGAACAATTGGGATGGTGACACCCACCACTAAAACCTGCTTTGACTGTGGGGTCCACTGTTTTTATATGGAAACGGATTGGGTAATGAGTAAAAACTATGTGGAGTCCACCGTGATATACGTATTTTATCCACTCCATCTATCCATTTTAACAGATAATTTTAGGGCTTGAGCCCAAAACTGAAGCATATCCAAATCTCAAGTGAACCACACCACAGGAGATAGTGTGAATTGAATGTCTACCGTTGAAAAAATCTTGGAGGCCACAGAAGTTTTGGATCAAGCTAATATTTTTGCTTTCACTTCATCCATGTCTTTGTAATCTTATGAACAGGTTAGATGACAAATAAGGATCACTGCGGCCCTGGAAAGGCTTTAATGTTGAAATCACTATTCCCACTGTTTCCTGTGGTATGGTCCACTTGACCTTTGGATATGCTTCATTTTTCGGCTCAACGTCTAAAATGACCTATAAAAAACAGATGAACAGCATGGATAAACCACATACATTCACAGTGGGCCCGACTAGTTTACTCAGTAATTTTGTTGCCATCCAAACATCCGATGGGAGCGGATTAGGTGTTACCGTAACACCTGGTTGTTACCCTTACCGTGTGGGGCCCATCTTGATGAATTTGTTGCATATCCACTCCGTCCATCCATTTTTCCAGCTCATTTGACGTGATCCCAAACTTTAGGAGATCCAAATCTCATGTGGATCACAACACTAGAAACAGCAGAGCTGTCAACGGGCTGGGCATGGGCTTGGCTTCACATTTTTAACTGTTTCGGGCTATATCTATGGGCTGGGCCTATTCCAAATTTTGATTTTGTCGGGCACGAGACCAGCCCATTGACAGCCCTAAGAAACTGTGGTGAATGACCATTAAAAACTTTTTGTGGGCCACAAAAGCCAATCTTTATATTTTCCGTCCATACAGGTGGGCCCTAGGAAGTTTTTAATGGTGGGAGTTCGATCACCACTGTTTCTGGGATGTGGCCCACCTGAGATTTGGATCTGCTTAATTTTTGGAACCACGTCCTAAAATGAGCTGAAAAACAGATGGACATCGACAAATCATCAAGGTGGGCCCCACAGTAAGGAAGCACCTAATCCACTCCCCCATCCAATCCATTCATAAGAAGCGTCCTGCCAGGATGAATGGACACCTAAAAATCAGACCATTCTAAAATTCTTGTGGGCCAAACCATGTGATTTTAAAGGTTTTAGGCATGATTTTACAAGGTGTGCCCCACCTAAGTTTTCGATCAGCCTGATTTTGGGATCAAATGAGATAGGAAGCGCACGAGATGGATGGAATAGATGTCATGCAAGCTCCATGGTGGGGCTTATACAAAACTGTAGAATAAGCTTACAAGATGGTGAGAAAATGCAGAAGAAAAGAGACACTCATTAGCAGCTGGTCTTGAAACTCAGTGACTCAATTAACAATTTTGATGCATTTATACATATATATACAACAATTACAATCTAATTATAGTAACTCACATCCACATCTCTCTCTTCCTCTCTCATCGCTTCGAACTCTTCTTTGCAGCAGCTTTCTTTTTCGACTTCCTGAATCCTGCACCACTCTCCTGTCAGTAACAACAAGAGCAACATCAGAAGAGCTCACCCCAGTAGCAACTGTTAGGCCACAAGACTAGTTTTCTCGTCCCAAAGTTATAGTTTAATGGTTTGCAATCCAACTTAATTATGAGGAAATAAACAATGCTCAACCTGAACTACCAACATTTTCGTTCAGGCCTGCACATCGTCTACCTTACAGGTGGGTCCCACTTTTCACAGATCATTCATCTCAGCACCAAGCCATGTAATTGGACGGGCAACTTCAGTGATGAAAGATTTTTATCTCAGGCTGCAATTTTTCAGTGGCCAATGGGAAGTTCGGAAGCTGTAGGATAATAGCAACTGAACTACAAAGAGTTTGTAGTTCTATAAAAATATTAAAGAGGTTTATGATTATTATTATTTAATAAATTGAGCATTTACCACATTATAATATGGAATTTGTCGTATTTTAGTCATTCCATGGTAAAAGGAGAGCAGTGAGTACCTTGGTGAAGAATGTGGACTTATTAGGTGGGCCCATAATCATGTGGCCGCTCCAACAAAAAGGAAAATAGAGAAGGATTGTCATCACATGCCGTCATGTGGATGCATATCGGGGGTTACTAGGTACGCTATCTTAAGTTGGGTTTTTAGTTAATCCCTGGCTGAAAATGAAGTATGGGTTTGTTCAGTGTTAAACTAAATCACCAACCCTCCATTTTCCATTCCGAATCACACAATCTGGATGATGAGTCATTTGTCATCTGGGTTGCCACTTTTACCAATCTGAATTTATGGTTTTACACTATTACTGTCGATTAAGTTGTAGCGTAAATTTATATATACAAAGTAGAGGGTTGTACTTTAATATACGCAACAGCATGCATATAACACACTACTGAACATGTGGGGTTTATAATAATATTCACTATTTCATATATAAATTACAAAATCAATTCGTAAATAAGAGTATTGGATAGGCTTGATTTATGTACTGAAGTGAGAGCAGCATGATCCTAGCCATAGCATACCACCTATTGGAAGAAGTAATGTATGCATACCAGTTCCTGTACCACGTACTCTACTATAGCTGCTCAAAGTGTGATGTGATGCAGCAACAAATTTGGGTAAGGGAGACAGGAAGCATCTATTTTGAACCGTAAACAAGTATAAATTGGTAGGAAGTGGGAGTTGGAGAAAGAGTGAGGCACGATACGAAGTGGGAGCGGCACCTTTTTAGAAGGATACTGCAACTAAGTACCGTACCAAACCCTGATCCAGGTAACCTTGCATTAGTTGAAGTTTAAGCAAGTTTTTCTTCTTCTTTTTTTTCCCCTTTTCTTTTTGTGGGTTTCTTTTTGGAAATCATAAGAAGTTTTAAAATTGAGTTTTCCACAGTTAAGAGCAAGGTGTCCCGTATCGGTATCGGTTGGCGTAACGGTGACCTCCAAAACCGATACGGATACGGGGGCGTAACGGCGATACGGGGGCGTAACGGCCCGTAACTTGTATAAAAAATTTTTTTTTTTAAGCCAAAAAATATGAAAAAATATGGATTAAATCCGAATATTCTAAGCATTCCAAATATGCATTCATTTATAAATTGGAACATGGTTATGGTGGTGTAACGGTCCACTCTTTGGTGAGAAGTTGTATCGGATCGTGTCGATGAATTTATGAACCGATAACCTAAATTTGACTACAAAATTCATATTTTTAATTTTCTAACTCGTCTACTATCAATGATAGATACATTAGAATGAATGTAATATGAAAATATCTTACATTAGGTGTTTGCAATTATTTTTGAGGAATTTCTCGAACATACACAGGTCCTGTGCACGTGACTGTGATTCTTGTCTATAACCTGTCATCCTCAAGTCAAGAATATTAAAAAAAATAAATTAGTAATGTCTGATATACTCCCCTGCAACTTGATTAAGGATTACTTGATTGGTTGTTAGGGGAGTTATTTTAAATACAAGTTCGACAGTGTCAAGTGTGTGCATGACTGCATGACTTCTTGCAATAATACTGCTGTGAGCTGTTTGCTACAAATACTTACCTAGTTACCTTAATACAAATATATACTCACAATCACAAGTCACCACCAAAATGAAAATCTGCTTTTTTGTGGTTGCTCGACCTCCACATCATCGTCATCGTCACCATCAGGCTGAGGCTGTCCAATAGGTGTAGGTGCTGCATATCCATAATATCCAGTGCCAGAAGGAAATACTAGATCAACGAAACCAGAAGATGACTGATCCTGACTAGGCAACGACTCTGACCCCGAGTAAGGATATCCACCAGTGCCGTCGAATAGCCATACTTGGGTGCCCATACTCAGTCTTGAGAATCTTGAGATTGAGAGTGCGTCTGCTGCGATGAGTAACTTGGATTTGGATCTGGATATCTATAATCATATGAATATTGATCGGGAGGGCTACTCCAACATGAATGTGATGGAACAGGCTCAGTATAACCATCATAATCATAATCCAATTGACCATAAGAATATCCATCATAATAACCAAGACCATGAGCCTGCTGATGTTCCGGACCTCTCGGACCCCGTGCACCACTAGATGTACCCTCATCCGGTTGGCTGTAATCGTGACTCGGTACACTCGTAAGTCCGACCTCGTGTACCACGTCGTCGATGTTCATCGCCATCGCGATCTGTAGACGGCTGTATAGGGGGTAAGCAACACCGAAGTGCCGAGCACTAGGGGCGGGGGGTCGTCATCATCCGACACGGTCACGCTACCACTGCTCGTACTATTTTGTTGATCTTGAGCCGTATCCGTACGTGGCATAAACGCTGCCCCTCTTACTGGGTCCAACACATCTACACGACTCTCTTGTTGCGCTTTGCGTATTTCTGGGTCATCAATTTCCAATTCTTCACTATCCTCTTCAATTTGCTTTTCCTTGTTTCCAACCAAGGTAGAAGTGGGTCATCCTCATCATAAATATTGTCCAAGTTTATTGGACGGTAGTCTCCGTCATCGGCCCGTAATGTAATGCTCCTATGATGTCGTCGCATTCTTAGTTTTATATTGTAGTGCATGAAGACAAGTCTATCTAATGTTCTACAGTCTGCAATCTATTCCTATTCTTTGAATGAATGAGCGCAAAACAACTCCAATTCTTTTCGCACTAGAGGAAGATGTTGTTTGGCTCAAAACTTTTTATCGATTTTTGGAGAGCCTTCGTACTCTCTCCGAAATTAATCCACCATTCGGCGGTTGCAACCTGAGACATCGCATCTTCAGTGCAAGAACATCTCCAAAGCTACCAAGGCGATTTCCAAATGTATCTAATTCATTCAACGCCTTTATTTGTAAATCTAAGTCAAGCTCTAATCTCTTTATCACATTTTTTAGCCCGACACGAACTTCATCATCCTCAACAAATGATTGGGCATATCTATACCTAGGATTTAGGTAGTAACTTTCACGCATGAAGATCGTGATGGAGTTGTTTTGTCCATCTCCTGTCGATCATCTTCCAATAGGTCTCCCAGCTTCTACAATCACGTTGAATTGCAAGCTTTGCCTTATCCATGGCATCATATAGGAAGCCCATGGTAGGTGCTTCATCGGTTTCAACAAGACGGAGTACCCTCATTAGTGGCTCCATCACCTTTAGGATCGCTTTAACCTTCTTCCAATATTTGTTGTCCCGTATGGTATTCACAACGTCGACCGGTGTGCCTGATGTCTTCTTCCCATGTTTTGTGTTGAGCCATTCTCTGGAAGCAAACATCTCACTCAACTCTCCCCTATGCTGGAATAAACTCTCTAATGCTATAAAGTTTGTTGCGAATCTAGTCGCCGCAGGCCTCAACAACTCTCGTCCTTTCGTGAACTTTCTCATTATTGCGACTACTTGATTATGGTTGTAAATAAACGTCGTCACTTCCTTTGCCCTTTCGACCATTTCCTTAACATTCTTCTTCTTCCCAATATCTTCCAATATAAGATCGATACAATGGGCAGCACATGGTGACCAAAAAAGATGTTTTCTCTCATCCATCAACATATGTCCTGCAAGCTTATATGATGCTTCATTATCTGTCACAATCTGCACTACATTCTCCTCTCCAATCTCATCCACAACTTTATCCATTAGACCCATAATATATTCAGAATCTTTTGTTGCTTCTGAGGCATCAATTGACTTGTGGTATATAGTTCCTAAGTGGCAGTACACCATGAAGTTGATCATGCTACGTCTGGTTGGGCCAGTCCAACCATCACACATGATCGTGCATCCTCTGGCTTGCCATACAGGTTTAAAGGTAGCCACGTATGCTTTCACATCCACATACTCTGCATCTGTCCATTTCCCCCTAATCTCCTTAGCCGTGGGAGCTTTTATTCCTTCACCTGCTTCTGCTGCTGCATCGATTACCACCTGCCAATATGGAGAATTGGCCGCGTTAGGAGGTATGTTGGCATGTATAAATAACTTTCTGCTGCTCTACCTAATTTCTCAACGGAAGTTCTACTCCACATTTGTTTTATTTTTTTTGTTTAGTTGATTCTTTCCTAAATAGGATTGGATCAATAGAGGGTCTCCTGTGGCTCATTTACTTCTTCATCCAAACGTATAGGGGCATCACGTGAAGATGTCCGTCAGCGTCGGCTCCCAAACATACGTCGTAACCCACCAAACCTACCCCCCCACCCTCAATCCCACTGCAGAAGCGAGACTTCCATTGCACTCCTGTCCCACTCCCACTCCCACCCCCCCAGATCACGCACCGACCCATGCGTGCCAAACATGCGGCGACGTTCTTCCTCTTCACGAGCTAGACGCACGCTCTCTCTCCTAGCTATAGTTAATTCCCGATCCGAATCTTCATCGAATCAATAATATCTTCATCACGAACGCCCATATATTCAGGACCAAACACTTCCTGTCGAGCTGCATCCAAAATATCATCTTTCTTCTTTTGTACAGCAGCACGTTTACCCTTCGACTCATCCAAACTAGCTTGCATTAAAAGCATTATTTCTTTCGGTACTCTGACACATGGCGCAACTTGGCCCTTTCGATGTGCTAAATGTTGTTTGAGACGGGTAATTCCACCAGTCACTAGTCTATCACAATACTTGCACTTCATTTGATGCCTAGTACCACCAACCCTCTCACAATGTTGCCATCCAATATCCTCACTTACTTGTTGTTGGCCAGACCCAGACATTTCTTTAGGTTTAGGATATGAGTATAAGTGTATGACCTATGTTAATAAAGATAATTTTATGTTCTAACTAAACCCTAAGAAGCTCCAAAACCTGTTCAATATAAGCAAATAAAAATATAAAGTCACTAATTCAGTAATTTGAAAATACAAAAAAAATTTTATAAAATGACACCACAAATCTGTAAAATGCACATTAGCATGTTTTACACTTCTACTATGATTAACACATCATATGACATGATTAAAACAGCAAAACAACCCTTAAAAAATGATTTTTCAAATTTTAAAAAAAATGGTCAAAATTCATGCGTAAATAGAAAAAAAATATAAAAAAATATAAAATGGCACTCCAAATCTGTAAAATGTACATTAACATATTCTACTATGATTAACACATCATATGGCATCATTAAAACAGCAAAAGAATCATTAAAAAATGATTTTTCGAATTTTCAAAAAAACGGCCAAAATTCATGCGTAAATAGAAAAAAAATATAAAAATATATAAAATGGCACTCCAAATCTGTAAAATGTACATTAACATATTCTACTATGATTAACACATCATATGGCATCATTAAAACAGCAAAAGAATCATTAAAAAATGATTTTTCGAATTTTCAAAAAACGCCAAAATTCATGCGTAAATAGAAAAAAATATAAAAAAATATAAAATGGCACTCCAAATCTGTAAAATGTACATTAACATATTACTATGATTAACACATCATATGGCATCATTAAAACAGCAAAAGAATCATTAAAAAATGATTTTTCGAATTTTCAAAAAAACGGCCAAAATTCATGCGTACATAGAAAAAAAATATAAAAAAATATAAAATGGTACTCCAAATCTGTAAAATGTACATTAACATATTCTACTATGATTAACACATCATATGGCATCATTAAAACAGCAAAAGAATCATTAAAAAATGATTTTTCGAATTTTCAAAAAACGGCCAAAATTCATGCGTAAATAGAAAAAAAATATAAAAAAATATAAAATGGCACTCCAAATCTGTAAAATGTACATTAACATATTCTACTATGATTAACACATCATATGGCATCATTAAAACAGCAAAAGAATCATTAAAAAATGATTTTTCGAATTTTCAAAAAAACGGCCAAAATTCATGCGTAAATAGAAAAAAAATATAAAAAATATAAAATGGTACTCCAAATCTGTAAAATGTACATTAACATATTCTACTATGATTAACACATCATATGGCATCATTAAAACAGCAAAAGAATCATTAAAAAATGATTTTTCGAATTTTCAAAAAAATGGCCAAAATTCATGCGTAAATAGAAAAAAAATATAAAAAAATATTAAATGACACCCCAAATCTGTAAAATGCACATTATCATGTTCTACTATGATTAACACATCATATGGCATGATTAAAACAGTAAAACATATTTAAAAAAATAAATACCTATTTTTGATAATTTCTGAAAATGGCCCACCGAGCTTTGATTCAACCAAATCCGTGATATAACGTGTTTTTGTCCCAAATAACCACCTCAAGTTGGTCGAAATTACTATTGGAAGGTATGAAAAATAGTTTAGAAGCAAGAACTTTGAAAAAAAACAGCAAAAAAGTCATTAAAAAGACAAAAAAAAAGAGCCGTTATCGGACCGTTACGGGTGACCGTTACGCTGACCGTTACGGTTGACCGATACGGGCCGATACGGGGCCGTATCAGCCGATACGGGTGCAAAAAACCGTAACGGCCGATACGACCCCGTATCGCGTATCGGCCAATACCGTTACCGTTACGTATCGGCCGATACGGCCGATACGTAACCGATTCCGGACACCTTGGTTAAGAGTTGTTGAGGAGATTTTTATAAGGCTACAAGTTATATATTTACTAACAAAGAGTTAATGAACTAGTCTAGTATGAAAACAGAGGTATAGACTACTATTTAATATCTGAGTTTTGGGAACTTATGTCCTTTATTGGGTCAAGATCATGATTTGACTTATTGCCTGAAACTATGTATCATCTGATATGTACCAGTATCGACAATGAACAATATGGCTGTATTAGCCTTTATTGGCCTGAGACAGCCCAATAAAATGTGATATGGGGCAATATGATCTCTTGCCAGCGGTGATTGATACAGTACCCTGAAACTGATTTGCAAACCCTGATCAAGATGGATCTATTTATCATAGTCGTCTCTCTCTCTATCCTAGATCACCAAATTTTTTTTACTTTGAAGCAATTTACTCAGTTTTATGATTCAAAGGAATTCAAGGATTTCAAGTTGCAACACTTGGTTGCCATTCTTTTAGGTGAACCAGTAAAAGGATAATGCTTCGTGTTTACACATCTACAGAAAATTTAGAAGTAATATAGGCTGGCCAGCCAAGCATTTTCAAAATTTGCTCTAACTAATTTTTGTTTGGCTGCCAGTTTGGCTATATGATGAATGGTCCAGAACAATGGTTGATCAAGCAAGTCAAACAGCTGAATCAGGTAATTGAATAATTTGGGAAGTGTCTAATTCTTGCGTTGAGCAATTTTGATACTGGGTAAACAAACAAATATCAGATTTGGGTATTTAGCTTGATACACAACTCCCATAGCCATGTTGTCAGGAGCATTGTGGATGCTGAGGAATGATAGGATCCTCAACCAAAGGATGAACACAGTAAATTCTTGGTTCAGTGATCTAGACCCTTGGTTTATTGGGCCCTACAATGGATGGGCCATGGACCAAAAAGATCTACTCAATTGGACAATCCTGATTGTTCATAATATATGTGTGTGTGTTATGCAAGTGCATGCATTCACAACAAACATTTGCAAGCTAGTTGATAAAAATACCTTCCTGTATTGCCGATAGGCCATTTGACCAGTCAATTCTTGCCCATTCTTGTTGACATAAACCTGAAGAAGATTAAATCAAGTATAACTTAAATCAGCGAATATGCAGATGAACACATTTTCAGTGTATGCAAGCATAAACATGAAGGCAATTGTATATGATATATGTATATGCATTTAGGGCAAAGGACTAAAATGGGTGTATTGGGTATCGTATCATTCATGACAGATACCCGATGCATACAGGATGATACGACCAAGTTCTGGTAAAAAACAATCCTAACTTCCAAAACCCCACAAAATGTGTTAAAACATGTTTATAAACATTTTTCAATGCTTAACTCCCACAAATACAGGCTTATAATAGGTGAGTCAGGAAGTCTTTTGTGTGACTGATGTGTATTGTTGGGCACCGAAATCAATATGTATTGGCTGATGCATACTGGTTTTAGATGATACTTCAAACCATGTTTAGAGAGAGCTTTCCATGTAAAATGAATAAAATAAAATATAAGAGATGTACTTACCAAAATAATAATGATATTAGCAGCAGCAGTAAAATACGTGAAAGGACTAGGTGAGACACTGATACTAAGTTATCAAGCACTCAATCCCTACAGACATTTCAAAATTCAAACAGATCCAGACAGTTGAACCCATAAATCACGGGGATAGGGTGATCCCAGTCAATGATTGGAGGACTTCTAAGGAATAGAAATGGACAGTTAAGATACAACCAACAGCTGACATTCAACAGGCAGAGCCCTTCCATCAGTGGCTAGGATCATCTGACCTGCATAATTTGAACCAAACAGATGAAAGGTCCAGACCTCATACATATATGCTATTTATATGGAAATTGAATGCTTGAGAGCTTGGATGTTAGTTTTCAGAACTGCTCTTTTAAATTTCTCAAAAATACTGGAAAAGAGATATGATTGAAAGCACATCTTCTTTTTTACGCACACACCCTCACACCCACACACACCACAATGGGTACTTGAACCCATGACCTTAGTGTTGAAACTCTTGTGAGTCTACCACTAAGCCATGAGTAAGGACCCAATTGAAAGCACATCTTAATGACTGAAACTTGTCTAGACTTGGCATATCCACTTGCCTTTCTTCCATCTTGACCAGTATACCAATGACCAGCAGCGTGAGCATCTGCATGAACTCGTCTTTTTCCAGCATCCCTAGGGATGTTATCACAGCTTCTTGGGTTCACCCAACTCCCAGAATCTTGTGAGACCCCTGGAGCACTTGCATTCTTTAGATTCTTCTTGCTCTTCTTTGAGCTTCCTCCAAGGCCTTTGTTCCCAGTCCCATATGCTTGAGCAGAAACTTTTCTAGAAACATCAGTGTGGCCAAATTGACTCCTGTGATGACATTACAGGGTTAGAACAAGTAAAAATAGAGCTTCTCAACAAAAAATAAAAATAAAAAGTAAGAGAAATTAGAGGGTTTAATGCATCTGGATGCAAAAAGTGTCCACACTTTGATGCACCAATTTGGTACTAGTCAGGCCCATGGTGATCAAGGCTGTCAACCTTGCGGGCCCCAAATGGATGGCAGACTCCCTGAAATCATCTGCATTGGAAGATCTGGTCCATCTGATATCTGGCCTTTATTTTTCCTTTTCCCTGAAGAGTAGCTGTACTTTTCCTAACCATCTCTATATGTAGGCCACTTCAAAGGATAATCTTCCCTGTTAGGAGATCATTGGGGCATTCCCATCCACAGTAGGTTAGTCAGATCAATGGGTTGAATTGCCCCATAGCACAGACTTCCATATAAGAACAGTAGTCAAGTTCTTATCCATCAAGACCTCATAATTCCTTGAATAGTAATAATAGTATAGATGGTATGAAATGACTTACATATAATCAATAACTGCTGGTTCATGCCGCTGCTGTCCTCTGTGGCCCGAAGTAACAATAGGGAAAAAATTGGGCAAGCGGTGGCGGACTAGCTTCTGAATTCTTGGATCACTGTGGCAAAAGTAGCGATAAGCAGGAGGAAGATAAGCAGGAGGAAGATGATTGGGCTGACTACCACATTCCTTTACATTTTCACGGATATTGTTTTTCAGAAAACAACCCATTGTTTCGTTCAAAAGACCGTCTTCAGCAAGTGCCTTAGACCTATTAGCTCTCATGTCTCCCTCCTTACCATCACTTACATTATTATCCTTCAAAGATCTGAAATATTCTTCACAGAACTCATCCAAAGCAGGTGTTTCCAATTTGTTTTTCTTTGGACTGAAATCCTTCCATAAACTTTCAGTTTGGAGCATATTTGATGAGGTTTTTGCTCTCTTCTGTTGATTCCCAGTTATGGACTGGGTAGGGCCACACGGCCTCTCCTTTGTGTATGCATCAGCCCTTTTAATGTTTTTGGGTTGGTTTTCACAGGAAGAAGGTTCGTCAGTATCAGAATCCAGTAGCTGGAATTTTCTAAGAGGGCTGATAGTTAACTTTGGAAAGGAAAACTTGTTGCCACTTTCTTCTAAACTTGCAGAAGTTGAGGCATTAGAAGCTTGTTTCTTTTCCCGGGCATTGAATTTGATTGCTGATTGAGTAGTCAGGACCCTCTGACTCTGCAGGGAGAACTTTGAACTGCTACACGCAGACCGATTTTGTATTGACAAATGTTCTTCTGTCATTGAAAAAAGAAAAGAAAAGACTGGATGAATATTACTTGAAAGAAAGATAATTCATTTATCTCTCATCCTTTGAAGCTCAAATTGGAGTTATAAACATTACCAAAGCATAAATCTACAGGAGCTTACTTCAAATGGAACATATTACAATATGAAAATGAAAGAACATCAAAATAACCAACATATGCAATGGGAAATGCCGAGAAGATAGATTGAGGCAAAACAAAAGGTCTACCCAAGTTCTCTTTGCAAGTTTATATGATGATACAAAGCCCTTATCATCTGCATGAACCTTTAAATGAAAATCTGATTCATATTTTAGGTTTTCACTGATATCAACTATTATTTTTACAAGGAGGCTGTAGATATCCAAAACAGGAAAAGGAAGAAGATGAAAAAGTTCAACTTGCAAATCATCAAGGAACAATCTAGCATGGCGATCACATTGGTGAACTAGCAGTGACATGGAGGGTGAAGATGACAGCACAACAGTGAACCAGAAATCGAATCCATAGATGGGAGATTTGATCCAGGGACAACAAATCAGATCCGAAAACAGACAAAAGGGATCTATAATCCATAGTCAGCAAGGGCACGTGTTCCAAGACGGGTTTGCAGATAGTAAGTAGCTAGTGACTGCTTCAAGTGCACAATAGTTCAAGTGCAAAGTGTTTGAGGTGAGCAATGGTTCAGGTTTGCAAGTTAGATGATCTAACTAGAGCTGAAGATAAGCTCCAATCAGAGAAGGATGGCAAAGATAATCCAGCGAGAAGGGCAGATTTATATTAAGTCCTTTTTTTAAAATACTAAATAGTGGTTGATTCATTCCACAAAACAGAGACATCACTTGAGAGATGATGTTGAACAAGGCACCACACATAAATAGGAGATGGCTGATTAGATCTAGGTTGGGGACTATATATGAAATCCATAACAGATCAATAACCAAATTAACATGGGTCTCCTGAATCGCAGTGTAGATGTACTGGATCTGATAACCTTTGATGGATATGTGGTGAAGATGGTCATGGTGATCAATAACCAAATATTGGGAATGTTCAATGTCGAACCTGGACTGTCCCAAATGCAGATTGGGGGAAAGAAAATGCAGAAAATCAGAAGCCTGTGCAATTAGGGTCCTGTTTTCCTTGCGGGCCCCAATTTCACGGCGGTACTAATCATTACCGGTTCTGCCAAAATATTGTTACGAATGTCATTTTGGGGTACATTCAAATGCATTCTTACAATCTCGGTACAAAACTTCCAATCAACAAGGGGGGAAATTGTTCGAATACCTTTCTGTCGATCTTCCTGCGAAGAGAACTCTTCAATATCGTCATCGGCGTTCGAGAGTTCATGTGGGGATTGTTTCTCTCTGATGTCTGATGAAGGAACCGGAGGCCCTCGCTTCAAGCGCTTGAGGTCCGGAGGCAAGTCTGGATCTAGGGTTTCGGGATGGAAATCTCTGTCATCTTCGCTGTCTTCTTTGACGGACTGAGATGATACATTGATTGGAGTTTCTGTGGATGGCTGGTGAAGAGATTCGTCCGGATCGAAATCGATTCTGAGAGAGAATGAAGGAGCTGCGAAATCTCCCATAGAAAGAGAGAGAGAGAGAGAGAGAGAGAGAGAGAGAGAGAGAGAGATTTTGAATTTTTTGAGGCGCCAATGAATGGAGGGTATTTATTGGAGGAGGTTTTGCCGCGGAACACGATTTGCAGTACCATTGCGTTCCAAATACAAGCGGAACACGATTTTCACTACTCCTGCGGGATGCCAAACCCGTAGTTTTCACTACTCAGGAACGAACACGTGGCGTAGTTGTACAGAAATACGGACCGTTTATATAATTAAATCCACTGTGGATAGAGCACAATCTAAAATTTGAACGGACAAGATAATATAAACCATCTGATTTTTCCCATGTAATTTGGACCACCCACTGTTATACTTTTAACTATCCATTTGATAGCCGTTGATTGGATGGTTAGGATTGCTTAATAATTATGATTTCTTAGATTTTGGATGGTTTGAATAATTGTACATTAGTGCCACGTATGATGAGGACGAATCACCACCAATATTAGGATGGATGCTTATAGAGGGACACGGATTGGGTACTACCCGTCCGAGCTCTGCACAGACAGGAGCTCTGAGGGGCCACCGTGATGTATGGATTTTATCTACACCGTCCATCCATTTTACCTTATCGTTTTAGGGTATGAGCCCAAAACGAGGCAGATCCAAGGCTCAAGTGGACCACAGTTAGGATTAAAGGACTACTGTTGAAAACTTCTTCAGGCCACACAAGTTTTATACGAAGCTGGTATATGGGTTTTCCTCCATCTAAATCTTGGATGGCAAATAAATACCACCATGGGTCCTAAGAAGGTTTTGACGGTGGGCGTCATTATCACCGCTGCTTCCTGTGGTGTGGTCCACCTGAATCTTGGATCTGCCTCATTTTGGAATTATATTCGAAAATGATATGGCAAAATGGATGGACGGTTCGGATAAAACCCATACATCATGGTGGGCCCCTCAGAGTCCTACCTGTGCTGATCTGCGTCCGAAATTCTAATAAGCCTTGGTGGGCCTTGAAAGTGGGTCCACTTTAATTATTATTTCTTTTTTAAAAAAAAAAAAGACATGCATTTTTTATCTGCTTTTTGGATATGAATATTTCAGTGGTTTATTAACCTTTTTAACAGGATTTTGCAACTAAAAGGCATCGTGAATATATGACTGAAAATGAGTAGCATCAGTCGTTCATAATAGCAAATGCTAGAGAATGCTCTAAGTGGTCATTGAATACTGGCTGTTTGGATTCAAGCAAGGTAAATGAAAAGAGATTTTGTTTTGCATTGAAAGGAATTATAAAATAAAATAAAAAAAGGCAGCAAGGACTGTTTGTTTCTTCCATAAAATTACTTGGTAGTTGTTGGCATGTGCATTTGCATGCCACCAATTGAACCGTTAAGATTGTTGGGTTTTCAGGAGTTGATTAGGCCCATTAGAGCAATGGTCTGGATTGCCGAGCCAAGGGCAACCTTCGTAGAAACTAGAAATTCAAGGTGTGAAGGATCATGTTGTTACTCTGTTCTTAGGTACTGCCTTGGAAATGGAAAATGAAGGTGGAGGTGAGGTGAGGGGAAGTCTCGTGTATCTTATACCATTTGACGCAAGAGAACCACCCACTTGCTCTAAAAGCCCGAACTGATACAGCATGGCAAATCAATGCTTTAATTGCATAACCCAGTCCCCACATCTCATGGGTTGAAACCTCAACCAAACTCCCCTCGTGGGCCCCGCTTCACATGAGTCACGCGCCTCACACAGGCCGCCCACCCCAAGCGTGCCCCTACATCCCACAGGCCACCCTACTCAAGCCCGGTGTGAAAATGCGCTTGCATTACCCAACATCAGTAATCAAGTCCAATTGTTTAAGAACGCAATCATAGATACTATTGAAAATTTTTTAAATTTAAAAAAAAAAAAAAAAAAAAAAAAAAAAAAAAGAATTAAAAAAGTGCTCCTGACCAACCAGTTAATGGGCATCAGCTTGTGGAAGGAGGGTTTTAAAACCAGGCGCCTCTGATCAACTCCTTAGGTCCCTGAGTCAAGTCACCACTCACTCGAGTCAGGGGTAACTCACAGTGTCGAACCAGATCGGGTCTGACAGAGTTCAAGTCGACCCTGATGTCTTGCATCAGGCTCATCCAGAGACTCCGACGAGTCCCAGTCGACCTGTTTGAGCCAGCCTGCACTCAGACCCAATCCAGTTCGACACCAGGAGTGGCTTAGACAATCCACCACCGACTCAAATGAGTTGGGCCAGCCCCCTACTTTTTATTGGAAAGAAGTGAAATTTCATATCCACATGATTGTTGCTTCATGGTTTTTCGAAATTCTACTCGGTGAAATTCCCAAATAGAATCACAATTAGTTTGAGCCAAACTAAGTTATAGGCGACCCAGCTGACATCAAAATAATAATTAGAAAAAAAAAAAAAAAACATAGCCTTAGGGCGTGTTTGAATGCCACTAAAAATGTGTTTTAATGAATTTTCCCATTCGACAGGCAAGGCACTAACATGGGGAATCACATCAACAGCTAGAATTAGATTTGAAACTGGCCCAGTCAAGCATCCAATGGTCCTGAAATTTCACCCATATGCTTCTTCTTCGTCTTCTTCTTCTTTCAGGTCAGCAAGTTTGATAAATGGTTCAAATTTAAAAACATGAACTGCAATCAAAGCAACACCTAGCTAACCCCATTTCTTTGAAAGTGGTTTCCGCGAATGCAGCCTAATGTTTTACAGTAAGATACATTGTGACTCTTAACCATTGGATTCGGGCCTTTCTCAATGACATACCATTCTATCAATTGTTGTTTCCACCATACAAAATGAGGTGTGATATAAACGGTTTGGATCATTGGAGGATGAACCAGATTCAAAGGTGAAAGTCCCAATGTATCACATTGGGATACAAGCAAACCTCTTTTTGAAAAACCTGGGAGGGAGCAGCTTTCCTGATGTCTCTGCATGGCACTCACGTAGAGAAACGAATTGGGCAGCACGCCATGATCCAAGTCAAATAGGAAAAGCCATGGTTTCTCTACTTACTCTTCCTCATTTAGGAAGGATTTCTTTACAAACTACAAACATTATTACACAACTAGCAAGAATCATGAATCGATTACTAAGGAGTATCTGCTCTGCAGCAATTAAATACATACCTTGTCTCAAAACAGCATGGAACCAGTCAATTTCAGTCGGGTCGAGCAGCAGCAATTGCATCAGAGAGCAGCTTCCCATCATAATTACAGGTGCGAGCGCAAATTCTATCAAAATTAAATGAATGTGGTAATGATCATTGAGGACGTAAGGAGCAAAGGCAAAATCATTTCTTTCCTTGTTTGGCCTGCCAAAATAAGAAATGCAAGTTAAAGAGGAGTTTAAATTTGGACAAAAAGGAAATACAGGATGGTCGATCAAGCTTTTGTTCGGGCCAACAAACTGAGATTCAGCTTAACGTGGTCCAAATTGTTCGCATGGTGGGCACTGTGGTGGATGGAGGTAATACTTGAAATCTCCCCATCAGATGATCCTAACCATTTGATTTGGGCAATATTTTCTACACCTGCTTATCTGTAATATAGCAGCTAACTTCGTAGAGTGGACCGTTCTGCAAGGTGTTTCATAACAGTAATGGTGGCGAAACACCACTGCCGTTACTGTTATGAGATAGGCCGTCACGGCCTTTTTTTTACTTCGAAAAAACCTGTTTCGAGACCGTTACTGGCAGTTTTCTGTAACAGCCATTTCGGGGCCATAATGCATAACAGTGATGGCCATAATCCCATGCCGTTCTGATTTCATGCCAGGGGATTTACATGTTTGGCCCCATGTGATGAACATTTGAATCTCAATGTCTGCCACTCTAGAACTAGTGGCATGCCATGCACACTGCCTAACACCTGCATGCAGGCATAGCAAATCACTCTGATATATATGACGGTTACAGGATCGTTGACCCATGACTTCTATTTTGTACAAGTGGGGCCCATGGTTCAGTGATCCAGACCATTGGTCTGTTGGTCCTCACTGTTGATGGACCATGCCCCTAAAATCTCCTTCATAGGGTGAATCCTAGCAGTTAAGAGCAGAAATACACCATCAGTGCTCAATGTTGATGCTAAGGATCTTCCAACCTGGGAGACTTTTGGGGTATGGACATCCACGGGACCCAACATACCGATGATCTGGACCACTAAACCATGGGCACCATTTGTCTGAAAACCTGAGAAAACTGCGTATCCTTGCTTGAGTATCATAGAATTCCTCTATAAACACAAGAACATTCTACGCATTTATTTTCTGTTGAGCACAATCCACGTCCCCCTTTGACCAGTACACGTCTAATTTTCTTCAACACAAATGGGAAAAGAGAGTAACATGAAGGTCTGTAACACTTAGAAAAAGAAACAATGAAAAAAAATTTAAGAGTATCCATACCGCTCTGTGAAGTTGTTGCAGCTGGAAGTGCCGGCATGTTTACTGCTGCAAATTTCATTAGTTTAGCTCCATGTGAGATTCAGGGATTTAAATATTATATATATATATATATATATATATATATATATATATATATATATATATATTTTAAAAAAAAAAAAAAAAAAAAACAGAGAGAGAGGAGAAAATACAGAGAGAACTCATAAGGAAATTATGCTGCAATGTCATAACAGCTCCTTGCAATTGTCAAAAGAGATACTTCAAAGAGTTTCTTTCTTGGTGAACAGAGAAACTTCCGACTCTAATAAAAATATGTTTGCCAGTCCCACATGCACATTTGGCATGTGTAGGACAGCTGAGCCACCTATCATGTGGGACCAAGGTCACCTGGATCGTGGGGCACCCTGATACGTGGTATACTGGTATTGGTACTGGTATGCTAATGCCTCCAATATGTGGTACTCTACGTGCAGGATCACGTGTGTCACTCTACACTAATATATGCAATATAGGTTTTCATATATGAATGATGATGTAATTTACATATGAAATAATGAATGTTATTATTATAAATCCCGCCTACACAGTATTGTATATGCATGATATTACACCAATTAAGGCATAAACTGATACTAACAAGCTAACCAAAAAAAAAAAAAGGCATAAACTGATACCTTCTAAACATTGTGTGGTACCAAACTTGTAGATCACTGGCCAAAAACTCAGGCTGTTCAACTTAAGGTAAGCTACACGTACAAAATCAATGAATTTTGGAGCTGTCTAGAAAAAAAATTGCAATGTGGCTAACACGGTAGTTGAATAACTAGAATTTTCCTATACATTGTGGCCAACACGGTAGTTGACCAACTAGAATTTTGGACAGATCATCTCTACGGCAGATCTGGTTTGTAAGCTGGATTTGGAAAAGGCGTACGAGCAAGTCGACTGGGGCTTTCTGGACTACATGCTGTTCCGCCTGGGCTTTGGAGACAGATGGAGGAGTTGGATCCGCTACTGTATCAAGATAGCTTCTTTTTCAGTCATGATAAATGTATCTCCCCATGGCTTCTTCAACACTTCTCGTTGCCTTAGACAATGGGATCCCCTCTCCCCCTATCTTCTTGTGGTTATTGGGGAGGCCTTCAGTAAGATGATGTTCAAAGCTGAGTTGGCTGGTCTTATTAAGGGCTTCATTGTGGCGGATGATGGAAACACCCTCAATCATTTGCAGTATGCTGATGACACTTTGTTATTCTGCGATGCAGATGTTTCGATGGTTGACAATCTTCGGAAAGTCATTATTTGGTTTGAAGCGGTTTATGGCTTGAAGGTTAACGTTGACAAATGTGAGATGCTTGGGGTTCACGTTTCGCAGGATGACTTGAGACAATTTGTTGGAGTCTTCGGGTGCAAGATAGGCTCCTTTTCTTCCTCACATCTTGGCCTTCCTTTGTGCATTGGAAAGGCGCTGATCCATCTCTGGGACAAGGTGATCGAGAGGATTGAGAGAAAGCTCTTGAAATGGCAATGTAGATTTATTTCGTATGGGGGTAGATTGACTCTCATCAAATCCGCTTTCTCGAACATGCCGATATACTTCATGTTTCTTTTTTGATGCCCGGCTAGGGTAGTGGATCGTCTTGAAAAGATCAGACGAGACTTCTTTTGGAAAGGGGCCTCTGAGGGTAAGAAGTTTCACCTTCTCAAATGGGAAGAGCTTTGCAAACTAGCAGAGGGGGGGGGGTTGCAAGTAAATATGGAGTGTGTGACGGCGGATGCTTCGTCAAACGGTCTTCACTCTATCGCGCTTCCAGCTTATGGAAAGGGATTGCTACAATTGAGCACCTAGTTCGAAGTAGGGTTGCTTTTACCCTAGGAAATGGTTCTTGTATAAGATTCTGGACGGGCATTTGGTGTGGCAATGAGGCCCTTTAGGTCTTCCCTAGACTAGCTCTTCTTACTCTGGACCGTCATGTTTCAGTTGCTTCGTGTTTCTCCTCCTTGGGGAATGCGATTGTGTGGAGCCCCCCATGCCGCAAGAATTTGAATGAAGTTGAGACTTCCAATTTTATCGCCTTGTTGGATTTGCTGAAGCATATGGCCCCTTCATCGGATGATGATCGGTTGACGTGGACAACCCGCCCCTTTGGGAGATTCTCAGTCCATTCGATGTATAATGCAATTCTATCCTCAATTCCTCTTCCAGGCCCACATATTCCTTTCCGCCAATGGTTCTATAGGGCTCCCCCAAGAGTGGCTATGTTTGTTTGGCTAGTTGGAAGAAAGAGAATCTTGACGATAGACAATTTACAGCGAAAATCTCTAGTTTTTCCCAACATTTGTCGGATGTGCATGAAGGATGCGGAGTCGATTGACCAATTGTTCATTCATTGCCTCATTGTTCGATCAGTTTGGGAGTTTTTCTTCACCGTTATGCATGTGGCCTGCATAGTGGCGGACTCGGTGGATACGCTTCTCTAGGCTTGGCATGGTGCTGGAGGGTTGAAAGGATGGAAGAAAGCTTGGAGGATGTTCATTATTGCAGCCTTTTGGTCCATATGGAGGGAGCGGAATGAACACTGCTTCAGGGATAAATGCTCCTCCGTTGATGAGCTAATATGGAAAACTAATAGCCTTTTCTTGCCACGGGTGTCTTATGAGTAGGCAACTTGTTGCCCTCTCTTTTTTTAGGTTGTGCATTGTATTCTTTCCCACTTTGCGAGCCTTTTCAATAAATTGTTGTTTCCTCTAAAAAAATCTCTAGAGCAGATCTCACCTGATACAGCTCAGATGTCTGACATGTGCAGCGTTGGCATGTTTGTCGCATAGAAGCTCAATTCACATCATCAATACAGTAGGTCTCACTACAATTTTAAAGAAGTAAACAGGTGGATATTTGGTGCCAACTCGCTACCATGAGTAATTAATATTGGAAACTTTAAGATCATATTCCAAACAGTAGTAGCATTCTGAAACATAAGTGCCCATGTAATTTGCAAGTGCGCCTGCTTTGGATCTCTATGAACTTTCTTCTCCTCTACCTAGCTTCTTATGGCTAAACTTAATGGATACAACACTAATCCAACTCAATCTTTTCCAAGGAGTAAGCATTCTTTTCCCCATCTAGCATAGCTTTCCAATTGATTTCTCATCACCAACCAAGTAGAATGTGATAAGCATCGATGGGAATGACATGACAAAGGAGTCGTTTCTGGAGGGAAGATGTTATTCTGTGGGACACTGAGCATCTCAAACTCACACATAGGATGGAAGAAAATTTGAGCCCAGAAAACAAGTAGAATGTGATAAGCATCGATGGGAATGACATGACAAAGGAGTCGTTTCTGGAGGGAAGATGTTATTCTGTGGGACACTGAGCATCTCAAACTCACACATAGGATGGAAGAAAATTTGAGCCCAGAAAACAAGATTGGAAGAATAATGGGGATATCCAAAAACTTGGGTTTATCGTTTCGTGGATGGAATCATGAACTTCAAGAACTTTTTGCAAATCTGGAGGGTAGAGATTTAAGGAATTTGTGTCAATGAGAGGGGAAGCAAGTAAGCGAGTAAGTAGGGGGCTCTAAGGCTGGCATAGTTGGTAAACTTTGATTTTGAAAAAAAAAAAAAAAAGCAAGTCCAGCATAGGGAAAAGGAAATCCAAAAGCCTGCTAGGGTGGCTAAACAATTAAGTTCTGAATGAAAGTTTTGTCACGGAATGCAAACATGTTGGCATTGTTGGATAGTAGAAGAATTTTGAGGAATATGGTGAAGGAAATAGGATATCGATATCCTGATGATTCAAGAAACCAACTAGGAGAAAATGGATGAACATAAGATATTGGGGATTTGGGGGACGAGAAATAGTGGGTAGGCCCTTTTGGCAAAAGGTGTGGAAGGAGGAATTGTGATAGTTTGGGATGGTGATAAATTCAGAGTTTCTAACATAGGATAGTGTAGACACTCCCACCTAAAACAAGGACATGTCACTCTGAGCTTCAACTTGACTTCAATGAATTGTCTCCGACTGACTTGGAAATTATTGAAAAACCAAACGAATCAAATTGGGAGCATACTCGGCACGTGCCGGAGACAACCAACGGACCTGATTGGCTAACACCAAATCCAGTAGCGATTCAGTCACGGCCGAGCATCCAAACTCCAAAACCCCTGAAACTCTCTATATGATGCAACGAACATGCAAAAATGGATAAAACAAATACTCTCTACCCATGGATCGCTCTCTGTATCATTTAGTCCTTCCGAATAGCGTTGTGTTAAAGTATAAAAGGTTATATCTTCAAAATCAGGGAAAAGTACAGTCGTCTTGATATATAGAATGGCCATGGTATTATTGGTAGCAAATCCTAACTGATTAGGATGATTTATGATTTATTGGAAATGTGGTTGAATGATCTTCCTAACAAACTTAAGTTTCCTCCAATCCGAGTCATTATGAGGAAGATCATGCCCGTTTATCAAAACCATGCATTACCGATTGACTAAAATCGGAAAAACTTTGGCCGCACTTTAAACTAGTCAAACAGGATTTGATTGAGATGATTTCAATTGCAATGAAAAACTTATCATACGACATTTCAAATGATCCTAAGATCATCAAAAGCAGACCATTGGCCAAATTGCAAACAACCGATTTCATATATTGGACAGACGTATTTTTAGCACATCAAATGAAGTCTGATTGAAGTGATTTTAGTCTTGTTAGAAAGCTTATCTGATTATCTTTCCAACAAGATAAAGATTACAAAAAACGAACAAGTAATAAAGACGATATGAGCGTTTGAACAATTGGAGAAAAAAGACAAAAAGTAATAATTACTTTTTCTATATATACGTAATATATATATATATATATATATATATATATATATATAAAATATATAAACATTCAACGTCCCAGAGGTGGGCCCACAAGTTAGTGCGGGCGCCCACAACATGACACGAGGCAATGGGTCGTTAGCAACAGATGTCGATGCCTACATAAGGCACCCAGGCCACACAAGTACGAGGCAGGCAACATAGGCTAAATCAGAGAGAGGGGAGAACTTGAGCAGAAATAGGGATGGAGAGACAGAGAAAGAAACAGATAGTGAAAAAGAGAGAAAAATACAGAGAGGGTCTGAGGGGAGTTTGCCTGGAGGTGTTACCCAAAGTGCTCTAAAGATTTCCAACGTGCCGACACGCTGTCCAACACAGGAGACAAAAATGGTCATCAAAGGAGTTAAAAAAGCTAAGAATTCGTCAATCTTTATTTAATTTCCATTCCACTCTACATTTCAATTGAATTAACTACATCCACATTAATTTCTACATTATTCTCTATCTTCCATTTTTTACTTTATTTGCATGCCCGGGATCTTAAATACTGTGAAGTAAGGCTAGTTGGCATTTTATCTTATTCACTTCTTTTACTTTATTTGCCTATCCAGGGCCACTTGGCTCTTTGATGTAAGGCTAGATAACTTTTTTTCTTATCTCTGCCTGCCCGGCCCACCTAGGTTATGCGAAGCATGGCCAAGTATAAAATGCCGAAATTCTATTAAATCCCCAAAAATTACAAATCTTGTGAAGTAGAGACCGCACATTGTGCGAGCGGAAAAGGGTGCTTAAACCCTTCCTTTTCTGTCACTGAGGCCCTTACTCGAAATCTACGGCCGCAGACCAACCGCGGGAGTCACTTGAGTTGAGAAATCGTGAAATTCCCCGACTCCTAAGAGATTCTACGGTTCCTAGCTGGCCATAGATTTTATGCTTCATTTGGCTAGTGGCGACTCCAAATCAAATGTATTTTTACACCCGAGTCAATAACACACATTGCCCATAGTAACAAAATCAATACAAAAGCCAACATAGTGAGGGCACTGCCACGCTCGTGCGCGCGTGTGGGGGGAAGGCGTTCACAGAATGACGACTTTAACCCTTAGACCCTCTCTATATTTTTCTCTCTTTCTACTCTCTATTCTCTCTTTCTCACTCTCTGTTTCTTTCTTTCTATTTCTTCGTCCCTATTTCTGCTTAAGTTCTTCGCTCTCTCTAATTTAGCCTATGTTACCTGCCTCATACCTGTGTGGCCCGGGTGCCTTATATAGGCATCGGCATCTGCTGCTGACGACCCATTGCCTCGGGTCATGTTGTGGGCGCCCGCACTGAATTGTGGGCACCCGCACTGACTTTTGGGCCCACCTCTGGGACGTTGAATGTTTATATTATTATTATTATTATTATTATTACGTATATATAGAAAAGGTAATTATTATTTTTTGTCTTTTTCTTCCAAATGTTCAAACGCTCATATCTTCTTTGTTATTTTTCCGTTTTTGGTAATCTTTATCTTATTGGAAAGATAATCAGGTAAGCTTTCTAACAAGACTAGAATCACTTCAATCAGACATCGTTTGATGTACCGAAAATACGTTCGTCCGATATATGAAATCGGTTGTTTGCAATTTGACCAATAGTCTGCTTTTGATGATATTAGGATCATTGGAAATGTTGTCTGATAAGCTTTTCATTGCAACTAAAATTATCTCAATCAGATCCCGTTTGACTTGTTGAAAGCGCAGCCAAAGTCTTTCCGTTTTTAGTCAATCAGCAATGCATGGTTTTGATAAACAGGTCAGATCTTCCTCATCATGACTCAGATTGGAGGAAACTTAAATTTGTTAGGAAGATCATTTACTCATCTTTCCAATGAATCATAAATCATCATAATCAGTCAGGATTTACTTCCAATAATACCATGGTCATTCTATATATCAGGACGACTATACTTTTCCCTGATTTTGAAGATATAACCTCTTATACCTCGACACAACGCTATTCGGAAGGACTAAATGATACAAAGAGCAATCCATGGGTAGAGAGTAATCGTTTTATCCATTTTTGCATGTCGGTTGTGTCATACAGAGAGTTTCAGGGGTTTTGAAGTTTGGATGTTCGACTGTGACTAAATCGCTACTGGATTTGGTGTTAGTCGATCGGGTCCGTTGGTTGTCTTCGGCACGTGCCGAGTATGCTCCCAGTTTGATCCGTTTTGTTTTTCAATGATTTCCAAGTCAATAGGAGACAATTCATTAAAGTTAAGTTGAAGCTCAGGGTGACATGTCCTTGTTTTAGGTGGGGTGTCTACAGATAGTTCTTAAAATGAAGATTATTTCTTCGAATATTTGAGGTATGGGGTCCTAGAAAAGAAAGCAATTGCTTGTCACTGGTAATCAAGAGAAAGGTGGGTCTTCTAGTGATGCACGAATTGGAGTTGGAAAAGGTGAACAACACCCTGGTCAGAGACTTGTAGAGGCAAAGTGAGTTTGGGTGGTTATTTTGTCTAATGAAAGATAATTTTGTGAAGTCTAATCTAAATTTGGAATAGGGAGAAACACACCTCAATCTGAGCTCATTGGAATCAGGTATCTATCAAGTTTGCAATGAAGGACATGGATTTCACCATATATCATGGAGTGTCTATATACCAAATAGAGAGAGCCTTGAGGCAAGTTCTAAGTGGAGTGGAAAGAAGTATAGAGATGGAGACTTCCGGCAGTTCTAGGATGATAATAGTGGTTGATCCAAGACAACCTCGTTTGTGTGGTATTCATTGTCCTTGATTAGGAGGATAAATCCAGTGGAGTCCCTCTCGAGGGAGCTTCTTTCACACGGTCCAACAACAAAGAAAACTAGGCAAAACTCAACATTCTTTTAAATCAGAAAAGAGTGGGAGATATAGTGATCTATTGATCACTTGTTCATCTACTACTTATTTGTATACGAGATCTGGTCATCCATTTTGGTTCAGTTGCATACATCTTGGGTGATGCCTTCCTAAGCTCGCGACCTTTTTTTCGCTGGAGATGGTGCTCATGATGGCATTGTTCCGAAAGATTGTCGGCACCTCTATATCCTTGCCATCTTCTGGGCCATCTGGAGGGAGAGAAACCTCTGGAATTTTCAAGACTCCCCTTCTTCCTCTGCATGGGTGTTAGCTGTGATTTTGAGAGACGTTGTGGACTGGTCTTCTTGCCTCCCAACTTTGGATCAACATGCCCCTCACCCTATTGTTTGTTCTCCGAGCCTCTGCTCTATATTTCAAGTTGTATAGTTGTTTAGTTGTTTTCCGTTTGTTTGCTTTGTTTTATTTTCTTTTTCTCTTCCCTACTGTTTTTTCTGTTTTGTTGTAGCCTTTAATCTCTATTCTGTTTTCTTTTGTTGTTTCTGGCTTTTAATAATATTTTCAATCTTAAAATTTAAAATAAAATAAAATAAAAAAGTGATGCGGAGGCATCTTGGTGTAATTTCAAGGATGCAGCTTATCTCCAAGCTGAAGTGGGGTGGTCCACGAGGTAGGGTTTGTGAGATGCAGAATGGACACGAGATGGGGCCCACTATGGGACTGTGCAATTCGAGGATGTGCGAAGCGGAGGTTGCCCATGGGGAGGTCTCGCCTAGGTTTGCCTGGGAGGGCCTGCATATAGGGATAAACCAATCCTTCCCCATCAGCTTTGGGGCTTTTGGTGTGTTAATCGGTTGTCCGCTATCAAAATAGTATCAGAACAGGAGCCCAGTGTTCGAGTCGCCTCACCGACGTGGGTGGATGGTGCGGTGGCATCTTCATGTGATTCCAAGGATGCACCATATCTCTATGTTGAGGTGGGGTCTGTGAGATGCAGAATGGCCACGAGGGCCCACTATGGGACCGTGCGATTCAAGGACCTATGTGAGGCGGGGGTTGCCCACAGGGAGGTATTGCCTGGGTTTACCTAAAGGGTCTGCATATATGGATAAATCAGTCCTTCCCCATCATCTTTAGAGCTTTTGGTGTGTTGGTCGGTTGTCCGATATCAAAAAGAAAAAAAGTGGAAGATGTAGTTTGTTGGGTTCTCCAAATTGTACCTAACACAAGCACGTTTACTAATTGAAAACACGTAGCTTGGTCACAATGCATTTGGTAAGAGAGTGGAGGAATGATGGAACGGAGAGTCTGTAAACAGGTAGCCAGGATATAAATTATTTTAGAAGCTACAGTTATTAAAAGCAAAAAAACAAAACATGGAGTAGCAAATGTTTTAGGAACATCGAGGAGAGGAAAAACCAGATAATTAATGAGATAAAGCAGTTGGACTTGAATCAAGAATCAAGTCCCTTTGTTGTGTAAGGATAGATCTTGTACAGTTTCACTAAAGAAAGATTACCATGCCTTCGTCAAGGTGGAGGAAACTTAATGTAGATTGAAATTCAAGCATTTTGGCTCATAAAGGGCAAGATTTTTTTATTTTTTATTTTTATTCTGGTCATATGGAAAACGCTAAAAGGACTACTATAATCAAAACAATCCAGTGGATGTGCTTGAGAAGACAGAATAATCATTAATTAGTGCTGCAGGTGATCGCGGAATGTGGAAATTGTTTGCTAACAATCTTTTCCCACATTGTCAGTTTTTCACCAAAATCTGGAGGCAGTGTCTTGCCCATTTAGGTTATTGTGGTTGATACCAAAAACGATCACTAACCTTCTCGAGGTGTCGGTGGCAGGCATTAGAGGGTTCAAGGACAGGATTCTATGGCAATTATGCTTCCTATCAGTTCTACAGTCCGCCTGGGAGGAAAGATACAATAGAACGTTCAATCACGAATGTGAGTGATGCAGGACATGAAATTCAAGTATGATGTGCAAGATTTTCAGGCTTTAGATCACACTAATTCAGAAACAGTTACACAAAATTCTACATCCTACACAAAAGTTCAAGCACTCAATCAAGGGGAATCTTATGCGCATCCAGGCCTACACATGCTAGGGCCGGATCAATCAAAATTATAAACCAAATAATAATCAAAGGAAGGTAAATTCATTCACACATGCACAGAAATAATTCTCCAATCCAAGGGATTCACAGATTTCAATTCGGGGAACCCTAAGGTTGAAGAAAGGGCATAAAATTGGGGATTTGAATAATTCAGGGTTAGGGTTAGGGATTTGGGTGAAAGAGGAGTGAAAGAAGGGAGAGACGAACCCGAGAAGCATCACGCGCATGGACAGCAGCGATGGCCCAGATGCACGTGCGTGTGATCTTGCCCGCACGTGTGTGGGGCCCATGAACCCAAAACCTCCCTCGTTGGGGCTGGTCGGTCAGGGGTGAGCTACAAAACCCCCAAATTTCAGCCCGATCTGATGCACAGTCTGTGCGTTGTGCTCCACCGAAGTTTCAGCCCCCCTGCAGGGCCAGATTCCGAAAATTTGTTGTAGAGAGAAAAGCGGCTGCAATAGATGGTAGATTTGAAGCATAAATGACTGTAGGAAGAGGTGAATATGGAAGGTAGGAGATGGGGCGATTTGGGATAGGTGTGGCTTCACACCACGGTAGTCAGCCTTTCGAGGAAGAGAGGGTTTCATACCCAATTGGATTTCTACAACTCAGAAATTTAGAGGAGCAAAAAAAAAAAAAAAAAAAAAATGCACAAATTTTATTAATCTTTAGTGAGAAAAAAGACTACAAGGGGTGCCTATTTATAATAAAAGCCTATACCCCAAAACTCACGCCATGTGCGTAACCTATTACTTGGAGATGAAGTAATAAAAAATAACAACTAATCAAAGCAATCTAAACCGTCCATGATATTCCTATTAACAATAATAAGCAAAATGCAAAGTACTAGATTAATTAGAATAGTGGGCCACAATCATGAGAAGTCATGGTGGGATTCACATGACTATCAGATCCACTCCAACGAACCAAAACGCAGTCCTCTAATTAGAAGGTCCTCCCTGGACGTCGTCATCGATCCAGATCGATGGTGGGGCCCTCCTCCTCCTTGCGCACGTGCGTAGGGGGCTGTGCGTGTGCGCGTCATGTCCCTACCAGTGAGTACAACACCTAGGTAGGGCTGCCAACGACTCTAGTTATGTAGTACTTGTAACTGGGCTAACCAGGTCCGAGTCTAGTTCTTGAAAACACGGACCCGGATCCAATCAGATTCGGGTAGCCGTCAGGTACCCATATCAGATCTTTGGATATAGGTTTGAGTTAGGTTTGGGAGAAATAAGATCATTTACATGGTTTGGCTCATCCAATGGACAGATTAGATCACATACGTGCTACTTTGACAAGTGCATGGTGTGTAAATGGGCTCTATTGCATGCAACTTAGGAAACCTTGTTTTGCTGCTCTAGAATAATGAATATGTATTAAAATATATAGATGCACTATTAAAACTTACTAGACCGGACCCAACTTCAACTGGGCCCATCACATGGACCTAATCCAAAACCAACTAAACCCGATTTTTACCATGGTCCAAAAGGTGAGACCCGAACCCAACTTCCTAATAGGTCCAGAATATGGGACCTGGTCCTGTTAAAATCAGATCAGGTCCATTGGGTACCTGTGGGTCTAGTTACCCACCGACATCCCTACAACCAGGTGATTGATAGAGCGAGGGGTAGATAAGTGTGCTCTTTTGGGAGCTGTGTTCTTTTGTTCTAATAGAAGTAAATTGCCAATTAAAAACTGCTGCATTAGTTGATAGGTGAAGCATTTCAATTGCTTAAGTAGGGGGAGGGGCTAATGAGAACATTAATGCCCTAGCAAAAGAGTGTTGAAGGACCTAGGTGTTGGGTTGGGACAGCTTGCCCTCTGTTTTGATGTATTCCTTCTACTTTCTTGAATAAAATTATCCTCATCCCCAAAGAAGAGAAACCTTGCAAAGATGCGACCCACATGACCTCACACCATGTCAATTAGAGAGGAAGAAAAATAATTAGCACTATTACAATGACATGAACACAATAATAGCTCAGTGGTAGACAGGCTTTGTTTCAACATTGAGACTAGAGATAGAGTGTCCATGTGGTGTGGGTGGCTGTGAAAAAAAATAATAATAATAACCATCCCACAGTATATACCAAATCACGAATTTAAGGCCACACATACATGACAATACAATGTATCCAACAATCAGATAAGCAATTGTATATTCATGGAAATGAATATCAATGAGAAAAATGTTATTTGTAATGATAATGGAGAAATTGAGGGTGTAGGCCGGGCTTGGACCCTTCTAGCTTAGCCCGTGGACTGGGCTTGGGCTTCACATGCACGGCTTGATCAATTTTTTGGGTCAGGCTTGGGCTCAAGTCATTTTAGCCTGACTAGCCTGGCTTTGTGTGTGTGTGTGTGTGTGTGTGTGTGTGTGTGTGTATCCTACAAATATGCCATTCCTATCCACAGTTAGGCATCGCATCCAACGTAAATGTAAACCATTGGTGTTATTCCTCTAAAATGTCTAATCTTTGTGAATGTGTGGCCTACTTGATCAATAGATAGATTAGGAACATTCAAGTGAGAAATGGGGATTTATCAATTTTCCAACCAGGCAGGTCGCGTTAAGTCAGGCCAGATACCAACTTTTTTTTTGGCTTGGGCGTGGGTCTACTATGCTAGGACCATGTATGGCTCGAGTTGTGCTCGAGCCTTGGGTCTTATGTGTCAGGTGCTCTGGCTTAGCCTGGCCTGGCCCAAACCTGGCCCATTGCCACCCCTAATGGGAATGTGTTTCCTGTGCAAATCTCTAAAATTATTTTACAAATCAAAATTGAAGGTAAAGAAATCACTGAATGTAGATGGGAGGAATCAAAGATGTGGGACATACTCCTATTGCATGATGATACTGATAACTGTTGATATGTAGAGGGCCAAGGAGCTGCTATATTGTCATTCAGGTCACAAGTGAAGCTGATTCCAGAAGATGGGTCAAATGTTGCATCTGAAGGCAAGCTTGGCAGGAGGCATCCCGACTCTGGTATAAAAATAGAAGCAATCGATAAATATCTGGGACAAGGCCATGATGATGAGAATGACATCCAAAAACATGCATGCACATAGAAAGAAAAATGCTACCATGTAAGCTTGAGAGTTGATTATGACATGTTTTCAGTACTTGCATAATGCAACTTCTAGAAAATGATATGCAGATAGAATGAATGAATTCCTTTTTTTGTGTGTGAATGTTTTTTTTTTTTTTTTTTTTTTTTTGGGGGGGGGGAATGGTTCACTTTTGAGGCTATGTAAAATGTTCCTGAAAATGTCAGTGCAAGAAAAAGAAAGGCAAAGCTGAGGCGGCATTGGGTTGACAGACAACAGGAAATAATGGAAAAGAGAAAAGGGCACAATGGAGCCAATGGAGAAAAGACTGTAATACTAATAACCATAAACTGGTCATCTATAGAAACATGTCTTTCCATAGCTCACATAAACATTAAGGTTGCACTTCTCCATTTGGATTACAATAAATATGATGGATTCCAAGAAAAGGGAATTCAGGACATTTCCTACATGGTTGAAAAGGAAATTGTAATAATTGCAGAATTGATTTCTTTTACCATGGAATTATCTTATTGGTAATCAGTTTGGATAAAAATATTTCACAGTAAATCAAATCACAAGTGATTAGATTACAATTCCCCTCTGTTTGGATGCAAGTGATCCACTGGATTCCAGGAAAATGGAGTCCAGGACTTTCACACATGATTGAAGAGGAAATTGTAATCATTGCAGAATTGATTTCTTTTACCATGGAAATCTCTTATCCAAACTGGCCCTAATAATCAAATGATGTTGGAACAGTTGGTAAGTTTCAAACCATGTTTACATGTGCAAGAAACTTTTGGGCAGTGGCAAACCTATCCAAACTAGAGGGTCTAACTGATAGGTGCATGCACATGAGTAGGCCACATGTATGTGCAGATACGATATGCGTTCCAGCATTTACATACATGAGTTCTTCCATAAACACTAATCATTGTAAATTATATGGATGTAAATTTGAAAATAATCAGACATTTGTTATAACAAGTATGCAATGTTGAATGGAAGTAAAGAAGCTGAATATATTCATATGATAAAGTGTATGAACATTACCTTGGGATCCAACTGATGGGCCAATTGTAGATTCCATCATGGTCAAACAACAAAAAATAAATAAATATCAATATTGATTTTCTATTTAAGTAATTCAAAGGTGTATAACACAGTATGCATATGCAGATTCCTATAGTGATCACCTTATACAAGAGATTCGCCAATAAGGCTAGACTCCAATGTGAGTCTGTCATCAAGTACTAAATTGTGTCAGCTGCACCATGGTATGTGTGGCATATACGCTGTGGTTTTTAGACTTGGTAACTTGGATCTACTCGTTCGGTCTCCAGTTGAGTAACGACTCGCTCAAGAGAGGAGGGGGGTACTGGGCAACTTATGGTATAAAACTGGATTGGGTAGTACCGAATCTAAGTCAACTTTGACAGGTCGGATCGGACTAGCCCGAGTCTTAATACCATGATATATGCACATAAATGCAGATCGCAAAAGTCACAACCCCAATAGTGGATGAAGCACACTCCACAGCTACAATGATTGGAGGATTTTGTCCCATAGGTGCCCATCACAAAGATGGGTAAGGAAATGGTCAAAGGTCCAAATCAACAAGCAAAATCAGACAGTTAATATTAGCTGGCCATTATATTTTTGCTACCAATACATTCTCAATGGGGTTCGGTGATTGGATTGAGATGCATGTGTTCTACTGAGGATCAGTTGTCACAATTAAGTGTTTTGAGGCAATGCACATTGGAGTCTAACCCTTGATTATACTCAACAATGTCTGTTCCCACCAAAGGGATAAGTGATACAACTAACCTTGGAGAGAAAAATCCTTGAGGGTTATATGACAAAGGCTATAAAGGTTTTCACTGATATTCACTTTCAGCAACTGCGAACCGAGCAATGCTGCACAATTCAAAGCTTGCAAGTTGGTTATGAAACTCTGCTTTTGCAGGTGAGAGATGTAATTCTCCATAGCATTGCAGCAATCTCTCTTGTTATCAATCCCATTTGCACAGTATTTTGCAACATTCGTTGTGTTGGGGAAAACCAGTGGACAAACTGCAGAAGAAAAAATAAGATCAAGGGCCCGAGAACCATATCTGGAAGATAATAAGCACCAGGTCTAGTGATCCTGTAATAGGAAAACATAGCAAGTAGATCCATAATGGGATAAAGAAAAATGTTAAGATGCAATTGATACTATGGGAGCTTCCAATAGTGTCAAGCAGAGTGGGCCCTGCAATTGTGTTTCAAACAGTGTTCGAAATATCGGTATCGCATTACGTATCGCATTCTTGGGATACAGATACGTATTGGATATCGCATGGGATATATCGATTGTATCGTGTAATGTATTGTTGTTGTTGGAAACATGGGGAAACATTGGGAAATTGGTTGAATTTTTTGATGAAACTTTGGTGATTGTTAAAAAAGACATCAATACACACTTATAAATCAAAACGTTACAAAAAAAAAAAAAAAAAGTACACATAATATGTTTTCTTTGTATGGAGTCCTAATCTATGTGTTGTCTAACTAAATTGATCAAGTAAATTCAATGTCTATTCATATAATTTATAAATGTAAGAAGATGTGTGGAAACACAAGCAATACATTCAAAGGCAAAAGAAGAATCACTAAATTAGGTTACAGACATGTTCGATGTGATGTTTGAATACAAAGATTGCAAACGATTTGCAAGAAATTGGGAAATTTTGAATTTTTTTCAATTTTTCGCAACTCGGCCCATCTCCTTCAAATCTCAAAATCGAAGCTCCCATTCCATGATTTTTCATGCAGAACATGAAAAATCATGAATTTGTAACAATTTGACACTAATTTAACATGATTTACAGAAAATAAGAGCATCAAAATTCAAAAATGCTCACTAGATTGAACATGTGGGATATATCGCACTACTTGTGCGTTTCATATCGCTCTGGTGGGATACAAGATATATCGTGGGATATATCGGCCGATATCGTCGATATTTAAAACAGTGGTTTCAAACATCCAACCCATCAATCAGAAGCGCCCCCTGATGTTAAGCTCAGGGACCAAAATTCAGCCTGATCCGTTACTCAAGTGGGCCAAACCAGAGGAAACAGTGGAGAAGGTACTCCACCATAGGAGCCTGTGGAGCCCACCACGATGTTTCTACACCATCCCACCTTCATTGTGTGTGCTCCACCTGGATGAGGGACACCAAAAATTGGGCCATTCGAAAACTCAGGTGGGCCCCACTAGGCGATTCTAGACATTTTAGGCATGATTTGGCACTGTTCCCTGTGGAGTGGCCCACCTGAGTTTTGGATCCAGCTGCTTTTCAGGGGTCCCATTTTCATGGTGGTCCACATCTGATGCATGGTTCAGATGCCATCTACATGTTGCAATCGGCCCTACAGAAACTTCAGTGTCCCATACACTCGACATAGTGGGATCTTTGCCCGTGCATAACTGTGCATGTAAATGGCCTGCGGCTTGAGAATCAAGTTGGTTAGTGCACACCCTACCCATAAGGAAGACCCAGAAACAATTCCTGGTTGTCCCGCTAATGGGTTTTTAGTATGGAAACCCAAACCAAAACAAAAGAAAGAAAAGAAAGAAAAGTAAATGTATCAAGGAGAAGACCACATTGATAGTTCACCACAATTTCTTAAGTTTTGGTTCTCATCCACTACATTTGCATACATGCACATCAATCAATGTAGGACACATTGTGTTTTGGAGTATGGCCCAAAATTTACACTGGCTGAATGATCCTAACCATCCAATTAGATACTCTAACATGGACAGTTAAAAATAAATGGCCAAAGGACCAAATTCAACCAGCAAAATACAGTAGTTAAGATGATTCAGTTGGATTGCATTTGGCCTTCAATCGGGCCCATGATTTGCACACGAGGCCAGATATCCATACATGTATTCCAAGTGCATGGTGGGCAATATCCTGTAGCTTAAAAATAATGGTGAGATATCAAGAAAGTCTAGCCCAAGTAAAGGTTGATAACTTGTTAATAGAAGACGGTCAAAATTCTGACAGGCCATAAAAATGTACTTTAAAAAAAGTAGTAAATATAAGGCCATTATTCCCACTCAAATTGAAAACTGAGAACTGATCACCTACAACCAGTCTAGACTAACCTAACCAACAGCCCATTTCCACATGGGAGTGAAAATTCAGAAGCATGATAAAAAGGGGTCCCATGCAACCAGTTGTAGGTGATCGCTTCTCTTGAAAATTTACTCCAACAATTTATTGAAGTCAGGTATAACCGTAAACAGAATTTGCCAACCATTTAAAAGAGAATGTAACAATAACCAACCATGCAAGATCACTTGCGCTCTCAAAAGACAAGATAATTCTGCTTTAAAAGCTCACTATCTTATTTAAGCCCTGAATTTGATGATACCAACCTCTTCCTTTTTCCCAATATTGGCAATTTTTTGCAAAATCTCTTCTTTTCTTGACTCCATTACCCCAAAAGTATATAGGGATATGAGATCGATGTCGGACAAAATAGACTTATTAATAAAATGGAGAAAACAGGTGACATACTGACATAGGAGTTATGAAACAGCATGTTTAGTTACTTTATGTATGAGGTGTGCTCTAGTGGTACCGTTACCACTGTAAGGTTATGGTGGTACCAAGTAGATGTGCGGCCCACGTGGTGTATGTATCACATCCAACCTGTCCATTGGATGTGTCCCTTCAGTTTACTCTCAGTTTCTTGAAAATCAGCTAGATCCAAAACTCTGGTGGGCCACAGCATAGGGGACAAGGTGGGAGGGGACATCACACCCTTGATTCTCACAGGGACCCACCTGAGTTGCAGACTAGACTTATTTTTGTCCTGAACCTTCATCCATGGCAGATTAAGTGTTAGGACGGCCTGGATTCCATATAAACAACATATTGGACCCTCCATACAAATTAGGGGTGGATGTCGCTCTCAACTTGTCTGTTGTTCTGTGGCCCACCTGAGTTTCACAAACTCAGGCTGATTTTTTGTCCCTGCAGGTAATGTGAGGCCATTCATCTGGGGATGGATTGTTCACGTGGAACCCTTCTCCTGGTACCACCGAGCACCCCTTTATGTATTTGTTTCATCATTGTTCTTTAATCTATTTCCAGCCTGAGGGCAATCCTGGTACTTTCCTATCAAAACTTACACATACAGGTCTGGATACTATTAACATGTGGAGTCCTAGAGGAGGAATTTTGATGGATTTAAAACTTCATCCCACATCTATAAAATAAAGGTTGGGTCCCCAAACCTACATACATTTGAAGCAATTCTCTCCCAACCCAACTTCTTTTAACGGTGTAAGGTGCAAAAGGTCCAGTTCAGCAATTCTCCCATGGCTTCTCAAATACGTATATTGTTTCAATTTAGTTGTTTTGATTCCCATAATCGATGCATAGTTCGATCCTATCATGCCACAATTCGTTTTACAAGATAAACTTTTTGAACACATCTCACATCTATCCAACCAGGAGTGTCTGGACAAGTTTCTATGAATCAACTATTTTTTTGTATTGTCTGTTTTTTGTCAAACACTTAGTTTGAACAAGCACGTGGCTCTAGTACACACTAGGCACATTGGCTGTGTGGATGTGCAGCACACTTGTATAGTAACAATGGCACATGTGGCACATATGGGTTACTTGAAAATGCATGGTACTCCATCTCTTGAACATGCATAGTGGCACGTGGCATATCTACACATGAGTGTGGTCACATGTGGCACTTGAAGGTCGAATGTGGCACGTGGGGTGGTTGAAGATGAGTGGTCTCACTCATGGCACATTCAGATGTGCAACTTATGTGGCAAATGTGGCAAATGTGCCATGCATGCACACAAAAGATTACTACTTTGTGTATTTTACGGAAAATGGGCTAAAAGCAACTTTGTGTTTGTGCCCAATCCATAATGATGGCTAGTTTTTTGGACAGTCTTGTCTTTGGTTTTATTGAAATTAGTGCCATGCCCGAATAATTGTGTTGACAAATGTGCCCTGTTAGGGCAAGGATGCTGAATGAAACTCTTTTAGTAACCAAACGGCCCTAAGGAAGAAACGGTGAGTGGAAAGTTACCAATGAGTGAACAACATACCACATGTAAAAATTTATTTAAAACAGACAGCAGGAAAGGCTTTTCAAACTTACCTTTATTCAGGTTGCAATTAGAAATTCGTCTAAGGACTTGTGTTGCAGGTAATGGATCGAGCCTACTGGCCAGCCATCTAAGGACAATGCTTTTACAATCATCAAATCTAGACAAGTGCTCAGTCAAGATATGGACATCATTCATGCCAGACAGACCACCATCTCCCACGGCTATCTTTTGGGCAGCTTCGGATATCGCATTCTGGCAAATCTGGCTGCAGCACTCATTTACAGGATCTACTTTCTCACAGGCAGCAAGAAGCTTAGAAGTGTCTGTAACACTCTCAAACTCATTAATATCTTTGACGGGGCAAGAGGCTTCAGTGAGGTTCGATGGATGGAGCGAGCATATCTGGTGGAGATTTTCGGCAGCGCCCCGGCTTGCTAGAATCTGCTCGATGTCTGACATGCAGTGGTTTGCATGAGACATACCCAATGCGAGCATACCTGTATCTTTGCTGGATTGCCCGACAAGAAAGGCAAGAGTAGCCTGCAGCTGCGGGCAACAAATTACATTGGCTAGAAATGGAGCAAAGGAAGCCCAGCAATCCACCGCTGTCGTGCTTATCAATCTTTCAGCTATAGAGAAGTTTAAGGAACAATGTCCTGCAAGAAATAAAGCCATGCTGAGTGAAATACATACAAATGCACTTTCAGGGAATTAAGTCCTGATGCATCAGGACAGAAACGATTTCCTGATGCGCCGATTCATAACATGAGGATCCACAGTATGATGATCCAGACAATTGTCTTATGAGCCCCAACTGGATGGGGATGTGCAAAAAATCTCATCAACTGGAAGATCTGAACAATTCGATTAGCAGACCACAGAGAAACACGTACAATGGTTTGGGAAAAAGGCCAAAGATTGGATGACCAAGTTCTTCGAATCCAGAATACTTTTGGGGTCTCCCCTCCAAGGTTTACATTAACATTCTGGATCACTGGATCGCTAAGACTGTGTGGAATGGGAGCATTAGGATACTTTTTGCAATGCCCTCTGTATCAGGACCTATAATTCCTTTTCTCCTTTAAAGCTATTCATCTTTACATGATTTAACATCGTATGTAAACGAGACCTGATAATCTTGGCACACTACTATTTGCAAAAGGTTTCAGCGGCGAAGGTGCTAGAAGAGGAATGAAGGGTTGAGGAGACTTGCTCGGGGAATTATCAGGCAAAAGAGTATTTCCCTCCTCTGTTATAAGAGAACCACGCTGAGATGACAAAAGCTGACGCAGCAGTTGGAGCCTATTACTCTGAAAATCAGGAGATGAATCCAATCGTTTGCTGTTGGATTCATGTGAACCTGGACCACAAGTATACAGCATCTTAAAAATTATCGGTAAATGCAACACATGAGACATGACACCTAAGTTTGCAAACAGAAAAGAGTAAGCAGCTCCTTAATATATCTGCCATGAACAAGTCCCTTAATATATCAATGTAAAGAAGAATTTTTACCAGTTACCACATACATTCAAAGGTTAATAATATACAAACAGCAAAAATCCAAATGCAAAAAGCAAAAGTCTTTGCATTGAACTCATAAAATATCATGTTAACCATGCACAAAACATCATCTAATTAGTATCATATTGGCTGAGAGGTATGCGTGAATGCATCCCGATGCATTGTAATATAATACATTGGGACTTTATCCTCTTTTTCTTCTTTTTTTTTGAAGGAGCAAAGCCAGCAGAAAAACAAAGAACAGCAGACAACAACAGAAAAACAGCCGAGAAGCAGAACAGAAAACTAAAAATATAACAGAACAGATCTTTGGTCAAGGATCCCACTCCTCAAGCAACAAAGAGACTTGATCGAAAACTTGATGAAAGGGGTGACTGAGATCTCTGAAACAGCGGTCATTCCATTCCTTCCATATGCTCCAAAATACTGCCAACAAAGTCTGCTGCCATTTCTTGATATCCTTCACCAAAGGGCAAACCCCCAATCCAAGAAGTCGTCAACTCTCTGATGGTCCCAGGCATTACCTAGATGACCTTGAACATAGAAAGAATAGAGTCCCATATTCCTTTTGTAAAACAGCAGTGTAAGAAAATATGGTCAACTGATTCCTCTGCTTGCATACAAAGAGAGCAAACGTTTGGTAAGATCATACCTCTTTTATGAAGGTTGTCCAGGGTGAGAATTTCACCCCTTCCCACAAACCAAGAAAAAGCTAAAAACTTGGAGTGGGGACTGAATAAGCCAAATAGGGGCTAAGAAATTGAACTCGGATTCCTGATCAACTGGATGAATCACCTTAAAAAACAAACGAACTGAGAAGCGGATTGATTTGTCCGTGCACCAATATGGAACATCTCTCTCATCAGGGGAAGGATGCACGCCCTCCAGAAGAGAAAGCAGTCTGAACAACTCTTCAGCTTCTGCATCATTTAGATTGCGCCTACATAGAGGAGTCCAGGAGCCCCCTTATCCACGACTGAGAAGCAATCTGAAACAGACACACCCTGATGCAGGCTCAAAGCGGCAACCAGGGGGAATTGGGACCTGAGGCTAGAGTCCCCCAGCCAAATATCATCCCAGAAGCGAATGTTGTCCCCTTTGCCTAAAGAGAATCCAATCTGAGGGAATATTTTACTAGCCATTCTTGAAATCAACTTCCAACAGTAGGTGGCCCTATACATAGACGATTTTCTGGTCCATCTTCCCTGATTTGAGACACCATATTTGCTGGCTATGGCTTCACACCATAATCTTTTTACTTCCACCACAAATCTCCATGCCCATTTGCCTAATAGAGCATTATTAAACACCCCCACCCCCCCTGGTTTGCAAACCTCTCCCAGGAGAGAAGATGGAACTTGAAATTCCCTCCTTGCCAAAGAAACTTCCTCTGCAATCCGTCCATCCTAGCCAGAACAGACTCAGGGCAACGAAAAAGGGAGAAGAAATAAGTGGGCAGGTTAGAAAGAGAGGATTTGATGAAGGTGATCCTAGCTCCTAACGATAACAACTTGCCTTTCCATGGATCCATTTTTCTATCCATTCTCTCTAACACCCTATACCATAAGGCGAGAAGGAGTTTACCGAGACACAACGGGAGACCCAGGTACGTTGTGGGGAACGAAGCAGCAGGGCAGCTCATCACCACAGCCAGATGAGCTACCTTCCTGTCCTCAATGTTGACGCCACGCAGATTGGATTTGGAGAAATTTACCTTGAGACTAGAGACTAGCTCAAAGCATTGAAGAATGAGGCTGAGGCTGAAAACCTTGTGAACCCCCGCTTCACAGAAAATTAATGTATCATCTGCAAACTGAATGTAAAATATGGGAGTTAAGGAGTTAACCACTTTGAACCCCTGAAACAGATCCACTTGCTGCCCTCTAACCAGCATCATACTAAAAGCCTCAGAAACAACTATAAAGAGGAAAGGAGAGAGAGGATAGCCTTGACGAAGCCCCTTAGAAGACTGAAATTAACCAAATGGAGTCCTGTTCATGAGAACAGAAAAATGAGCAGAAGACACACAAGCACACATCCATCCCCGCCATTTTTCTCCGAATCCCATTCTGTTGAGCATGAAATCAAGAATCTCCTAGTCCATGTAATCATAAGCTTTGGCCAGGTCAAGTTTGCAAACAACTCCCTTAATCACAGCTCTATGACAAGAATTTATACTCTCATTAGCCAGGAGAGAACAATCAACTATCTATCTGCTATGAAGGCCATTTGGGCGGTGGAGATGACCTTAGACAGCACCAATTGGATACGATTGGAAAGGACCTTAGCAAGGATCTTATAGGAACCATTGATCAGACTTATCGGCCTGAAGCCTTTGAAAGAAGAAGTTCCCCTCAACTTAAGGATAAGGATAATGAAAGAGCTACCCATTTCCTCCAGCAGCATACCCAACTCATGAAATTCCATGATGAAAGCCATGATATTAGCTTTGAGAATCTCCCAAAAGACTTGGAAGAAGGCCAAAGGGAATCCATCAGTACCTAGGGCTTTATCACGTTCTAGCCCCATCACCGCATTTCTAACTTCCATCTCTGAAAAAGGCGATTCAAGGACACAGGCATCTTCCTCTGAAATCTGCTTGAAGCTCAGAAGTTTTAATTTTGGCCCGATGATATCTTCCTTGGAAAGGAGATCCAAGAAGTAGGCAACAGCAGCTGAAGTGATCTGATCCTTCTTTTTTTAAAAAAAAAAAAGATGACTTGAATTAAAAGGAAAGAAGGAGAACAACAAAAAGGGACTGCTGAGACGGTAGCCCCTCAAGACAAAAGAAAAGACAGATCTACATGATTCCCCTCCCTAGAGGACGCCCATTCAGCCATAAAACATTTAACGAGAGAAGAAACTACGTGGGAGGGCTTGGCTTCATTGAGAAAACATCTTCTGTTCCTTTCTAACCAAAGAGCCCACCACACCGCCAAAATTCCTAAACGCCAGATTCTGGTTTTGAGTTTGCCAAATCTGACCCCGTGCCAAGCTTTAAGGAGCGTATCCACGTCCGCAGGAAAGCACCAAGAAATTTTAAAGCAGGAGAGGAAGGATGACCAAACAGAATTGGCGAAAGGACAATGGATCAACAAGTGATTCACCGATTCTTCGGCGGACATACAGCAAAGGCAAACGTTCGGCAGTATCAGCCCTCTTTTCCTTAGGTTGTCGATAGTGAGGATTCTGTTGTGCCCAACCAACCAGCCGAAAATCTGAAACTTGGGGGGAGCAGCATATTTCCAAATGAAGTGATGATGATGACCGGATTCATTGTTGTCTGTTAAGATTTTGTAGAAAGATCTGACCGTAAAAACGGAAGATTTATCGGCTTTCCACGTGAGGCTGTCCGTACTTGCTGGATTAAGGGAAACGGATTTGATGAACTGCATAAGGGAAACGTACTGATCGATTTCCCAATCAAGGAGATTCCTTCTGCATTGAATATCCCATATAATCTTGTCAGCTACCATGGAATAGTTTTCAACTATGAGGTTGTTCTTGTTGCTTGCCACCTGGAATATGGAGGGAAATTTGACCTTAAGAGGAATGTCCCCTACCCAAATATCATGCCAGAAACGAATACTGTCACCCCTGCCTACGACAAAACTGATTCTGCGGGAGACCTCTTCCTTCAGGCGACTGATACCTCTCCATATCGGTGATGCCCTATAAAGAGAAGAGTCATTCGTCCACCATCCACCTATAGATTTCCCATATTTACCTTTAATGATAATATTCCAAAGGTTATCCTGTTCGGCACCGAGACGCCAAATCCATTTTCCGAGAAGAGCCCGATTCATCTGCTTGAGATCTTTGATTCCCGCTCCTCCATCTTTGATGTGTTTGCACACATCTTTCCAATTCATGAGACTGAACTTCTTTCTATCTTCCGTACCGCTCCAAAGGAAATTTCTCCTGATCTTGTCAAAGGATTTGAGGATCGCCGCTGGACACCGAAAGAGAGACGTGTAATATGTAGGAAGGTTAGACAGAGCAGCCTTGATTAACGTGAGTCTCCCTCCGATGGACAGAAAACGAGACTTCCACCCCGCTAATCGATACCGAAATCTTTGGAGGACCCTCTCCCATTGCTGTTTGAGGGGTGTGCCAAAGCATAAAGGGAGGCCTACGAAAACAGAGGGAAGGGATCCGATGGAACACCCCATGAGATCAGCGAGGGCAGTAAGCTCCTGAACTTCTAAATTAACCCCATAAATTTTTTACTTGGATAGATTGACCTTCATTCCCGCAACGGCTTCAAAACATCTAATAACTGTACGCAAGTTGGCAACGGACGTGGAAGTGGCTTCAGAAAAGATTAAAATATCGTCGGCAAATAGGACGTGGGAAATCGGTTCGGCCACACCTTTCATTTGGATACCTTTGAAAATTCCCGCTAATTGAGCTTGGAGGATCATTGCGGATAACGCTTCAACAATGATGAGGAAGAGGAAAGGGGAAAGGGGGTCTCCTTGACGAAGGCCCCGGGAACTTTTGAAAAAACCGTGAGGGGACCCGTTTAAAAGAACAGAGAAGAAGGCAGAGCTGATGCAACCCTCTATCCATTTACACCATCGATCACCGAAGCCCATTCTCTTCATCATATAGAGCAGGAAGGACCAATCAACGTGATCATAAGCCTTCTCCATATCCAGGTTGCAGAGAATATACTTATTCTTGGATTGGGAGCACGAATGGAGGCATTCATTTGCAATGAGAGCCGCGTCTGTTATCTGTCTTCCTGGAATGAACGCGCATTGGTTCGAACTGATGACAGAACCGATTACTTTCTTCAATCTGATAGCAAGAACCTTCGCCAGAATTTTGTACAGGCTGCCAATAAGGCTGATGGGACGATAATCCTTAAACTCCGCCGCTCCCGGGCGCTTTGGAATTAACGCAATAAAAGTCGCCCCGCATTAGCAATATTGTGGAAGAAATTAACTAGCCATTTAACTAGCCATTTAACCACAGAGAAGAATTATGTTGCATCTAGCCCACGCATTAGCAATATTGTGGAAGTACCTGGTATTTCTATCCCCCTCTTTGAACCAAATGGACGACCTCTGCCTCCATTTAATTTCCTCTTCCGGCAACTTTTGCTTAACTTTTTGCCAATGTTGTTTCTGTCTGCAATTTCTGCTTCAGATAGGGGCCCCAACTGTTCCTTAGCATCTAGAGACTGGATAACTTGGAGCAGACTCTCCGCTTTTGCAGCTCTCTTATCATATATTTCCTTCCTCCAAGATTTGAGTTTGCCTTTGATGTTTTTGAGTTTTTCACACAGCCTGAATCCTCCAAGATTCAGCCCCCATCTCCAAGGAAATGGGCCAGTGGTCAGAGAAAGACTTTGGCATTGCCACTTGTTGCACCAAAGGAAAAGAATCTAACCAAGATTGAGACACTAGGAACCTGTCTGGTCTGGACATGGTGAGGAACTTCACTCCCCCCAGAGGGAGATCAACGAGGTTTAGGCTTTGAATCCACTCAAAAAAAAAAAAAAAAAAAACCTTCATGCTCTTAGAAATTCTTCCTCCCTAGTATTTCTCATGAATGAATCTCACTACATTGAAATCGCCCCCCACGCACCAAGGCAGCTACCATTTGTCCCCTACTGAGGATAATTCCTCCCAGAAGGATGGCCTAAGGGAAGGCTGATTTGGACCATACACCCTTGTAATCACCCAACGAACCGTGGACTCCACTCCTTTGAAGACAACCAATAAGGAGTGGGATCCTGACCAACTATCAAGTTTTTCTCAATTACCCAAACAGTCTATGTGGTGGGGCCTCCTTGGATGGGGGATGCTGAAAATGTTATCAGATTGAACATTTTAACCCTTTGATTACACAAAGGTTATGGTGACCGTCCATTTTAAAAGCAAATGAGTCAAATTTCAAATTGTTAAACAACCCAAGTTAAGAGATTTTATCTGTTGGTATCCACCATACGAGTTGATACTCATCGTATAATGGGTTTGGATCATTGGAAGACAATCCACATTCAAATACTAAAACCCTGATGAATCACATTGCAATACGCTAGGATGTACTCGAGCAAATCTCATCAACCAATATGTATTAGTAATTTTTGAAAAAAAAAAAAGTGCCATGCATTTTCCATACACATCACCGATAATGAACTAAATCACTCCAAAATCACACTGACACGGCCAATTTGGAGTGTGTATCAACTGAGATATGCTGATATGCATTGGTTTTGGAGCTGGATAATATGTGCTCTGATAACAATATCTTGAACCTTGGTGTTTGTTAGGATTATATAGGGATTTTCTTATTTACAATGGTCGGGCTATCCTTAGGCACTGAAGAAATTAAGAGAAGGGTTGGTTTAGTTGTTACGCTAGAGTTAGGCGTTTATGGGATAGGTGTCATAGGGAATATCAGGAACTCAGGGCATGTGTTAGCGATCACCCATTGATTAGCGATTTGGGCAGAAAAGAATAAAATAGGGTGGTTTGGAGGAAGATATTCCATTTTAGAGATCTCAAGTTAGAATGTGGAGGTTAGTCCCCTTGAAGTGGCCTTCAATTCAACGAATTTACCTTTGTATTTTCCACTTCTCTAGGCTTGCTTCAACATTCGATATCCACCAACATAGCAGTGGGTGGGAACTCAAGGACAACCTCGTGAGAGTGGCAGACTTGCTCTGAATTATCACATTCCAATTTCTCTGAAGATCAGACATCCTCACCCCTTCGAATTGTTTGGTTACACTGGACCAAACAAGCAAGATAAACTCTTATGTTCCCGGCCATAGACAAAATGAGAATAGTTTTCAAATATTCTCTGGTTTCTCTCCCGCTATATACACCATATAATCACAATGGGAAGGGCTCTCCATAACATTTTCCCCCTAAGCTTGAACATACCATTAGTCCATCCATTGAAGAGCTCAACCACTGATGCTGGAAGAAACCAATCCACATGGAAGAGACTAAGGAAGAAGGCCCATATAATTGCAGTCGCCTTGCAATTTTCCACTCCTTGACGGCACATTACACACATGTTAGTATATACTAATACCATATATGTAGGTCATGTGCTTCAATACACACAAAGTACACATTGTTTTTGCATTCACTGATTTACACACTACTTAATTAAAACTCCAAAACTAAAGCCAATGGAGTTGATAACATTGTTAAAGCATTTAACAATGAACACAACAACAAAAACAACACAAGGTGGACTGGTAGTGGTACATGTATAAAAATATCCTAAAAACACCAAGAAGTGGACTGGTACATTATAAAAATATCCTAAAAAATGCAAGGAGTGGACTGGTACATGTATAAAAATATCCTTAAAAAACCAAGGAGGGACAGGTACATGTATAAAAATATCCTAAAAACACCAAAAGGCTGTTTGGATGCATGCAAAATCATGCACTGCACATGATGTCCTGAACATGCTATGCAGGCCTTGCAATGCAAGACTACCTATACTTTACCTTGCTTGTCAAGAACTTGGGACATGGAATGGTGATACGTGTGGGGAGCTTATGAATGTTGGTGACACACGTAGCATTATGGCACATGTGCACACTGATTCATACATATGGCACATATGAGTTGCTTCAAACCACGAAAATGCCACCAATATAGGATAGCATGTGAGGTTCATAACTTTGCATGCATCCAAACAACCTCTAAATAATATCAGAATAGGTACTTTCCATTTCTCTGATGTGTCTGTTATTTTCAATTTTTTTACTTAAAAAATTCACACAGAATTGGCTAATACAAGCATCGATACAGCCAGTATTACCCATTTGTATTTGTTTTTGGGGTAGAACAGAGAGTGACTGTTATAATGTATGCAGAAGAAGAAAAAACTATTTTTTTAAAGACCATATCAGAATCAATGTCCAAACAACAAGGATGAGACCACAATCAGTGTCTCCCAGAGCTCCCTAGGCAGTTTATCTATCTTAGGCTCGGCATGCATGCACGCACGCCTCTGACCACCCAAATAGCAGCACCTTTGGATGATGGCCCAAAATATCACACTGAATGGACAATCTCAACCGTTTCAATTTGCAAGTTGATGCTGGACCGATCAAGTCATGGCCCTATTGTGGATGAAGCATAACCTGGAAATCACACTGATCAGATGATTTCAACTGTATGATTTTCGCACGGTGAATTCAGACCACTGAACATTTCATTTTTAACCATCCATTCAATAGTTACTAATTGGACAGCTAGGATCACCCCATAAATGTGATTTTCCGGCTATACGCATCCATGACAGGGTTTGCAAATAGGACGGTCCAGATTGGCATGAATGAATGATACAGGTATAACTGATGATCACCACAATCTAGTGGCAAACATACAAATAAAAAAAAACTCAACGGATTCCATAGCCAATTTCACAAACTCCAAATCAGAACAAAATTCAGCAAAAAAAAAAAAAAAAAAAAAAAAAGACCAAAATGACAGAAAACCCATCAAATTACAAAACCCAAATCCCCAAAGCAACATAATAGAATAAATCTCACAACATCCAATTCCAAAAAAGAAGGAAAGAAAAATAAAATGTGCATAAAATGAGAAGAACCCATGAAGGAGAATTCCTAAAAGCAATCTCCAAGAAGAATGAATATTCAAGAGAACTCACAGAAAAAGAGAATGAGGGATAAGAGCAGAGAAAGCTTGTTGAGATTGACAGAGAGGCCTTCTCTCATTTCTACTTCTCTCATGAGATATCCTAAGAGATCCTTTCCTCTTCTTTGTTGAACATTTGAGAGAGGGAGAGAAGCTGTGAGTGTGTGAAGAGGGTTAGGGAGAGAGAGAGGGGCTGTGAGTGTGTGAAGAGGGTTGGAGAGAGAGAGAGAGGCAGAGACAGACAGAGAGAGATTGGACCAGAATATGAGTGGACTGTCGATGTGCAGTTGGCCCTACCAGGCCATGAAAGAAATAGGATTGCGTGCTGTGTTACTCGGTACGCTTTATCGTACTGAGTAAACTGTGTTGGCCCACCTTGAATGTATGTGGTTTATCCACGCCGTCCATCCATTTTTTCAGATAATTTTAACGGTTGACCCAGAACTGAAGCATATACAAAGCTCAAGTGGACTACACCACAGGAAATAATGGGAATAATGATATCCACAGTTAAAACCCTCCTGAACCCATGATAATGTTTATTTGTCATCCAACATATACGTAAGGTCACACATACATGGACGAAGGGAACACATAAATACCAGCTTGATCCAAAACTTCTGTAGCCCCTAATAAGTTTTCAATGGTAAGTGTTCAATTCAAACTTTTTCATGTGGTGTGGTCCACTTGAGATTTAAAGGTCCTTCAATTTTTTTATGATATATTAAAATTATATGTTAAATAAGATGGACGGCATGGATAAAATACATAAATAACAGTGGGCCTCACAGTAAACACTCAATACGCTTAATATGTGGCAATCTGCTTGCGGCATACAGAAGTTTCCAATACCTCATAGCTGGCATCCAGGAGTGGGGAGAGCGGATTACGTACCGAGTAACTCAGCACGCTAAAAGCGTGATGAGTAAACTCCGTGGGTCCCCCGTGATTTGTGTATTTTATCCATTATGCCTGTCCATTTTAAGAGAAAACGAAGTATAATTCAAACCTATACTCAGATCCATAGATCAAGTGGTAGACCGAGTGAAAGATACCTCCTTTCAACACTATGGTCTTGGCATCAATTCCCTGGTAGGAGTGGCTAACAGTGAAGTGTGATCGGTACTATGCGCTCGAGCGTAAAGTGGTCTCCATGAGGTCAAGCTGGGGTGGGCCCCACCGTGATGCCGTTCGAACATCTTTCCCCTCATTCAGATGCAACATCCCTTGATGGGCCCACACGGCTGAAAATCACATCCATCCGAGACTTTTGTGGGCCACACCACATCCAGAAGTGGAGAGAGGTCGTGCACCATTCAAACATTCAAAACCACTTGTGAACCCCTTTTGAGACTTTTTTTGATGATCAACACCGTCCATCATGTGTATCCTACTTGGATGTAAATTTAGACCAATTTTCAGGTGGTATCCACATCTCAGGTAGGCTCCACCAAGTGATTTTACATATTTTCATGTGTATACTTATGTTTTCAGAAGGTATGGTCCACCTAAGTTCCTTGGACGGTCGATTTCCAGCCGTGTGGGTCCCACTTGGAGCGGTACATCTGGTGGACGGTGTAGATGTTCGAACAGCATCATGGTGAGGCCCACCCCAGCTCGACCTCATGGACGCTCACTTTAGCCTCGAGCGCATAGTATCTTTTCCCATATATATATATATATATATATATATATATATATATATATATATATATATATATATATATATATATATATATATATATATATCCAAGAAAAATTATGAATTAAATGTATACAGTTTAAATTTTCTAACAGGCCATAAAAGTTTTGGATCAAGTTTATATTTGTGTTTTTCTTTCATCCATGTTTGTGTGATCCTATCAAAAGGTTAGATAAGAAATATACATTTGTGGGCCCATAAATGTTTCAGCTGTGGAAATCATTATTCCAAAGGTTTCCTTTGCTATTGTGAACTTTATCTCTCGGTATGCTTAAATCTTAGGTTGAACCCCATAAACCAGATGGAAAAATGGATGGACGGCGTGGATAAACCACATGCGGTCACGGTGAGCCCAACAGAGTTTACTCCGTGCGATAAAAGCACACTGAGATCCGACTTAGGGGTCCTGCTTTCATCGCGGCATATACACACGTCATGTTATCAGCAATATGTCAGCTTGGAAATTTCTCGGGATATCTTGAAGTTTGAGAGTTACCCAGATATTAATTTTTAAGTATTTATGTATATTAATAAGGAATGTTTACCGAAATAAAAATCCATTAATATCAATTTTAACATAAAATATCTTTAAATGCTATATTTACCATATGACGCTTCTACTTTATAAGTGAGCTAAAAAGACATCCTTCCCGCCCATTCTCATCCATCCATTCATCAAGAGATTTCCCATCCACTCACTAGAGACCAGGGGAGCAGGTTAATTGTTACTTGATAACAGCTTAGTGGGTGTCATTATTATCATGTGGGGCTACCTTGATGAATTTATTTTATATCTAAGTTGCCCATTTGTTTTTTGAGCTCATTTAAAGATATTATTACAAAATATAAGAAGATCCAAATCTGGGTGGCCCACACCTTTGGAAAAAGTGGTGAATAACTATTAAAACCTTTTTTAGGCCACAAAACTTTTATATCAAGAAAATCTTTATAGTTTCCTTCCATTCAGTTTTGTTTGGCCTATGGTTAGATGTAAATAAACATTAAGGATATGCTTATAGTGGGCTCTAGGAAGTTTTTAATGATGAGCTTTCAATTATCATTGTTTCTTGTGACGTGGTCCACCTTATATTTGGATATGCTTAATGCTCGGGACCATGTCCTGTAGTGTGATGGAAAAATAGATGGATGCTTATCTAACATATCATCAAGGTAGGCCCCACCGTAAGGATAACACCCACTAAGTGGTAATGCAAAGGGATGGGGGGTATGAGGTAAAACCGTTTCCAAAATCCATCCCACCGTTAAGTTCGTGACCCATTTTTAAGTATAGGGCTCAAAACTAGGCTTACATGTGATTGAGGTGGACCATGCACTTGGAAATAGTGCATAGGGCTGTGCCCACCACTAAACTATTTCGCTCAGTGTGGCCCACTTATATTATAGATTGTCTTGATTTTGGACTCTCGGCTTAAACTATCTTGTGGCATCTAATGGTTGGAGTGGATTTCATATTATCATTACGATGTGCATTGTAAAAAATCAATGGTGGACATCTCTCTTCCAATCATTTCTTTTGGTGTGGCCCATCTAAATCACATTCAAGCTATATTTTTGGAGCTTAAGTCTAATGTGGGATTATACATCTAATGGTTGAAGTGGATTTCACATATACATCAAGGGTAGGCTCAAGTGAGCCTTTCATAATTTTTTTTAAACATGGGTCCGAAATCGTGGAAGTGGATTATCCACGGCACCCACAAACGCTGTCGTACAGCATTTCACAAGCTACGTAGGGCCACTATCGAGTATTTGTTTGATCATGCAATCCACCCTTCTGTCCTATCAAGATGAGCCAAAAAACAATGCAGATCTAAACCTCAAGGAGACCACGCCATGATAAACGGTAAGGATTGAATGCCCACGGTTGAAAACTTCATGGGGCACAAAGGTATTAGATCCTGCTTATATTTATGTTTTTCCTTCATTTGTCTGTGTAACCTTGTGAACAGCTTGAATGATGAATAAAACATTTCGATAGACCCTAAGAAGGTTTCAGCAGTAGATGTGCAATTCCTACCTTTTTTATAGTACGGTCTACTTAACCCTTGGGTCTGCATTATTATTGGGCTAGCTTATGTCCGAAAATGAGCCAGCAAAACATATGGACAATGTGAATAAAAAATTACGTTATGGTGGGCCATAAGCTTTGGCCACATCATGCCATAAGATATCCTTTGGCGGGTGCTTGACTCAAATCCTCGTAGGCACGTATATTGATTTTTGGCTGGGCCCACTGTGTATAAATTCCACTCCAACCATAAAATATGTAAACCCACCTTAGGGCTACTGCCTGAAGACCAGATGGACCTATTATTCAAAGGCGTCAACCAAATTAAGGAAACAATTAAGAGAGAGACATCCACAGTTGATTGTCTACTAAGCCCACATCGATGATTATGTTAAATCTAATCAAACCATTAAATGACAAAAGAAAAACATTTAAGCTAAGGGCCCAAAATTCATGACAATCCATGAAATTGGGTGGGCCACACTGAGGGCCTGTTTGGCCGGGCAGATTGGAAGGGATAGGATGGATTTTAAGGTAATGATGGTGGTGTCAATGGATTGGTTTAAGATCCATGGGATTGCTATATCTTGGGATAAGTTCACCGAGTATGTTTGGCATGCCCGGTGATGTAGAGCGGGTTGCAGACAGTTTCATGGCCACGATGGATTAGAAAAGGTCTGGTCGACGACAGAAGTAATCCGGAGCGTCGGACCTTAGATCGGGCGTATCTCATAATCCGGGATGAGTTAGCCGACGTAAAATATATGATTTTGGGGTAGAACAAGCTACTTTAGCCAACCAACCCGCTATGCCGAGTTGCGACGTCCGGAATTGCATAAAACCTCTGGATCGATGGTCGTTTTCCTACTTTAATTTTGTTTTTACTATAAATAGTAAGTTTTAGTTTGATTATAACTCTTCATCTGTTGGGCTTTAGGAGTTGTGCCCAACGTGAAAAGAGCTTAGAATAATTAGGAGAATGGTTTGGTGAAGCCAAATATGACACTTACTATTTTTGGCCGAAAACCTTGCGCACTAATAGACATCACGACCGTCTATAAATAGTAAGTTTACTATTTATAGTAAGTCACGATTTCTATGAGTTGTAGTTGTAGTTTGATTCTGATTTCTTTCTCATTGCTTGTTACCCCTATTTAAACGGTTGTGAACTCGTTTTTAGTCTTCAATTAATCAATTTTGAATTTCTTAAAATTTATTTCTATTTTTCTGCTTTCTTTCCTCGTGGATTCGAGAAGTCTCTGTGAGGAGTCCAGAGAAGCTCCGTGGATTCGGAGTAATTATCCTCATCACATTTATCCCTGTGTCACCTGGCATATCTTGGGATTTCACCTTCCAATCCCTTCCAATCCGTCCAACCAAACATGCCTCAGGCACGATTCAATGGGATTAGGAGGGATGGGATCAATTTTAAGGTAATGATGGTGATGTCAGTGGATTGGTTTAAGATCCATGGCCAAACACGCCTGAGAGAAGCACTTTGGAAAGTAGGCATCACCTTGTGCACCGTTTTCAATGTATCATCTACTTGAATTCCAAGTGGAGCTAGATTTTGAGAGAGACATACACGAGGTCTTGGGTTCGAGACCCATAGGTGGTGAAATCCCATTGCAGCGTGTGTGGGCCGGGTGGCATGTGTAAAATTTATATAAAAAAATAAAAATTAAAAAATAAAAATAAAAAAAGAAGAAGAAAAGAAGTGGAGCTAGATTTTGAGACCTGCACATAAAATCGGGTTCCACAATACTAATTGGAGTCAATTTAAAAGCAAGTTAGAAAAATATGATGGTAATTATGAAAAGTCAAAGCATGTTCTTGGTATATCATGAACTTTGGAGGAATTTTCAGTTAAAACCTTTATAATAAATAATATAAATTTTAAATATATATTTTTATAACCAATTCGTTAACTTATTTACATTTTTTATCGAGATAAAATGATATATTTTAAAATTTCCCATGTTTTGAAAATCTCACGATAAAATGCTTTTGATATATTTTCTACCATATTGTCGCGATACTTTCGAAATATAAGGCAATATTTATCCCGCGGCAGTAGGGGTTTGTAGAGGCATGCTTCAGTGGTGCCGAGCTGATGTGGATCCCCACATATTGTATGAAGGCCATCCAAACCGTCCATCAGACGCATCATCTCATGATACCTCTAAATGCCAAAAATTAGCCCGATCTAACACCTAGGTGGGCCAAAAAACAGGGAGAAATGTGAGTGGAGGCTCACCCTTGATTTGCACAGGAAACTGCCTAAACTGAAAAGCAGCTTTGGTTTATTCTACCCTTCATCCAGGCTAACTTAAAGGGTCAGAACAACCTAGATTTCATACAGACAATATGGTGGGCCCTCTGCGGATTAGGTGGTGTTGCCAACACCACCCCTGGCAGTGGTGTGTGATGTTCTATGAGGTGTGGTCCCAACTTTATATCCACACCGTTCATCTGTCTTGCTAGCTCAGCTTATGGCTGAACTTAAAAATGAAACGAATCTAAATTTCAAGTAGACCACACTACAGGAAACAATGGTCATTGAACGGCCATCATTAAAAACTTCATGGGCCACAGATGGATTAAATTGATATTTGTGTTTCCATTCATCTAGATCTTTGTGAGCTCATGAATAGTTGGGATGACAAATAAACATTAAGGTTGGCTAAGAAGTTTTTAATGGCAGGCGTTCAATGACCACTTTTTCCTGTGGTGTGGTCTACTTGTTATTTCGATCTACTTCATTTTTGTGAGAGGGCCCTAAACTGAGCTGATGAAATGGATGGACAGCGTGGATTTAAAACACATACATCAAGGTAGGCCCCACAACGACCGAAACATCACGCACCACTGCTGGGGTTGGTGTTGGCAACAACACTGGATCTTGTCCTCGTACTTTATACTCTGTGTTTGTTGTGGCCCACCTGTCACCTCCCAACAAGCGGTAATATATGCTGACGCATCTGATGTACGGATTGAATTTCATGTTACATCAAGTGGGCCCCACATCTACCAATACTACCATAGTCTATGTTGGTTCCGGGACTACTGGACCGCTCCAAGAAATTGTATGGTATACACACGTTTTCGATCCCTGCAAGTGGGCCCGTGGTTAAGTGATCCACACCATTGGTCCCTTGGGTTCTACGGACGCGAATTGCCTGGCCCCACCTGCTGGGATTTCCTGTGATTGGAAGCTATGTGGAACCCACAGATATGCCCGTGAGAAATCCACTCAGTCCATCAGTTTCTCAAGCTCACAAGAACACGGCCCCAAAAATAAGGGAGATTTGAAACTTCGGTGGACCACAACAGTGGGATTTAAATGCCCACCATTGGAAACTTTGTGGGGCCTCTGAAAGTTGGAAGCGGATTGGCTGCTGTACCACACACCAGCTATATAGCTGGTGTAGGTACGTGTCAGTGCGAAGAGCGCTACGATCCATGAGCTCCGAGTCGTAGGAACGGTTAAAGGAGATTAAAGTCACACGGGCTACCGAGATGTATTTCTTATATCTACATCATTTTTCGTTTTTTTTTTTAGATAATCATAAAAAAAAAATGAGTTATATCCGAAGATCAATTTAACCACGCCATGGGGATAATGATTTTTGCTGTTAAAAATTTCCTACGGCTTACTATAGTGTTTATTTTCCATTCATTTTATTGATAAAGTCACAAAGACATAGATCTAGAGGAAATTTTTTTTTTATATTGATTCAAAACTTCGGTGACTCCTAGGAAAGTATCAATGGTAGAATTGCTTTATGTAGTTTGGTCAACTTAATAGTTAGATCTATCTTATTTTAGTCTCAACCCTTATCACGAGCTCGCCAAATGGATGGGCAGTTTCGATATAACATATACATCAGGATGGAACATACCCAACTTGCTGACGTCATACACCAGCTATGTACCTGGTGTGTATTACACCAGCCAATCCGCTTCCCTCTAAGTTTTGGATCAAAATGACATTTGTGGCTACCGTTTATCCCAGTTGTAATAGGGAACGGTTTGGATGACATATAAACATCGTTGTCCCCTCTCAAAGGTTCAACGGTGGACATTTCCATTCTCACTGTGGACAGAGTGGATTATTCATGGGCTCCTCTGTGGGCCCCACATAAGCTTCGGACCATGGGAGCTTTCTATGTACGAAGGGCACAGGCAACTCGCGTTCGGGTCCCACAATGGATGAAAGATTCTAACATTGGAAGATCCTGCCCGCTACAATCCGGATTTTTGTTTTTCTGTCGAATACGGGCCATTGCTAGATTTTCGAATCTGAACCGTCTATTAAAGGTTAATGTAAAGAAGATTCTCCCAACAGATCGTAAACGCCAACATCCTACAACGTGTTGTCCGGAGCGCGCGCAACAAAAAGCTCCGTCTGGCGGGCTATGATGCTGTATGACATCGATTTTCTCCGTCAGTCGCGCCATCATGTCAGGAGTCACCGCATACCCCAAAGGTCGGCAGATCCGAGAGGGGAATTCGGTGCAGCGAGGGAACACAGACTTCGGTGAGGCTGTCGCTGTAGGGCCATATATCCACGCCGGCCCTACAGCGTTGTATATTTCGCATCCAACCTCTTAATACGATCACACAAACACGAATGTAGGAAAAACGAAAATATAATCTTGATCCAAAACTTTTATGGCCCCAAGTATTTTTCAACGGTAGACATGCAATTCAACTGTTTCATGTGGTGTAGTCCATTTGAATAGTAGATATGCCTCGTTTTTGGACTCTGAGTCATAAAATTTCTGATAAAATGGATGGATGAAGCGGATAAAATACATAAATCATGGTGGACTTCACATAGTTTACTTAGTACGCTAAACTCAACGAGTTACTCACTAGCCAAACCGCTTCCTTCCATGTCTATGCTGTCTGTCCGTTTCCTGGCCTCATTTTAGAATATGAGTCAAAAAAACAAAGTAATCCAAATATTAGTATACTACATATCAGTCTAAAAATGTAGTAGATCTAAATATTAGTGGACCATACTATAGGAAAGAGGGGTCATTGAACACTTACCATTAAAAACTTTTAAGCCCACCTTGGCGTTTATTTGTCATCCAACCCGTTGATAAGGTCACATAACTTAGAAAAAGTGAAAAAATATCAACTTGATCTGAAACTTTTGTAGCACATAAAAAGTTTTTAATAGTGTTTTCAATCACCATTATTTCATATAGGCAGTCCACTTAATTTGGGATCTACTTTATTCTTGGGCTCATGCCCTAAAGTTAGCTGAAAAAATAAAGGTGGCCCCACTACAACCATTGACACTTTTTTGGGTCCACCATGTTGTTTATATACAATCGAACCCGTTTATGAGATAAGACCCACCAAGACGAAGGACTATCAGCCTGATTCAAAACTTTGGTGGGCCCCACTAGATTTTAATGGTGGGTTCCATCCCCATTGTTTCCTCAGTGTGGTCCACTTGAATTTTGAAAGTGTCTGATATTTGGGCTTACATCCCATCATAGGTGGGCGAAACCGTAAAATAGCGTGGATGTCGTACAGATATCACGGTGGAGCCCACCAAGCTTTTTGTTTACAGCCCCTCGTGAAAAGCGTTTTAAGAAATTCGAGCCTGACCAAAGATTGCAAGGTGGATGTCATGAAATTAGATGGGGATATATGTTACGGTAGATTGGGGATCCTTGTGGAGTTGAAGGTATGCCCTACTAAAACCAGACGAGTTTCTGACATGTGGGCCCCATGGTTGACTAATCTGATGGTTGACATCATAGGTAGACAGATGCACTGCAAGTCTTCTAGATTAAAGATCTAGACAATTAGATACAGTAGCATAAGAATATGGATTATTAAAGAGAAAAAAAAATAGAAAACTTATTCAATGGATATATCCAAAGGTTAGGATCTTCCAATGTGAGAGCTTCTCGTGGCATCCTCCATCTACATTGGGGCTCATCTGATCAACAATTTGGATGACGGAACCATGGGCCCCACATGTTTGGAATCTCTTCCGTACATAAACTATAGGGTGGTTGATAGTTCTGATCTCTATGTGGTTGGGAATTTGGTGTGGAAATTGAATACTAGTAGTTGGCTAGAAAGACATTCTAATCAGCTATCTCGACTGTCCAATAATCAATCAATCTGCACTTTAAGATTTTCAAGGTGTCCCCACAGGTTAACTTGGGCTGTCAAGGGGCACCCGATGGATTGAAGAACCGGATTGTTGATCTAATAGGTCCAAAATGGACAGACCATCCCTGGAAACTTCCTAATGGAACACTCCTATACTTAGATGGGTTGCCTAAATATAGACGGTTAAGAATGAATTGTAGCAATGATTCATGTTAAATGATCAAAGGTCAGCAATTGGATGGCATGGATCTTCCAATCTTAGAAGACTTTTTGGGGATGGATGACCTGTGGTGGCCGGGATCAATCGGATCAATTATCTAGTTCCTTAACATTCTTTACAAGTGTTAATTTATGAATGGAGAAGATAGGATATTTACTTTTAGAAGGAATCTCTGTACCTATTAGACCATATGAAGTGGTTATCACACACCTTTAATAACAGGGAAAATTAGGCCCTTCCTGAATTATAAAAGAAAAGAAAAGATATATATATATATATATATATATATATATATATATATATATATATAGAGAGAGAGAGAGAGAGAGAGAGAGAGAGAGAGAGAGAGAGAGAGAGAGAGAGAGAGAGAGAGAGTGTGATGGACATCCATCCCATTAATCAACGCACCCTTTCAACTCAAAATCCGAGGGGAGATGTTAAGGGAGAGTAAGTAAATGTAAGATGGGGTACACACCTATTAATAATATAGATTTGGACCATCCAACTCAAATCCGAGGAGAGATGTGAAGGGAGAGTAAATGTAAGATGGAGTACACACTTAATAATATTATAGATTGGGACCATCCAACTCAAAACTAGATTCGTACATTAGATAGATTATATTATGAACATGGCAAGATATTATTATTATTATTATTTATGATATTATTATCAAACATGTCAAATACTTATGAAAAGAGTGGGTTGTTAATAAAACAGCCCAACAATCCAAATTTAAAACGCATACTTGTACTTTCCTTGGAGGTGTAGTTTTTTAGTTTTTGACTCATAACTTCTCCTCGGTATGTCTTAACTGACGAATGACTTAAATCTTTGACACTTTAACTACTTTACATAACTATGACATGCATTTAGAATCCCTCGATGTAGGTATATGAATGGTATAAAAGAAGAAAATTTCTCACTAAATGCATAGCTAGTTGAACGAAAATGCAATGTCCAACTTGTTGTGTGGAGCATTACTCATAGGGTGTAGCCCATCCTACATTTACTCTCCCTCTTCATATGTCTCCTCTTCCTAAATATCTTGGATAAAGTTTGCATGACCTTCTTAAGGGCATCAAGGCATTACTTTCCCATACTTATAAGGAAAGAGTTCATGTAGAGTAGATCCACCCTGTCCATCATGTGGGCCACCTCATGTTTGGATAGGGGCTTAAAACTAAGGCTGATTCAACACTTGATTTGGCTACACCATGGTAAATAATTAAGATAGAAAGTCCCACCATTAAAATCATCCAAATTGTGTGTGGCCTACTGACTTGTATATATGGTTGTTGTGGTGTTTTACAAAAAGTAATGCTTGTGATGGGCTAACAGATTGGATGTCATATTTACATAGAAGGTTGGATGATATGTGCTGGGTGGACATTAAATGGCACTCCACCCAGCTGAACTTGGACTTTTTTAATGGAAAAAAGAATTTCAAGTACACTTGATTTTTCTAAGGGCTAATCTTGATGTGTATGTGTATGTGTGATCCACTCCAACCATTAGATGTGTAATCTTATGTCAGGCACCGAACCTAAAAGTCAAGCCTACCTATGATTCAGGTGGGCACACAAAGAAAACTAGTTGGATCAAGGGCCCACCATGGAGATTATACTAAATCCACTCTAATCATTAGATGCCACACTAAAATTTAAGCTTAGGGCCCAAAATTTAGGTCCATCCATATTTCAAGTACGCCATGCCAATGTAAATAGTTTGGATGATGAACTTTTCTTTATCAACTATTTCCAATCATGTGGTCCACCATAAGCATGTATGGACCTGCTTCTTGGGCCCTAGGTATAACGTGAGGTGACTCACCGGATGTTTGGGGTAGAGTTAAAATTAAAAACATGGTGGGTTGACCCGAACATGCCACTCTTTTCCAAAGTTGCGTTTAAATCACTCATCTATTGTCGTTACAAGGATTAATATTTACCAAAATAACGCCTTCTCTACTGGCATTATGAGCATTAATTACCACTTTAAATTAGGCCAAGTAGTATTGTTTTGGGAACAGGTACCACACGGATTCCTACCTCTGACTCCCACCTCCGATTTTTTTTAGGGCCCACTTTACATGTACTTAAGATCCACTCTGACCATTAGATGTGTAATCCAATGATAGGCCTAAAGCAAAGAAATCAAGCTAACGCGTGATTCAAATGGGCCATACCAATGGGAACAATTAGGAGAGGGACATCCACCCTTGATTTTTACGGGGCCCAAAATGATGAAACTATGAAATCCATTCCGGCTATTAGATATCGCACCGGAAGTAAGCCTAGGTCTAAAAAATCAAGTCCATACATGATTCATGTGAACCACACCAAGGGAAATAGTTTAGAGGGTGAACCTTTCCATGTACTGTTTCAAATCGTATGGCCCACCTGAAATAAGGATGGGAATGAAATTTGAAACCTTGACCTAACATGGGGTGACATACCTGATGGTGGAGGTAGATTTTACATTAACATAATGAGGGGGCCACCCAAGCCGTGGCCCCTTTTCCATGCCAAAATGAAATTAGTATGCTGTGTAAGCATTTACTTGCATTAATTAAGAGGAAAAATTGTCATTAAATGCATGGCTAATTGAAAGAAACAGCAATGTTCAACTAGTTGTGTGTAGAGCTCGGCATGGGACGACTCGACTCGCCTGACTTGACTCGTCCGACTCGTTCAAACCCGACTCGACCTGAACCGAATCGAATGAATGAGTCGATATGAACCGAGTAGGCTTCGCCCAATCCAAACTCAAATCGAGTCGAGCTCGAGTTACCCAATAACTCGACCCAAAACTCGATACGATCGACTCGACTTGGATTCAGATATATATATATATATATATATATATATATATATATATATATATATATATATATATATATATATATATATATGGGAAAAGGTACAATGCGCTCGAGCTGATTTTAACACCCCATGAGGTCGAGCTGTGTGGGCCCTACCGTGATGTGTTTCGAACATCTACCCCATCAGTCAGATGCACCATTCCATCGTGGGCCTAGGTCTCAAAAATCAAGTCAATCCGTGACTTGTGTGGGCCACACCACATACAGAAGTGGAGAGGGGCCGTGCACCATTAAAACATTCATAACCATTTTTTAAGGCCCACTGAGATGTGGTTTGAAAATCCAGCCCATCCATTATGTGTATCCCACTTGAATGATGGTTCAGACCAAGTTTCAGGCGCATGAAAAACTCAGGTAGGCCCCACCAAGTGCTTTTATACGTTTTAACTGTGTCTTCACATAATTTTAGATGGTATGGCTCACCTGAGTTTCGTATACGGCTGATTTTTGGGACATCCCATAATTTAAAGGGGACCCATCAAATGCACAGTGTTGATGGTCGAAACACATCACGGTGGGGCCCACACAGATCGGCCTCACGGGAGCTTATCGTCAGCTCGAGCGCATTGTACCTTTTCCCTCGATATATATATATATATATATATATCTATATATATATATATATATATATATATATATATAAAACTTATATGTTGCACCTAACCCTAATATGATCATAAACTCTCTCTCCCTCCCTCATCCTCCCTCTTCTTCCAAGCTCGTAACCACCCACCACCATCACCACCCTCCTCCTCCTCCTCCTCCTCTCTCTCTCTCTCTCTCTCTCTCTCTCTCTCTCTCTCTCTCTCTCCCCCCCCTCTCCTCTCCTCTCAACTCCCTCCCTCCTCTTCCAAACCCGACAACCACCCACCACCATCACCACCCTCCTCTTCTCTCTCTCTCTCTCTCTCTCTCTCTCTATATATATATATATATATATATATATATATATATATATATATATATATATATATCACTTGGCATATAAATTTCGCCGATGTAGGCATCATCTGGACCACACCATTGAAATCTGTGAATGCCCCAACGATCTCGGGCGCGGATTAGATATGGACAAGCTTAGTAGCTAAATCACTACTGAAGTGACGTCACCAAGCTCTGTGGACCCCACCATGATGCATGTGTTGTATCCATATCGTCCATCCATTTGGAGAGATCATTTTATGGCATGAGAAAAATAATGAGATAGATCTAAAGTTCAAGTGGACCCCATCATAGAAAACAATGGGGATAGTGACATCCACCGTTCAAAACTTCTTAGGGGCCACGGAAGTTTCCAATCAAGCTTATATTTTTGTTTTCATTTCACATATCTCTATGTTAACTTATGAATAGGTTAGATCTAAAAAATACATCATGGTGGGCCCTATAAATGTTTCGACGGTGGGTGTGATTGATCCCACGGTTTTCTATGGTGGGTCTATTTGAGCTTTAGATCTATCTCATTCTTTTTCTCATGCCATAAAACGATCTTTACAAATGGTTGGACGGTATGGATACAACACATGCATCATGGTGGGGTCCACAGAGCTTGGTGACATCACTTCAGTAGTGATTTGGCTACTGACCTTGTCAGTATCTATCCGCGCCTAATGATCTCACCCAAAATAAAATTTGGCCTACCTCATTAATTGATTACTTTGACGACTTTCATTACAGGTAATCTTCATGATGAGGTGGACTTGTTGCATGGGTTAAATGAGGGTAAGTTTTTAGTATAAACTCGACGGAGTACCCACCTTTTTTTACTCGACCCGAACAAAACTTACCTAACCAAACTAGACCTCCACTCGTACGGACGAACCCATAAAGACGAAAATACCCCCACTTTTTCCAGCTGCTTTACCCTAAAGACCAAGGGTATTTTTGTCTAAAATCCTATTTTCGTACCCTAAAAATCTGCTTTGGTAGCATAAGTTTTCGGGCGTTGAATTAAAAAAAAGGCATCGTACGGAAGAGTCTATTGTGCTAATTTTTTAGTTAAATGATGTAGAATATAGGCACCGTAGCATGTGAAAGAAGAGAAGACAAGAAGAGAAAAGCCCTAATTGAGTTGAACCACTCCTCTCTTTTTATAAGTAAATATTATAATATAACATATATATATATAGAGGAACGCTCAGCTGCGCACCGGTTCGCATGTCATTATGTACGAACTTTCATATCAACCGTCAGATAAGGTAAACGGTCTGGATAAAGGCGCTCTTAGCGTGAGCTTAAAAAAGCGAGTTTCCTTCTCTCGCACGTCTCTTCACTTACTATCCGAAGGATGCGGTGAAAGCCTTTTCACATAAAATTCTTTCGCGGGGATACTAGGTGGGTCCCACCAAGTGTTAATGATAAATCCATGCCGTCCATACATTTTTAAAAATAATTTTATGGTATGAACCCAAAACTGAAGTAGATCAAATTCTCAAGTAGGTCACATAGTGTTGATTGAACTCTCACCATTAAAAACTTCCTGGGGATACCAAAATTTTGGATTAAGCTGATATTTGCTTTTTTTCCATCATCCAGGTCTGCATGACCCAATATATAGGTTGGTGATGAGTGTCGAATGTTGCATACCAGACCCCAGTAATTGCCTACTTTTACGTACATGATAAGGTTTAATGGAGTGTTTTAATCGTGTTTTTATTACAGGATGAAATCAGGAGCGTTAATTGGAAATTGATGTTAAAGGCATGGATTTGACGCTCCAAAGTCACTAGAGCACGGGATGGACTCCAGAAAACCAATAATGAAGAGTTTACACGCCTGATATCTGAGGAAAGTAAGCCAAAGGGGCCCGAAAAGGGTCCAGAATGCAAGATCACATGTTTCCCGCCATCCGATCAACTCGAAACTTCATACATGAGATGGGGGCCATAAATTAACCGTACATATTAAATTTCAGCCATTGAAGATCTCGGGAAGTGGTCCAACAGACAGATCAGCCCTCAGAATCATGATTCTGGGCCCACCTGATATCTGGATATGCCCCAAATTTGGTCTCAACTGTTTAAAAAAGATGATAAGAGAGATGGACGGAGTGGATGTCCCACATGCATCACAGTGGACACCACATCTACATGAGGGAGTGCACAGGCGGTGCACTCCTGCACCGCACCGGACTGCCTAAATCGGTCAGCGAGCGCTGACCCGCGCCCGTCTTCAAAAACGCAAAACGCGTTACAGCGTCCCGCAAGTCGACAGCGGTCGTCGGTTGTGGGTCCCACCTAGTGTCCAAATGGACAATCCAAACCGTCCATCCGCTTCCTGGGGCGACCATTAACATTGCCTAGGTGGTAAAAATTGAAATGAAAGCAGAGATCAGATCCCAGCCGTTCAAACATCGGACGGACGGTGAGTTCAAATCTCTAGTGGACCACACCTAAAACAGAAGAAAACTGGTCATTTTCGACCGGTTTTCCGTCCTTATTCCAGTGAACGGAGTGGATTTTCGGTTCGATCAAAGGGATGGGCCCCACCATTGCAACGGAAGACGGTTTCGCGTCCGCGTAACCCGGCCACTGGCCATTTTTGCGGAGGGCAGTGGGCCCCACCCGTCACCTGTACGGAAGATCTGATCCGTTCATCGTGTAGAGGGCCATGAATACTACAAAACCATGCTGATATTCCACTCCCATGCGTACACACGTGTGCGGTACAGAGGCCACAAACGGACTGCTCTGCAATGTTCAAAACTGATCTTTTCGTGATTTCTTCTGTGGGCCGCGTTAATGGACCTTCAAAACCACTCATTCTTGACTGAAATTTCGTCTTGAATCCAATGGACGGGGTGGATTTTTCAGAAAATACCTTTGTGGGGCCCACCGATCACGGCTGCGAAAATTTGTACTCCGAGTCCTTCTACGACTCTGCCATCGACCTCAGCCATCCAGCAGCTATAAAAGGGGAGTTTTGGACGTGGGAAATGTATTCAGAACTAGGGAATTCGAGATCCAGAGCCAGGGAGATGAGAAAGAGAAGAAAGAGAAGGAAGAAGAGAGAGAGATCGATTGGTTTGGTGTTTAATTTTTATGAATTTTGTTTAATATTTTTTATGGATTTTATGGGTCACTAATCTCTTAGCTAGGGCTGAGATGAAGCCCCTAATTTGATTAGCTCTTGTATTGGTTGATTTACTTTGAATATTAATTAATTTGTTTCTTTCTCTAAGTGGGCTTGATTGGTTTAAATTCTATACTTCTCCATCTATGAACTTGACCAAAGTATATATATGGATGTTGTTTGGATACTTATTACAGGTGCTTGGGTCTGATCAAGAACAGGTTTCCTAGAGAGAAAGAAACAGGGTGTTTTAATGAATGTACATCCCTTATGCCCGACCAAGGATATGGGATATGTCATTCATGGCATTGCTTAAAGGAATTAGACAGTCTGTATGCCCGATTAAGGACACAGATTGTGCTTTCTCTATATAAGTGGTATCAATCTAGATCAAGGTGAATCAACGGACAAAACAAGGGGTTAGGATACTTAGGGGTGGATTCGAAAGTCCTAGTGCTCTCTCTCTGATTGAATTTTCTTCCCTGTTCTTAATTATTTTTCATAGAGTTGTGCTTAGTAGTTCATTCCATTATTTATTGGATTAGTTAAAGAGAGTCATAGATTTGAATTGTGACGACCAGTCCTCGTGGGAACGATCTCGTAATACGTACCGTATCTGCATCTGATTCGTATACTTGCGAGTTTAAATATCATTTAAATCATGTTAGTTTAAATAAAACATCAGTTGGATGTCAAATAAATATCACGGTGGCCCCTAAAAAATATTTAACGGTGAGAATCATTATCACCGTTGCTTCCTGTGGTGTGATCCACTTGAGATTTGGATCTGCCTCAATTTTGGGATAATGCCCTAAAATGATAAGGGAAAATGGATGGACGGGGTAGATTTCTCAAAAACATCATGGTTAGCCCTACCTAGATTTCTAATGAACTTTGCAAATTGCGTGCGTAATTAGGGGCAGGTTGCATTTCACATGAAAGCCTTTCACAGGAAGTTCCTGCACAAGGATGCTGGGTGGGGCCCACCACCATGTTTTTGGGAAATATACTCCGTTCATCCGTTTGTCGAGCTCATTTTAGGAAAATCTACCAAAAACGAGGTGGATCCAAAACTAAAGTGGACCACACGAGAGGGAAAATTGGAGAAAGAAATACCTACCGTTGAAACCTTCCTGGGCTCCGCCTTGATGTTTATATGCCATCAAAACCGTTTATAAGGTCATTAACATAGGGATGAAATGAAAATATAGAAACTTTATCCTGAAAAAAAGCTTTTATGATCATAAAAATATTTCAATGGTTCTCATTGAAACTCTACTGTTTCCTCTCATATGGCCCAGACGAGTCTTGGATCCACCTCGTTTTTTGTCGCTGGTCCTAAAATTAGCTTGCGAAACGGATGGACGGAATATATTTTCCAAAAACATGATGGTGGGCCCCACCTAGCATCCTTGCCCAAGATCTTCCTGCCAAAGGCTTTCGCAGGAATTCCTCGTCACCATAGAGGTTGATGCAGATTGGATACCGACGTAGGAGGTTTAGCCAGAGCCGGACGAGGATTTCCTGCTAAACGGCCTTTCACAGGAAGTTCCTGCGCAAGATTCTGTGTGGGACCCAATAATTAGATGTTTGTGAGAAATCCAACCCCTCTATCCATTTTTTAAGCTCATTTTATGATATAAGATAAAAAATGAGGATCACACTAGAGGATATTTAGTGACCACCATTGAAATATTTATATGTCTATAAAAGTTTTTAACAATATAATTTTTTGATTTTTTCACTTTATCTGAGTGAAAATGACCTTGTAGACCGTTTAGATGGCATAGAAACAGTAAGGTGGAGCCTAGGAAAGTTTCAACTGTAGGAATTCCTTTCCCCACTTTTTCATCTCCTGTGGCCCACATGAGTTTTGGATCCTCCTCATTTTTTATAGCATGTCTTAAAATGAGGTAGAAAAATGGATGGACGTATTTGATTTCTCACAAACATTAGAGTGGGCCCCACCTAGAATCCTTTCGCAGGAACTTCCTGAAAAAGGCTTTCATAAGAAATCCGCGTCGGCCAGAGCCAAATGGAGTTAGTTACCAAGTCCCGATTCTTTAGATCAAGATGATATATATATATATATATATATATATATATATATATATATATATATATATATATATCCCTTCATCCATATCTGTTTAATCTCATGAACAGGTTGGATGAAAAATAAACATCACTGCCTGCCTTAGAAAGGTTTCAATGGTGGAAATCAATATTTCCACTGTTTCATGTGGTATGGTCCAGTTGAGGTGTTGATATACTTCAATTTTAGTCTCAATGCCTACAACGATCTTTAAAAACGGATGGACGGCATGGATGAACCACATGCATTCATGGTGGGTCCAACAGAGTTTACTCAGTACGATAAGAGCGGTACTGAGTAACTCAGTACGCAATCCAATATCACTCCTGCTGCAGAGACGGGCAGACGTATGACGCCGTATGCGTCCACAGACTCCCGTCAGAGTGAACGCTACCAAGTTCCGTGGGCCACCCTATGATGTATATTTTGTATCTATACCGTCCATCCATTTGGGGAGATCATATTAGGGTATGATCCAAAGAATGAGTCAGATCCAAAGATCTAATGGACCCCACCACAGAAAATAGCGGGGAGAGTGACGCCTGCCATTAAAAAGTTCCAAGGGCCACGGAAGCTCTCGATCAAGCTAATATTTGTGTTTTCCCTTCTTTCTTGTCTGCGTTAACACATGAATAGATTGGATCTCAAATAAAAATTATGGTTGACCTTTTGCAGGTTTCAACGGTGGGCATCACTCTCACCACTGTTTTCTATGGTGGGGTCCACCCCAGCCTTGGATTTATCTCATTCTTTGGACCATATCCTAAAATGATCTCTCCAAATGTATGGACGATGGGGATACAACACATACATCATATGGGGCACACAGAACTTGGTAACGCCACTCCAGCAAGCTCCGGCTAAACCTCCTATGCCGTTATCCAATCCGCGTCAACCTCTATGGTGACGCGGATTTCCTGCTAAAGCCTTTGACAGGAAGATCTTGGGCAAGGATGCTGGGTGGGGCCCACCACCATGTTTTTGGAAAATATATTCCGTTCATCCATTTTGCAAGCTAATTTTAGGACAAGCGATAAAAAACGAGGTGGATCCAAGACTCGTCGGGGCCACACGAGAGGAAACAGTAGGGTTTCATTGAGAACCATTGAAACATTTTTATGATCATAAAAGCTTTTTTTTTTTCAGGATAAATTTTCTATATTTTTACTTCATCCATGTGTTAATGACCTTATAAACGGTTTTGATGGCATATAAACATTAAGGCGGAGTCCGAGAAGGTTTCAACGGTAGGTATTTCTTTCTCCAATTTTTCCTCTTGTGTGGCCCACTTTAGTTTTAGATCTACCTTGTTTTTGGTAGATTTTCCTAAAATGAGCTCAACAAATGGATGAACGGAGTATATTTCTCAAAAACATGGTGGTGGACCCCACCCAGCATCCTTGCGCAGGAACTTCCTGCGAAAGGCTTTCATGTGAAATCAAATCTGCCCCTAATTACCATGCAATTTGCAAAGTTCATTAGAAATCTAAGTAAGGCTAACCATGATGTTTTTGAGAAATCTAGCCCATCCATCCATTTTTCCTTATCATTTCAGGGCATTATCCCAAAACTGAGGTAGATTCAAACTTAAGTGGACCACACCACAGGAAGCAATGATGATAATGATTCTTACTGTTAAATATTTTTTAGGGGCCACCGTGATATTTATTTGACATCCAACCTATAGATTGGGTCATGCAGACCTGGATGATGGAAAAAAAAGCAAATATCAGCTTGATCCAAAATTTTGGTATCCCCAGGAAGTTTTTAATGGAGAGAGTTTAATCAACACTGTGTGACCCACTTGAGAATTTGATCTACCTCAGTTTTGGGTTCATACCATAAAATTATTTTTAAAAATGTATGGACGGCGTGGATTTATCATTAACATATTGGTGAGACCCACCTAGTATCCCAGCGAAAGAATTTTATGTGAAAAGGCTTTCGCCGCATCCTTCGGATAGTAGGTGAAGAGACGTGCGAGATAAGGAAACTCGCCTTTTTTAAACTTGTGCTAAGAGCGCCTTTATCCAGACCGTCTACTTTATCCGACGGTTGATAGGAAGGTTCGCACATAATGACATACGAACCGGTGTGTAGCTGAGCGTTCATATATATATATATATATATATATATATATATATATATATATATATATATATCCTTTTAAGTGACAAAAGCAAAAAAGAAAATAAGAGGAAATTGAACCTAAGTGAGCCCTACGTATACATTCAACATATTGGTTCCATTGGCAATACCTGATCATTTCTTATTCTATTTTCTATGAGCCTAAGAAAATGCACAATCCTTCCAAACCCATGTAGCCCGTGTGATGATTGATCCAGTAATCAGCCATGGCCCACTCCTGAATTTTCCATATGCCTGAAATGCCCATGTATGACCACTGAGAGCAGTCATCGCACAACTAGGTGAGCTAGGTTTCCGAGTCAAGCGACTCAACTTAGTATTTCTCATGGATTCTTACATAGGAGAATGGCAGAGAAGAATTTCCCAACACCATCGTGGTTGTCATCATAATGGTTAATTCACCTCTGGTATACTCTGTAGAGTGGGCCGCCACGATCGATGCCTTACTTGAAACTCACTTCCACCGTCCATCAGCTGAGTCAGTACTTGATCCACCGTCATCCCTTGAGTGTGTAGCTTCATCAGCATGTCATCTAATTGCTTCTTAGTAATCTTGATCTTCACCTCTGTAGAAGAAATTCCCTTCATCTCACTCATCAATCTCTTCTCTTCAATTTGCTTATCGTTTTGAACGGTATCGTAGTGGACCATACTTGTACCGTCCCGCTCAAAGATCGTTTCGGACTCGATTGGCTTTTGATCATCGTCGTCGTCGTAGTCGACACATTTCATGGAAGATTGGTGTCTACAACAATTTCCCATTCTCTCCTTCTCTCTCTCCCTCTGCTTCTACTATTTTTTGGTTTCAAGAACCTTGTGAGATTTGTAGTACATATACAGAGAATTTGTGGTGATTTATTAGTTCTTGAAAGGAAATCGGATTGCGTACTGAGTTACTCAGTAGTCAGTACCCTCTTATCGTACTGAGTAAACTCTGTTGGGCCCACCGTGAATGTGGTTGGTCTATCCATGCCGTCCATCCATTTTTCCATCTTATTTTAGCGGTTGAAGCCAGAATTTAATCGCCATAGATCAAGTGGACCATACCATAGGAAACAGTTGGAATAATGATTTCCACAGTTGAAACCTTTTTAGGGCCCACAGTGACGTTTATTTCTCATCAAACCTGTTAACATGATCACACGGACATGGATGAAGGGAAAAAATAAATATCAGCTTGATCCAATACTTCTGTGGCCCCTAAGAAATTTTTAACGGTAGACGTTCAATTCACACGGTTTCCTGTGGTGTGGTCCACTTAAGGTTTTTATATACTTCATTTTTATACTCAACCCCTAAAATTATCTGTTAAAATGGATGGATGGAGTGGATAAAATACATAAATCAAGGTTGACCCTACAGAATATACTCAGTACGCCCGTTTGGACGGGTGGATTGAAAGGGATCGAATGGAATTAGGGTGGATGGCATGATTTCAAAGCAATGATGGTGTTGTCAGTGGATTGTCTTAAGATCCATGGGATTGCTATATCCCGTGTTCACATCACCTAGTCTGTTTGGCACGCCCGGCCAATCCGGGGATTTAACTTCCAATCCCTTCCAATACCATCCAATCCCTTCCGATCCGCCCGGCCAAACGGGCCCATAGGTACCGAGATAGTCAGTACGCAATCCGCTTCCTTCTGGAAGCCTTGGAGAAAATTTCAAACCATTCCATGTGCCTGTGTAGGTTGCATTAAACATTAGAGAACCGATCACATACAGGCCAATGTATGCCAAGTCGCTGATTTGTCATGCAGCTAATCTTTCCCACCAACATGCCACTTACGTAGAACATCTGTACCATACAAGCAGTAGGCCCCACCATGATAATCACCTGATAAAAAAATTCAGGCCGGTCCGCTCAACAGACCACACTATTGGAATCAATGGACATCTAACGTTACGGATCAATATTCCAGTGTGGCCCACTTGATGAGTAGACCTCCTAGATTTTTCTGCCAGGTGATATTCATCGTTGGGCTTACCATTACCATGGTTTGGATGTCCTACACAAGTAAGTATAGGCGGGAAAGATGTGGCTGCAGGACAAGTTATGGTACTGCCGGATGCATGTGATCAGTTCTGAAAATTAAAGATTGAGCGTTGGAGATGCATTCATGTTCCATAGAAGTTAAGGCAAAGGAAAAACCTGGCCTTGTTGGCGGATTCAAACAAAAGTAAAGCATTGATACTCTGGCTGGGTGGGATGGATGATGCGCAGGTACTAATAAATTGTCCATGTGGCACATGTGTAATTCAAATTAAACCGTCCAAGTTGTGGTTCGGAATTTAGATGGGACATAATTTGAAGCTTACCGCGATTGGGCCATCTAACTTTCCGGTAGTTGCACACATGGTGAATGGTTGAAATGAACAATAGCAAACGGTCCTATTTCATCAGGGTTAAAGAACAGATGCTAGGATGGTTCAATCAATCTCTGACTTTTGGGTGATTACCTATCTGCACTGGGTCTCACTTAATTGGGATTCTCTATTTTTTCACAAGCACAATATTTTCTTTTTCTTGCATTTGGATTGGTCCACGTCAATAATGACGTTGTCAATGGTGCTACATTAAATGCAGTATCTGACGTCGCCTAATTATATTGCAATAAATTGAAATTTTCTGACTATAGCTAGCAAGCAGAAAATCCAAATAGCTAACATATTACATGTGTATAATTTCTAAGTGCATGCACATCAACTAGGGAAAAGGTACTATGCGCTCGAGCTGATGGGAACGTTCAAAGAGGTCGAGCTGTGTGGTCCCCACCTTGATGTGTTTCGAACATCTACCCCGTCAGTCAGATGTACCATTCCATCGTGGGCCTAGGTCTTAAAAATCAAGTCAATCAATGACTTTTGTGGGCCACACCACATACAGAAGTGCAGAGGGGCCATGCACCATTAAAACATTCATAATCATTTTTTGGGCCCATTGAGATGTGGTTTGCAAATCCAGACCATCCATTATGTGCGTCCCACTTGGATGAGGGTTCATACCAAGTTTCAGAAGAATTAAAAACTCAGTTGGGTCCCACCAAGTACTTTTATATGTTTTTAGCATGTCTTCACATGATTTTAGATGGTATGGCCCACCTGAGTTCCGTCTATGGCTGATTTTTGGGATATCTCATAATTTAAAAGGGACCCATCAAATGCACAGTGTTGATAGTCGACACGCATCACAACGAGGCCCACACAGCTCGACTTCATAGAAGCTTATAGTGAGCTAGAGCGCATAGTACCTTTTCTCATCAACTATTCTATCCATACTAGCAAGTATGTCCCTTCAATGAATAGAATAAGGAATTATGAGTACTTGGCGGTGGAGCATATGAACCACATGTTCATGTACTTGTGTTGCGTACGCGTTGCATGCGCGTTGTCAATATACACCAACCAAATTGTTTGGAGGTGGTGACAACACCAACCAAATTGTTTGGAGGTGTAACTCCTGCGTCGTCAATCTAGACCAACTAAATTGTTTAATTGTTTGGAGGTGTATACTCTCCTTTTACGAGCAGTGCATGCATGTATCTTTTCCATCAGCTTAGAAATCTCTTATGATTTGTAGGACTATCCTTTTACTCTAGGGATCTTGGGTTAATTCTAGGTCCTCATGGGGGTAAGGATGATCTTTCTAACATCTTTGATAAAAATAAATATATTATCCCAACCTTTATACGTACCATTAATATTACGTTATTACGACCGATCAAGTAACATGTGAGAAGCTTCCATATCTACTTGATCACAGATTACTTTGTCCTTATAATATTTACCACTAAAAATGGAAATACAGAATAATTCAGTTAGGACTTGTTGGAGAGCGTGGATTTGGAACCCCCCGGGTTTGAAATCTTCTTATTGTGTTTGGCATCTTGGATTGGGAATCAACTTTAATCCAAAATTAGCCATGCATTGTGTATTCACGGGGGATTGAATTTGACGCAGGGGAGGACGTGAGGTCGAGCACCGTCTTCCTCAAGAGGATAACTATTCCGAATCCACGGAACTTCTCTGGACTCCTCATAGAGACTTCTCGAATCCATGAGAAAAGAGAGCAGAAAATAGAAATAAATTCTAAATAAATTCGAAATAGATTAATGAATAAGTGATAATCTTCTAATGCGTCTCCTTACACCATTAATAAAGAAAAAATAAACTAAAATTCGTAATTACCAAAAATAGCAAAATTCTAACTCTAATAAAAATCCTAATTCTAATAAAACTCTTCTAAGGCCTAATTTCTAAAAATAAAAATTACAAATAAACTTTCTCTAGAAGAGTCCTAGTATGACTAAAAGTTATTTCTAAAAAGAAAGAAAATCTAAAACTCTAAAAATATTTAAAAAATTCGGAATTACTAAAAATAGTAAAATTTTCCTAAAAATTCGTTTTTGAACTGAAAGCGTGCGTTTTCTAACGAAATGGACAGATGCGACCCACTTTTGTGGGTCGGTTGACCTCGGATGGCCTGTTTCAGTAAAAATTGATAGGTTGTGCGTCCTGTAACGATACCCGGATCAAAAGTTATGGTCAATTTACGGTCCATCTTCTTTTGGCCCAACCACACTACGTATCTGTGACATGTTCTACATCAGAATTTAATTACTAAATCAACTTTAATATATCTAATTAGTGAACGTATGTAATGTTTAACACAATGGTTGCAATAAGCCCATTGAAATATATGCTTTGCCCGAAAATGATGAAATTACAAGTCTTGGATGGGCCATAACCACAAAATCATGTTCGAGTTACTAACCAACGATTATTAACTATTGATTTACATAGACAATGTTTGGACGGTATTGATCATCATATTAAAGTAATTATAGTGATGCAATTGATAATCTAATATTTTTGGGGCATCATTAGTAGGCCATGTGCACAATAAAATAATAGTCCTGTGACATATATGTTACACATGCAACTCTTGGAAGGATTTTAGATGTAATCCAAGCTTTCACCATGGATTTGAAACCCCCTCTTTGAGGGGATTTGAAACCCTCAATTACTTTATGGTGCCAAATAACCAGGGGATTCCCCTCAAATACCCCCAAATTCATGGTGTCAAACAACTCCTGATCTTTGTCTTGCTGACCTTCTTGATCTATTCAATCGTGTACGGAGATGAGTGTTTTTCTGTCTTTAGTTGCAATTTCTCCACTATAATCTTCGACATGATTTTCTCACAACTCCCACCATTTACGATCAAATCACAGACCTTTTATTATTATTATTTATATTTATTCATGATGCACCTCATTTGAAAGATATTGTGCCATTGAGGATTTACTTCCTTAGTTGGCATGTACAAGTGTACAACTTCCTTATAATTAGAGACTCACACGTGATTTATGAGTCCATTCGCCTCCTCAATCATCCTCAGCATGCTCAACATCATCAATTTCTAGATCATCCTTTACATCTTCTGCTCCCCCATCATTAATGGCTAGATTAACCATCTGCCTCTGAGGATACATATTAAATCGTTGACCAGGTTGGTCACATCGATAATACTTGTTTAGTAGAGGTGGACTGTAGGGGTTAAGGATTCTACTTGGACCAACAGGAGGGACTCATGCCCTCTGAGGTCTAACTTGGCCACTCCTTGAATCTCGGTTTGCGGGGGGGGGGGGGGGGTTTGAGGATGCTCCCCATAGGGTAAGTTGGCCAACCATCTCTAGAGACGACAATGGATTAAGTTGGCCAAAGAGATAATATACATGCGACATCTAACCCTTCCAATAGGTTAGCTTCACTATAAGAATAATCTAGTGCTAAAATTAGACCCGCTTACTCATTAGGTGGGATATAAGACATAAAACAATTTCTAATTGTTAACAAATAGTAGAATACAAGTGTGGGATGGTCTTTGTGTGTATGTACGTGTTTACTCCTAATCTGACTACCTCATATCCAACGACTCAAATGATGTCATGTGGCAGAAAAAAATCTTAACAAGAGAAGGAAGATTTCTTTGGCTGCTATGATAGCTGAATGAGATCAAAATCTGTAAAGTCATAAGTAGACAAAAAACAATAAGCCTAATTGACTACAACAATGACCATGCATGTGTTGCGTATCTCATTCACGTAGCAAAACCAGCTAATTCTACCACAATGGCCTCATGTCAACCGAATACAATTACACCAAATGATGGGTTTTTCTGATGTACCATGGCATCGTGCATGGTCTCTACAGGCAAAATGTAACGACTCGAAAATTTTCGTACAATGGCTCGAGTACCACCTCGACCAGAAATCACTTAGGATTAAATCCTTTAGAAATTTGACAAAGTTAACTAAGTGCTAAGCTAGATTAGCCATGAAATCCATTTGAATCGCTTTAAATACGATCTGCAAGACCTAAAACTTGTAGAATTATTGACGCCAGGTTACCCAAAAATCTAGGATCAAACTCATTACCCGACTGCTCTCGGGGGTACATTGAAACTTCGTATCAGTTTTAGACCGCACATCGGGAGTCCGAATAATATGAGGTTAAGGACTTAGGACCGCCTCGCTGGGCTTGACAACCATCTCGGAAATCAAATCCAGCTGTTCGCTTGAGTCCGGAGCGAGAGAGTGTGAAAACGCTTATTTTCTTTCCAAAATAAATATCTTGAATAGTAATCTGAGACTTGTTACTTGCGGTCATTTTGTAAGCAACCAGACCGTCAAAATCTGACCCAAATACACCCTTGGATCAGGAAAAATTTCATAAACATATCCATGTACTTGAAATTTCAGATCGGGGTCCGCTAACCGTTGAACTGAAACTGGTCCGCCACGCGTGATCTGGGAATCCGACTGAAACGAAAACTTAACTCCACCTAGATCCTAAGTCCGTGAGCTTAAGTCCAACCTTTGGCTCAAGGAGGCCTGCCAGAAGTCCTCCGTTGAGCTGAAAAAGTGCCGCTTTGGTTATAACCTAAGTATAACTTGTCCACAAGTCTATTTCAGAGAGTTTTTAGGCTATATAAGGACCTTAGAACCCTCTCTCTCACAGCCATACGAATTTGAGAGAAACCCTAGAGAGAGAAGTGAGAAAAGAGAGAGAAAGAGTGAGAGTTGTGGGAGATCCTTCCTACCCTCTTCCCCTGCCACTACACAAGCTTCACCACCCCATTCTCGTCGTTTTTCCGGCGAATCCGACTTCATTTCTAGGTAAAAAACCCTAACCCTAATCTGTTTTGAAGTTGTAAGGGGTGTAGGTTATGAAATAGCTAATTTCATTCTATAGGCTACCAAACTGCCGAATACGGAAGCTTGACAAACCTAGCTGATTCGTTGCGATTCTACGATATAAGGTGAGGACTTTAGGTGTATAGGTTATGGTTTTCAATGCTTTTAATGTCAGATAATGATAGATTCATGATCTGCATGCAATTGCACATGTACAAAGTGCTTTCTGTTTTCTGTTTCGATTAAAGACGTAGAATATGGAATTTTACATATTCTAGGTATTCGTAGAAATACTGTATATGTATATATTTTGGAAATATGTTTGACATGATTATTTGTTGTATGAATATATGATATATGGATAAAATACTTATTTGGCGAAAGGGTTCGCCCTAATACATGTTATGCTAATATACACTATGTATGTAGAAATAGTGTATTGTAGAAAGTACCGTATACGTATATATTTTGGAAGTATGTTTGGCATGATTATTTGCTGTATGAATATATAATATGTGCGTAAAATACACGCTTGGCGAAAGGACTCGCCCTAATACATGGTTTGCTAACATACACTAAGTATGTTGAAATAGTGTATGCTAAGTGTTTGTGAAAATGCTTGTGTGAGTAAGTGTTTGGATGATGATACCTTAGGTGGGTGTTGAGATGGGATTCTCAACTACCTTAGAGACATGTATGATTTCCTCCATGAGGTCGTTTACTTTAATCACTTACTTATGAAATATGTGTTTGTATTCCTATTTATGTAGTGCTTTATAACATGCTTTATGACATACTTGTTAACATGCTTGAGTTACTTTATTTATTATGCTTTACTCCACATGCTATGAATAAAGATTGATTGAGTTTGGGACTATGTCTATAGTCCAGACAATCGGTACGAGACTTGAGATCGTAGTTGAGATTCATTTCGCCACATAGGATGTGTTTGACAAACCCGAGTCGTACTTCAGTTAACGACAGTGGTTAGGCCACGTGAAGTGCTTATGCACTTCATGTCGTTCAATTGATTGTGCGCTCGAGCTAGTCAGGCTCGTCAAGTAACCCGATATGTCTAATGTATGTTCACCATGTTTGGTCGCTACTGCTTGAACCTAGGGTACCAAACTTACCAGTGGAATCCCGTTAACCATAGTACCTTGATCCGCTAAGACTCATGAGCGGGGCATAGTGGTATGGCATACCGTGGTCGAGCTGTCGGCTTACGCTGGGGCCATGTGTCTCCTCGTAGTGACCAGTGAGTAACCAGACTCGTGAGCTGATTATGGTAGTATGAGACACTATATTCGTACTGTCGGCCTACATTGATAAGGTGATGGGGGAACGGTGTAACCTTTGTGTGTAACAGCCCTGACAGACCTTTGTAGTGACCTCGAGCATACTTTGAATTTGCGATGAGGCGACGAGTTTTGCCGCAGTGTATAGAATATGAACTAGGCCTGTATCTGTATAGTGATGAACCGTTAAAAATGTGATGGGGGAGTGGTGTAACCTTTGTGCGCAACAGCCCTGACAGCCTTTGCAGCGACCTAGAAACACACCATCGTATGAGATTAACTAGGATTGACGACCCTAGAATGGATCATATTTGAGAATGATACAAGGGAGGTACCTTAGTTTCCCAATACTGCTGTTTGAAATGGACTAATAACTACTCGGTAATCATGCTCATCATCGCACTGCATGTGCCTGGTAAATGTGGAGCACTGAGGGATGAACGCATTCGCGAACGTAAGATGGTGTCGCATGAGGGTGGTTTGGCAAGGGCATTCATCATGTCATTTCATACTTGCATTTAATAAGAGTAGTTAGGATTGTTTGATTGTACTGCTTTATCATTACTGCTTGACTGAATTGATAACATATTAACCTATGCTTTATTGTTCCACTGAGTTAGCTACTCACTCCCACGTTACGGGACAGTGTTGTACAGACCAACCAGACTCTGTCTCAGGTATAGATGATACGTCGATTCAGGAGGCGGAGCCAATGAGGACCAGGACGAGTTCTCATACATGCAGTACTCTGACGACTTTGCTTAGGCTGACTGGATCGCGGGGATTTCAGGATATACCTGTTTTAGTTGTATTTTGATCTTTTAATTCGGAAACAATACATGTATATGGTTACTCAGTTAGTGTTCATACTCTGGAGATCGAGATGGTTTTGTTCCTTTCCATACCTTATATATACAGTTTTAGTCTTCCACTTGCCTTTATACAATTGATCTGGAGTATGAATTACTGTTTTGGTATAATCTCACTCATGTTTATTGCACTGACACAGACAACATTCAATCATCATCATCTATGTTGCATAAGTGATGTTCTGGGACTCGAGAGTTGAGTTGCTACTTGACCCTCGAATTTCAGGGCGTTACACAAAAATATTTGAGGAGCGAAATAATAACCATGTTAAGTTGGACTAACATCATGATCCATTATTTACGTTTCACGCGAGAAATGGGATGACTGTTACTAATATATTGCAGTGCAAGAAAAACTCTCATCCACATAATAGGGGTGGAACATGCACACAAAAAATAGCTAACCTACAACGAACAACCAACATACGTGGTATTGTTTGATATTGAAAAGGGCAAGCTTAAGAAGTCCTAGAGGGGGGGAGGGAATAGGACTATGCCAAATAAAATATTAAAGTGTTGAAATAATTATAATAAATCAAAAATCTTAATCACACTAATATTGAAAACTTGATTCAAACTAATTCGTAAGACAATCTATACGCAAACCAAGTTTAGGTAGGACAACCTTATTTCACGAACGTTTGTAAGAATCAAGATCTCAAACCAAGCAAAAGAAGATAAAGCTATCTATTAGAAACATTCACTACTTTTGCATAAATGAAATTACAAATATTCTCTATAAATACAAAAAAGAAACATTCACCACAACACCAAGAGTTATAGTGGTTCGGTGTGTACAACAACTGTCCTAAAACAGCTACACCTACTCCACTCCCAATAATCACTATCCACGTAATATTGGTTGGCTTTATAAATAAGGTTTTCTCAGTTGTGATTCAATTGTGATTTTAAAGGGCTATCACAAACATAAAAAACCCCTCTTTGAGAATTTTCTCGCTATCTCAGAAAAACCAACAAATGAGATTTTCTGATTATCTCAATAAAACCAAACTATAGAAGCATATTATACTTATCTTCTCTTTTGAAGATGTATCGGTCGATGTAGCCGTAAAACCGTTTCTCTTGAAGTAGATTGTTCAATGTTCAGTCATATAGATAAGGGTTCAAGGTTCTAGATTAATTTTAAATAGATTCAAACCAAACACTACTTGTTTGAATTTCTTAAGATCTTAAAGAAGAGTATTTACTCTCTTTATAAAATAAGATTCAGAGAATAAGAGATTAAAGAATTACAACAAAAAACTATTAAGAATTTTATAAATACCGTGCAATAGCTTGACAATAATGGGGCCTTCTCTCTCTCTCTCTCTCTCTCTCTCTCTTGTGGAGGGATTTGATAGGCTTGAATTGTTAATTTCAGATTGAGAGAAAGCCTCTATTTATAGGCAAAAAAGTTGTTGCTTCGACTCGTCTAAGAACCGGATTCTGTTCCAACAAATTTTTAAATTTGGATACGATAAGATATAATAGATCTTTAACTGGTCGAAAGCCTTGCTCAACTGGTCGAGGGCCCTGTTTGACTGGTCAAGCATGGTCTTCGACTGGTTGAGGGTGCCTAAAATCTGAATTGATTCAGTTGTTAGGCTTCGAGTCAAACAACCTTTGACGGGTCAAATGCACATCTTTGACTGGTTGAGCAGTCTGCTCGACTGGTAGAAGAAGTAATAGAAAAATCCATTTTTCTTCAATTTAAACTAGGATTGGTCGAAAAATCCTTAAACTAGTCGAGCCACAGCTCAGACTGGTTGAACCTTAGCTTAGACTATTTGAACTTTACCCTAACATAAGCATAAAAACCCATCTAAGTTATGTTTTGAAAGTACCTAAGCCTAAAGTCTTTCTAGGGTTTTTTATACCTGAAATGACTGAACTTTGAAGTAGATTGGATGCTTGAACTTCATGGAACTTGTTATTCTATTCGATTCTTCAATAGAGGTTGAAGTTGAAGATGAAGCTTGATCTTCTAATAGAACTTAAGTAGAACTTGAACTCAATCATCTTGAACTTAGTAGAATTTAAACTTTCCATCTTAATCTTCTACTTGATTTGAACTTTGGTAGAGTTTTGAACTTTCCACCTTTATCCACATTAGAAGGCCACCTCATAAGTTGTTTTGTCTAAACGAAATTTGACAAACAAAAGTGTGCTTCATACAATATAACACTTACAGATACGCTATGCTTATCTTTAGGTTCAGACAATTATCTTTACATCAGCAGATGGGAGAAGTGGGTACAAAAATCTCTCTTCATGTAATTGTTTCAAAGTACTATAAATAACAGGAAGATTAAAAGCTCTGGGCTCTCGCCAACCCAACACATATCAAATCAAATGTATAGCGTAACATTGCCTATTTTTTAAAATCCTTTATCTTAACGATCATAGTATAGGACAACCCATGTACATTGCTATGATTGATTGACTTTAACATATGAGTAGTGTAATCCCATCCATCTACACTACTACACTACACCAACCTAGACTAGAAATACTGTAATTCCCATCCATCTATGTTGAGCGCCGAGTTACAAGAAATATATTTTTCTCTTCTTTTTAATAGTGTAATTCTATTTTTTTGTGCCCAAGTCATTGGACCAAGGAAGACTTAGATCTAGGGCCTCTCCATTTATGCCATAGATGCTGAATCACCAATGGATATTTTTGCAAGTTTTTATACTTTTTTTTCAATTAATGCATGCACTCGAGTTCCTTCCACTCTCACATTGTACAAATTGGATTATCTCTATTATTATAATGAGAAAAGTCTTTTCGCATGAAAGACAAAAAAAAAAAAAAAAAAAAAAAAAAAAAACTCATTAGATGGGTGACTGTTACCTTCACAAATTGCTTGATTGTGCATATAAGTGACTGAATAGATGACCGTACCGCTTCAATTCTTAGACATAAATGACTACCCACAATTTCTCTATCTATCACGATGCTTGGGGGTCATAGGCATTCATTTAGATCAAGCTATATAAGGCTTTGGCACACTTGACATAGAGCACGTATACCAATGAATGAATTTCAAGCCAAACAGTAAGTAATTATGTAGGTGATTTTTTTTTTTTTTTTTTTTTTTTTTTTTTTTTTTTTTTTTTGGTGCAAAAGGTGATTCTCATGATGTTTCCAACCTATCTGATGGTTTGGATGTTGCATACACATGAAAGGTTGGAAGTTATCTACGGCCTAGATGATAACATAGTCCAACCAAATAGATTTAGATAGATTTAGGCCTTCACCATAATTTAATTAGTGTCATAATATAAATAAATGCTTACGCACAATTAATTGCATGTCCAACTAGTTGGTGTGTGGGACCCACCATGACGTTTATATCTACACACCCTTCCACCATGGTACTCCTGCAATAAAAATGGGCTGGGGTCCCCTAAAAATAGAGTCAATCCAACCATTAGATGGAACCCACCTGAAGTAGAGGTTTTTGGTTGGTTGTTTATTGCTTTCAGTGGTGTGATCCACCTGGGTGGTTATTGGATTAATCTGATTTTTGGAGCATACCATTTTCATTGTGGGAAACCATAGTGGAAGGGTGGGATAGCATTGGGTCCCACACAACAACTAGTTGAACCTACAACCATAGCATTTTGTTTGGTTATCATTTCACGTGGTGCAACAAGGCTTGATCAAATAACCTAGTCATGGAAAACTCCAAAAGACTTGCTAGTATTAGGTAGATTTTGTTAATCAAGGCTACACCTTGACTCGGTGTAGCAAAAAACATAGAAACTAACTTGGGCAAAAACGGGTAAACCCGTCAGCTGGGCCAACCTTGCTTCCTATCCAAATCTCAAGAAGTACACGTCACACCAAACAATTCATATTCTCTATGAAGGGAGAGGCAATACATGAATATTTATCATACAAAAGAATTCCATCACTTATTTTATTACACTTCAACCCATACAAAAGAATTCCATCACTAATGTGTGAGTGATACCCATTGTTTATCATGTACGATCGGCCCCTCAATTTTCTCTGTAGAGATCAAGAACGAGGCAAATCCAAAACTCAGGTGAGCCCCACCGTATCAATCATGCCCTAAATCTAACATCACATAGTGTGGCCCACCGAGTTTGGGAAGGGCCTTATTTTCCGAGCATCCATTCATCCTGGTGGGATCATCGTATGAATGTAAGATTGGACTGGATGGTTTAAATTCCGGAACTGTTTAACGGTGGGTGTCCCCATTCCAACCGTTCCCAGCGGTGTGATCTACCTGTGTTTTAAATCAGTCTGAATTTTGGGACATAAACAAAACTATGGTACGGACCTTATGAACTGAGTGGATGCTGGTCCTACATCACAGTGGGCCAACACCCAAAATTGTAAAAATAAGTTTATTGTGCTCCTCTGGTATGCTACAGTGGTACTGGGAAGAAGTGGTCCCAACTGATGTATTCAATACATCCGAGTTGTCCATAAGATGAGAGGGGAAACTCAAGTACGTTACGGCACAGGGATAGGTTGAGACTTGGGAGGGACGCTCATCCTTTATTTAAGCAAATGGTCCACCATGTTCCGTATACAAAATCCAGGCCATCCAAACGCTTCATATTTCCTGGATGAAAGATCAGGATAAAATCAGGCTGTTATGCAACTCAGGTGAGCCCCAGTGAGAAACAATGCTGAGTGCTGCCTCACATCTTGTTTCCATGTCATAATGGCCCACTGGAGTTTTTGATAGAGCTGATTTTGAACTCCTGTAAATAACCTAAGGGGATCCATCTGATGGACAGGTTGGATGTGATACATACACCATGTGGACCCTACATCTTACTGGTCTCACTGGAGTGCAGTTCGTCCTTACAATTGTTGTAGGATAATAAAAGATACCATAATAACTCAATCCAATTATTCTTCGGAGAATATCCAATCTTCACAATCCATTTTTAGGGGCAAGGGATTGACGGATGGGATCAATCAATGTGTGTGCATGATTTAATGCACAGTAGCCCTAAGGCTTTTAATCCTTATTTTATTTATTTATTTTTTTTTCGCGCAGCATTTGCATTATAAGAGATGCTCAAACCCTTGACCTCGCGTTGAAACTCTTGTTAGGTCATTGTAAAAGATGGGCGAGTATCGGAAAACTTTTAATAAACCTGAGGCCTATCTCTGACAGCATATAGCCTTGACTAATCAAATCAGACCACACAAAGTGGTTTGCTTGTTGCGTTGACATCACCAAGTTTTGTGGGCCTCACATGATGTATACGTTATACTTATAATGTACATTTATTTTGCGAGATCAATTCAGGGCATGTGCAAAAACACATTAGTAGATAGAAAGCTTAAGCCTCCCATGCAAAAAAGCAGTGGGGACAATGATGCTCACCGTTGAATCTATCTTAGGGCCCACTATGATATTTATTTGCCATCTAACCTGTTTATAAGGTCACACAGACCTAGATGAAGAGAACCCAAATATCGGTTTGATCCAAAGCTTCTGTGGCCTTAGAAGTTTTCAAAGGTAGGCATTCAATCTCCAGTTCTTTTTGTGGTGTGTTTTACTTAAGCTTTCGATATGCCTCTATTTTGTGCTCATGCCTTAAAATAATCATATAAAATGGACGGACAGTGTAGATATAACACAGACATTATGATGTGCCCCACGGAACTTAATTATTGACGTCAACACACTAACGAGATCCGTGCACACCATGCTATCCTCTTCAGATGAAGGTTTTCAGAGTCTCACTACTTAATCGGTGTTAGGAGTCCATTAGTAATAAATTAGTGGGTGTTACCCTTAGAGTGGGGCCACCTTAATGATATATTGTATATCCACACCATCTATCTGCGTTTCCAGCCCATTTTTAGGATGTACATGGTCCTAAAAATTAAGCAAATCCAAATCTCAAGTGGACCACACCACAAGAAACAGAGGTGACTGAATGCCCACCATTAAAAACTTCTTAAGACCACGATAATATAATGTTTCTTTTACATCCAACCCATAGGTAAGGTCAACCACATACACCTGGATGAAATGAAAATATAAATATCAGCTTCATCCAAAACTTGTTGGCCTACGAAAAGCTTTTAATGGTTATTCACCACTGTTTCCAATGGCCCGTTCCGCCTAAGATTTGTATCAGTTTAAATTTTGATATCACATCCTCAAATTAGATGGAAAAACGGATGAAAGACATGAGTTTGTCAACGGTAAGGGTAACAGCTAATCCGCTACCATCCATATCAGTACATTGGAACTCTTATTTTTAGGGCTGTCAATGGGCCGGGCCTAAGTAGGTCGCGGCCCGTTGTGAACTGTTTCGGGCCAGGCCATTGCGCTGGCCCTGTTTAAAATTACGATTTTTCAGGCCCGGCCCATTGACAACCCTACTTATTTTAAAGAGAGATGCTCCTTTATCTAGACAATCAACTATCAGTTACAGTGCTCCTAGTTGCATTAGGATACATAGACAATGCAATCTATTGATCTGAACTGTCTGTTAGGTTGACAACACTTTTTATGGACAATTATAAAAAATCACTCTGATTAGATGATCCAATCTAAGCTTAGATTGGCCTTATTTTCTTTAGCCATCCTTTTTCCAGGCCATGGATGCATGGGATGGTTACGATTGCCTGATAAAAGTGATTTTTTAGAGCAAATTAAAAGTGATTCTTTAGAATCATAAATAATGCTCCCTAATATATAGACTGATCAAAATGTTGGTTGGATTTATTTTTGTGTTAATAATCTAGACCATCCATTTTAAAGGCCATTGATCAAATGGCTATTATTTGCCAAATAGATGTGATGTTTTCATGTTAGCTCTTGAGAATGTGTTCTAGACCTAATGAACTGTTTATCCCACGGGTCACTAGACTTGGCTAATATAAATCAGCATGGATATGGAAATGGACCTTTTATATAATTTTATCTAAAAACTTTCCCTATTAGCTATTAGCTATTGGCTAAGGTCATTGGTATAAGGTCATTGGTATCTCAAATAGGGCCTTATTTGAGTTGTCCTTTTCTTACTTCTAGATCAGTCAGGTTTGAACCACACAGTAATAGACCTAAGTGGACTCAACTCGAACCCAATCTAGACATCTACACAGTGCTTTAAAATTATTTAGTTATGACAATCAATGATTTTAATTAAAATCTACATATAAGGCTAAACAGAAAAAATGTGCATGGTAGGGTGTTTAACAAAAATCCTATATTAGATAGAGAACTAAAGATTAAGAAAACATACACCCAACTCAAAATCCGATCTAAATGTGGTCAGGTCTGGATATTTTGCCTCATCCCTACCCTAACTGACTTATTTCAAAGGAAGAGGCAATATATGAATATGCATCGTACAAATGAATTCCACTCACCCTAAACTTTATTTATCTCTGGGTACACAAAAGCTGGGTTTGGGCACTAATCATATTGAAAATGATATTTCAAACAACCATGATTTTATGGGCTGCACTTACTACCTAAGCATTACCATGTTCGAGCCTCTCAGGATGAAAATTTCTGCAAAATTAAGAAATTCTTAGGGTTCATTTGTGTAGGGGATCCTGTGAGATCGAGATTAAACTTAATTCTGGATTTTGGTGGGTGGGCCCCATGACTTGCCCCCGGATGCAATGCTTTCCTCCTGTAATTGTGTGATTTTGGAACTTTTATATAAGAAAACTATATAAGCCCAAAATTGTAATTAGAGCTGGGCATAGGACAACTCGACTCGTACGACTTGTTTAGATCTGACTCGATCTAAATTGAGTGGGTGAGTCGATCCGAATCGAGTTGACTTCATCCAATCCGAACTCAAATTGAGTCAAGTTCGAGTCACCCAATAACTCGATTGACTCGACCCGAAATCCAACTTGGTATTGACTCGACTCGATCCGAAACTCGACTCATACATATGTATTAACAAAAACTTAGATATGACGTTTCAAATATAAGATGCTGTGTAGCAGATGAAGAGGCTGCAATTCTAGCAAGTGAATCTAGGCTTTGAGTGGTGATTTCAGCCCGTGAATATCTGCTGCACCCACTCGACTCAGTGCTGACTCGACCCGACTCGGTACTTGTGATCGGGTTGGACTCGGTCTGGATTAGTCCAGGCCAGATCCAGACTCGGATCGGGTCAGGCATGCTGGACTTGGTACCGAGTTGGTTCGAGTTCGGGTTAGGCCTATTTCAAAACCGGATCGAGTCGGGTCAGCCCTAACTCGGGCTGACTCGACTCGATGCCCAGCTCTAATTGTAATTAAGCGGAGGAAAGAGTCATGTGCCCACCAAAAATCAGGATTAGGGTTAATCCTGATTTTTGTAAGATCTCCTTCCCAAACGGGCGGTAAACACAGGATTGTGATGGTTTGACAAGTTGGAAAATATGGCCAATGTTGGGACGGATAATCACCTGTGGCCCACTCCAGAATTTTCCATATCCGAGAGATCCAGTAGGAGACCTTCAAAGGGAATTGGGCGAGAAGGATTCAATCTAAGGGTGACAAATTTTCGTCATCACCACTGTAACTGAAATGGAATTGCTTGGGGATTGGTATTGCGAGAGGTCTAGAAGCCGGCAGCAGCAGTTGGATCCGCAATGAATTCAGAATGTGGTAGCAGCTGAGATAGAGAGCTGATTTGGAAACAGTGGCCACAATTCAAGACCGTGCGACCATTATCAGCGACGGAACAGCAGTGACGTGTCTGCCGGAATCAATGGCGCAAGGCAATTTTCGCACTGGTGGGACCAACTGGAATGGAGTGGGTTAGCAGCAGCGCTTGTAGCTATAGGCAAATATAATGGTGGACGATTTTGATTATTCGAACCCTCCGGAGGGAGTCTGGCCCACGCGGGAGGAGGAATAGAGGGCCCCTCGGCAGCAGTTAGTGGACTCCTCCCTAAAATAAATTGATTGATGATTAAAAATAAATTGATTGATGATTAAAAAAAAAACGAATCTACAATGATATCAAACCTAGACAGAAATTTCATAATCAAACTTCCAACTCAAACTCCCTAAAATTTGCGACTTATTATAAATAATAAGTTTACTACTTATAGACAATCATGATTTATAAAAATAGAAAGCGTCCAATTTCGCTTAACTATGGTATTCTCCTAAATTTAATTTTCTAAGCTCTTTTAATGTTGGCACGACTCCTCAAGCTCAAAATATCAAGAGTTATGATTGAACTAAAACTTAATATAAACTTATGAAAGTAGCTTCTCTTACCCAAAATCATATATACGTCAAATAATTCATTCCAGTTTGCGAAAGACGACCGTTTTAAGATTTTGAGGCCCTGGGCACTTTCATGTCACTTTCATCTTGGACATGAAAGTGCCCGTGACCAGCTCTAAATCAAGGAGGCAGCAGAAGAACAAATCAGTCTGACCGCAACAGTGATATTATGAATAGAAGCATAGAGAAGATTAAACGCAACAAAGGTCACAAAGATCAAAGGCCTGACCATATCATGTAAATGATATATAGAATTATTAAGGATTCTTAGTACTCCCTCTCTTTTATTAATTTATAACGAAGAATGTATTACAAAGAAAAGATAACCTACAATGCTCTGAAAGACCACCAATGTATACACCAACAGCTACAGTCACCAATCACCATCTTTGTTATCGCCATTAATCATATTCAATTCATTTCTGGAATACTCTGAAGAGCGGGCCGCCATGACCGGTGACTTACATGGCACCTACCGCCCCCATTCACCAACTGGATCAATACTTGCTCGACCGACATATCTTGGATGTCGAATCTCGCTAGGAGTTCCTCTAATTGCCTCTTGGTAACCTTGATCTTCACTTCTGTGGAAGAAACTGTCTTCTTCTCACATATCAACCTCTCCTCTTCCATCTCCTTACCATTTTGGACCCTATCATGCTCATGAAAGATCATATTGGAGCTTTTGGACTCCAAATCGTTGCCGGCCCATGTCATGGATGATTGGTATCTCAGACAATTTCCCATTCTCTCTTTCAGTATTTTCTCTTGTTCTAATAGCTTTGTAAGGTTTGTGGTATATATATATAGGGTCATTGGAGCTAAGTTAGAGAAAATGTCAAACCAAATCATCTGCCCAAGTGGGTCGCTTAAAAATAAAATTAAAAAAATAGAGTTTTGGATATTCAAACTCAATTCACAGAACCTTGGCCTGTTGGATTCAAACATTCGAATAGAATAATCTAAGAATTAGGCTTTGCATTACAAGGAATCTTGTAGAGACTTGCAGCAAACACGTCAGCCAGCGTACGTTTTGATCCAGACCATCCAAATTGTGGAGCCGATGTTGATGGGGCACACCCAAAAATTGCATTGATAGAAGGATTCTATCCATCTATTCGGCTGCCATCAAATGTTCCAGTTTCAACAGGATATCATATGGCTAAGATCATTAATGACTTTAAATTTTTGGGTGTCCTATCTATAGTGGGGCCCACAATCTGAACAGTTTGGATTGACATACATGCATGTACTGTATGCTGACCTGCAGCTGTGGAGTAAGAACAGGTGATTGGCTCTATGTTGCCATCAACAAATTGATTTTATAATGATTTCATTTTAGTACGTAGAATTTAGATGTTTGAACTTTGTTGCCGGTTCGTCAGCAACTGTTGTGGAATAAGCTTATTTTATAATTTTGAATGTGGACCTGATGGTGATGTGTGAATGAAATCCACTCCGTTTATCATATGCCACCCCTCAATTTTCTCGTTGAAGATCAAGAATCAGGCCGATCCAATACTCAAGTGAGCCCCAACGTATCAATCATGCATGCTTAAAACCTCTAACATCACATGGAGTGGCCCATGTAGTTTTGGAATGGCCTTAATTTCGCGAGTCCATTCATCCTGCTGGTTTCATCTTATGAATATAAGGTTGGATTGGATGGCATAAATTCAGAAGTACGTCTTTAATGGTGGGCGTTCCCATATCAACAGTTCCCAGCGGTGTGATCTATCTGTGTTTTAGATCGGCCTGATTTCGGGACATTAAGAGAACTGAGATACGACCTTATGAACAGACTGGATGTTGGCCCTACATCACAGCGGGCCCCACATCCAAAATTGAAAAAATAAGCCTATTGTGCTAGCTCCTGTGGTATTCTACTGATGTACTCAATACATCCGAACCGTCCATCAGATGAGGGGGGAAACTCTAAGTAGGGCTACATCACAGGGATAGGTTGAGAGGGGAGGGCTCGATTCATGAAAAGGGCCCACCATTTTGTGTATACAAAATCCAGGCCATCAAAATGCTTCATATTTCCTGGATGAAAGGTAAGATAACAAAATCTATGAAAGGAAAGATAACAAAATCTATGCAACTCCTGTGAGCCCCAGTGAAAATCAATTCTGAGTGTCGCCTCACACCTTGCTGATTTTGAACTCTTGAAAATAACCTGAGGGAACGTATCTGATGGACGGGTTGGATGTGATACATATACCATGTGGACCCTAAATCTTCCTAGTCCCACAGGGTTGCAGTTCATCCTACAGTTGTTGTAGAAGAACAAGAGATGACTATAATCTCAGAGAGGAAAGTTTTAACTTTATCCAACATTTTTGGAGAATATCCAATCTTCCCAGTCCATCTTTAGGGGCAAGTGATTGACGGTTAGGATCATTCAATGCCTATAATTTTATGTACAGTAGCTGGAAGGTGCATTTTCCTTTATTTTTATTTTTATTTTTATTTTTATTTATTTATTGTTTTGTTTCTAAACTTTGTAGCCGTAAGTGTCGTTTTTAATCTGATCGAATAACATCCGTGAAGCGCTATGAGACAAAAATCAGTCAATTTATATTTTCTAAGTCGGATCTCAATAATTCTCGATGGATAGGCGTAGGGCACGCGTGGTACAACACATGTTTTTCGCACATGGACCATCCACGAAAGGTACATACGTACACGAATGTTTTTCTCATGTGGACCATCTACCAAAGTACGACACCGTTTTGAGGACACTTCACACACACACACACACACACACACACATATATATATATATATATATATATATATATATATATATAGGAAAAGGTACAATGCGCTTGAGCTGACGATAAGCTCCTGTGAGGTCGAACTGTGTGGGCCCCACCATGATGTGTTTCGACCATCAACACCGTGCATTTGATGGGTACCCTTTAAATTATGGGATATCCCAAAAATCAGCCGTATATGGAACTTAGGTGGGCCATACCATCTAAAATTATATGAAGACACCGTAAAAACATATAAAAGCACTTGGTGGGGCTGACCTGAGTTTTTCATGCACCTGAAACTTGGTCTGAACCCTCATTCAAGTAGGACACACATAATGGATGGGCTGGATTTGCAAAATACATCTCGGTGGTCCCTAAAAAATGGTTATGAATGTTTTAATGGTGCACGGCCGCTCCCCACTTCTGTATGTGGTGTGGCCCACACAAGTCACGGATTGACTTGATTTTTGAGACCTAGGCCCACGATGGAATGATGCATCTAACTGATGGGGTAGATGTTCGAAACCCATCACAGTGGGGCCCACACAGCTCAACCTCATGGGGCGTTAAAATCAGCTCGAGCGCATTGTACCTTTTCCCACATCTATAATGCTCACACACAACTAGTTGTACAAATTAAATTGGTCCAACTAGTTGCGTATTAAATAACAAAAAAATATTATTCTACTGTAAGTAATATAATGTAACGCTCTGGATTTCGTAATCCAAATTTTGTACTCGTTTTCCGAAATTTTGAGAGTTAACTTACAAGGATAGTCCACATTTTACATAAGTATAAGTGAGCAATCGCAACGGAAGAAACAAAATAAACTACACATGGAGGAAGTGTCTAAAATATATCTCAACTTATATAATTGGTTGCCCATAGGGCTTATACAAACCAATAACTTAAAATTCAAATGAAATATCTTAATATAAGTAGGAAATATAGAATCAAGAATTACAAGATTATCCAGTTCTTCTTGTTCCACATTAATGTTAACATTTACGTCATTTATATAACTTGCACCAACTGAATATAGTTTGATAGTATCAATGGCTATCTCAGTGAGGTATACCCTCCAAGATTACCAAACATCACAATAGTTAAGAATGAAATTTAAATGACTCAGGAGAATACAATATCTAACGTAAACTTCACAACTTGATTATAAAAATATACAATTTATGTTTCCTAAGTGACATATAGGATGATACCACATGTAATTTAGAAGAAGATACAACTCACATTTACAAGTAACAATTTAAGAAAATATAATATCTAAATTACAATCATTACTCACAAGTACAACACCAACTATATATCCATCTAGAATTCAAAGTATAACATGAAGAGATACAATCCATTTTCCATAAATATAAAACAAATGGTTATAACATCCAAACTACAATTTAATGTATAATATAAGAAGATATAATCCACTTCACACACAATATTCAATCGTCAACTTAATCTTGATTAATAAATGAGTGCATGAATGCAATTAGCCTGAGGATGCACATCCAGCTGAATAAACGAATGGATCATTCAAACAGTTGGCCCATTCACACAACATATTGAGTCTTTCAAACAGTCGACCCGTTCAAAATGTAAAAAAGATCATTCGAACAGTACACTAGTCTTTCAAACAGTTGACCAGACATCCGATAGCGCCCATGTGTCATGTATGCATGATTAACCCAACCGTTATTAGTCCAATTTATAAATAAAATATCAGAGAAGCTCAAAGGTTACTATGAGAGGGGGTTGGTGCAACCCAACCCAGCATAGGCCGACAGGTCAGGCATAGTATCCCATTTCACCATCTCCAGCTCATGAGACTTAAACAAGTAAGATTTTAACACACTCAAATAATTATAAGTAGTGATGGTAAAATAAAGAATCTAAGATATTTCATTTACAAGAATCTTTATAACTAGTGGCCACTCATGATTTGACACGTAGATATTACCATCATAAGACCAGAGATACTTCCAACAACAAGAGTCTTCCCAATAAGCTACATTGATACAAAGTCCTTCAAGGACACAACAAAATAATACAGTTCACAAACCACATTGGCACAAATAATCCACGAGATGGTAAGTCTACGACCACATAACATTTATGTTATTCACAATCGGCCACTAGTTAGAAAAATCCTTAATATAATATTCATCAACATATAATAGTAGATTTTCAGTACAATTCATTAACACAAACAAATGACAAACTAAATCACAATTAACTCAACCTTCTAATTACAAACAATATCACTTACATCAATTCACAAATGTATCAACAATTGTTTGCTTAACTAAATTAGAGAATCAATTTCTATTCTAAAAAGTATCTCAATCCTACCATGTAGAAAATAATTTGAATCTCATTGTACAATCATTCTAATACATTTGTAGAATTAAATGAAGCTAAATCATTCATATAAACTAAATATGAATAATAAGTCAAGCATGGAAGATACATGAAAGTAAACTAATTTAACCATTAAAATGGAGAAAAGCGCGAAGGGTGAATCCTCACCTCATGAAACAAATCACTTGAACTCGATTGAAAGTGAATTTGGAGAAAATAAATTCCTACAATTAAATAAAGATTTCAGATATAACCAACTTCAATTAAATTCTAATTACGATAATCATGAAAGATTTGAGGGGTACATATATATCTCAAATAAGTTGGTTCTAACTTAACTTGGTCACATTCCACCATCCAATTGAGGTATTGGGAAATTTACAATTTAACGCAAGCTAGGTTCAAATTCGACTTGGTGACAACCATGTCTCCTCCCACTAAGCCAAACCTCTAAACCGAAATCTCTAATAAAGGTTGACTGAAACTAACCCAAATTAGAGCATCCACACAATTAGACTTAATAAGTCTAATTGAGTTAACTTAACAATGGTTTTGATCTCGAACACACAACATCAACTCAAAAACAATTCGCTATGAAACTCGAACTTGGCCAAGAAGAAACTGCACTTTCTAGACCCGACCTCAACAGTAAGCGGAGGTCTTGGCAATAGCTCGCAACTCCAAGGAGTCGACCCAAGAGTTTGACTTTACCGTTGCCGGGTTGACTTGGCTCAACCAGAGCCTGACTCAGCAACACGCTATTCTCTTCTCTTTCATCTTCTTCCTTTTCTTCCTATCTTCTCTTCTCCTTCTATTCTTTCTCTCTCCTTCCTCTCCAACTCAACAACACAAGCCCAACCACAACAACCTATAGTGACTCAACTCACTGAACGACTCGATTGGTAGCAAAGGAGAGCGAAACAACAACTCTCCTCTATCCTGCTTCAAAGCTACGACCAGAAATGGCGCCGGACTGGCCCTGGACTCCTCCAGAAGTTGAATGACTCAGTAACAACCAGCGAGTTTTTGAGTTCTTCACTAACACACTCCCAAATTCAGTTTCGACTCAATGTAATCTGAGTCGACTCACACAACTAGATCTACACCTCGAGGTTGAACTCAGTTACACTAAGAACTCGCTGACTTCTCTATCCCTTCACTACCACTCTTCTCCTTCTAACAGCTAAGCTGAAAAGCATGATTCGACTCGAACCGAGTCGACTTAGTTGTGCAAACAACTTGTAATCCACTGGAAAGATCTAATAGAATATCATGATTTCCGAAATATTATGATGAACAAGTGTTCCTCTAATGGCTTACCAACTGGACATACCAGATTTGAAATCGAGCAAGACAGGTCTGGGCGGTGGCTCTTTTCTGGTGAGGAAGACAACCGAGCTTTAATGGCAGATCTCATGCGATGGCTTTTTCTATCAATCTGGTGATGCTGAATGGTCCAGATAAGCTTTAGGGAGCTTGTGGATGGTAGATTTCGAAGCTCCAAAGATGTTTCTTCGGTGGGTTTGGATATGGAAGATGACGGTTGAGACTTTGAAGTTTTTGTAAGAGATGAAAGAAAAACCCATTGCATTCGATCTCAATCTCATTTATACTATTGCCGTAACTACCCTATGCTGTTGGATAGAAAATGAAGGGTTTGGATTTAATCTCAGTTTTCTACTCGCACTCTCTCTCCACTAACAGTTTCAACTAACGGTTTTGAACAGCTAGCGGTTCTCGTGCTCCTTAATGAAAGGTTGGGTTCGTTTACATCAGACGGCCAAGAATGAAGGAGAAAAATTCCTATTTGGATCGCCGAGGCAGTAATACTATTTCCTTTTTCAGAAAACTTCTCTCCTCGTGCAAGCTCTCTTTCTCTTAAGACTCTGCATAGACACCAGCAAGCTAACGTGCAAGACGACTTGGGGTTTGTTTGGAACTCTTGTCTGTAATAGATGGACGGTTTTGATCATCTCTAAGATCCAAGATGGTGGGTCACAGCGAACTGAAGTGGAAATCTTCCATTTAAACCAAAGCTAGGTGGGAACGCAGGAAAGGAAGAAGGAGATTTCCTTCTTTTGGAATCTTTCCGTTACACCCGAATTGAGTGGGATAGAGATACATAATTTGTGCACACACACCATTCAAAAGTGGAGTCTACATTGATGCTTTGTGAATTCATTCCGACCATTAGATTCTAAACGTCCTACTAGGACGTCTGTCCGAAAGTAAGACAGATCTCCGAAGCTTAGGTGGACCATGCCAATGAATATTGTCTATTTATTTAAAATTTCAAAACTAACACCCCATATTAAAATCTGAGGTGTTACATATAACACATGTGAGTATTTATAATATCAAGTTTTATATAAGTACGATAAAAATTATATGTCAAAGATCTAGACTATCCATCAAATAGGGTATATTAATTATATTTTATCCACTAAAAATTAATAAACGATCATCATCATTGAAGCCACACATATAAGTTGAATATGTAAAGATAGAATGGATTTCTAATAACCCCATTTTCTTGTAAATAAATATCATATCTTTAATCTTTTAAAAAAGAAAATTATATCTTTCACATGTTAAAAAATAAAATCCTATATCTAATTAACGGATTAGATTTCTTATACATTTAGTTCAACACACAAATACATTACATGTGACATAAAATCAGTAGCAATCAGCTATTTTTCAGAGCTTTTCTCAGCAGGTTCCCCTTTATCCCATCCTGAATGGCTTGATGTAATTCCTTCTATCATTTCTCAGGAGCAGAATGCTAGACTTTTGGCCACCCCCCACGTTGTTGGAAGTCCAACAGGCCGTCCGAGCAATTGCTAGTGATGGAGCGCCAGGGTCCGATGGTTTCTCTAATTGTTTCTATGCTGCCTGTTGGGACATCATTAGAGCTGACCTACACAAAGCTACAAAACATATTTTTCTCGGAGGGAATTTTCCCAGGGCTATAACTGCCACCCTCATCTGTCTCATCCGTAAACGGGTCGTCCCGACATCCTTCTCTCATTTCCGACCCATCAGTCCCTGCAACTGTCTCTACAAAATAATTGCCAGTGTAATATCCGCCGTCTTAGTGAAGTTCTCCCTCAACTCATCTCCCTCGAGCAGGGTGCTTTTGTAAAGGGGAGATCTATGGCTGAAAGCATCGTTCTCGCGCAGGAGACGGTCAAAGATCTTAACAGGAAAGTGCGAGGGGGGAACAGTATCCTGAAATTGGACATGGAGAAAGCCTATGACAATCTCGACTGGCATTTCCTTAAACAGGTTCTGCTGAAATTTGGTTTCAACATCCAGTGGGTGAATATTGTCGAAAATTGCTGGAACAACGTCTGGTTCTCTATCCTCATAAATGGAGAAGCTGCTGAATTTTTTAAGTCCACCAGGGGGATTCGCCAAGGAGACCCCCTCTCCCCTAGCCTCTTTAGTATAACTGCTGAGGTACTTAGCTGAGGAATAAACCGTCTTACATCCCTTGGCCGTTGCACTCCGTTCAAGCTTAGGAGGAACTGCCTTTAAATTTCGCACCTTCTATATGCTGATGACACCCTTCTTTTTCTAAATGGTGGCCAGAAATCTCTTACAGCTCTCACTGCTTTTCTGAATAAATACCAGCAAGTCTCAGGTCAAAAGATCAATCATCGCTAGAGTGCTCTTTTCTGTTCAACCAAAATTTCCTCATCCAGAATCAGGCCTATTGAAAACTCGTTGGGTATTTCCAAGTGTAACTCGGACCTGATCTACTTAGGCATCCCGCTAGCTTTTGGCAGGGTGTCCCCAAGATCTTTTCAGCCCCTCATCCATAAGATTGAAAACCGCATCTGTGCGTGGCACGCCCGCTATCTCTCCCAAGCAGGTAGAGTGGTCCTCGTCCGCCATGTTCTAGGAAGCATCCCGGTTCATACATTGGCCGCCACGGTGGTCCCCTCCTCGGTTCTTGCTTCGCTTGAGCGTATGTTTGCTAACTTCCTATGGGGCTAGGCTGACGAGAAAAATAAACATCACTGGATTAAATGGAAGCCCATAGTCCTTCCCACATCCGAAGGACGCTTGAGTATCAGGTTGCTATCGAATGCCATGAAAGCCCTTTGCATGAAGCTGGGTTGGGCCCTCAGATACAATACTGAAGTCAGCCTTTGGAAAGACTTCATGTGCTCAAAATACCGTGTGGACCTCTCTTCCCCGGGCCTCATCCAGACGTCCGCTTTTGCCTCCCTATTTTGGAAGAAGTTGCTTGTGCTCCTTCCGACCAACAGGTGCGCCGGAACATCGGGCAGGGCACCTGCTTTTTCTGGACCGACAACTAGACAGGGCTGGGCCTGTTGTCCTTGATTGCCTCTCAACCTGTTCCCCAGCATCTTCTTCATACCACGGTAAACCAGGTCTTGGGCCTGTCTGGTCCTCTTCCCCCCTCTTCGTCCTACGAATTTCTACCTCAACAGGTTATTGATTTTGTCTTCTAAGCTGGATTCTGCCTTTCAGATAATTTAGATTCCTGGGTCTGGTCTCTCACCCCTTACGACAATTTCACGGTGCGCTAAGCCTGGAACCTTTGCAGGGCATCTCAGCCACGTAAGGATTGGTCCTGCTGGGTATGGCATTCTTGCTTGCCACCGCGGATCTCTATATTTATCTGGCGTCTTCTTCACAAGGCCACCCCTATTGATGAGGCAGTTCAACGGCGAGGTGCTTCGCTTGCCTCCTGTTGTGACTACTCTACGAACTCTGCCTCCAACTGCCGATCGATTGAGACCTCGCGACATGTATTCATTCTCAGCCCGACGGCGTTGGCAACATGGGCTTTCTTTGGAGGCATTTTCGGGATCACCTGCCGCAACACCCACTCCATCAATGGTATGCTGTCAAGAAGGTGGACCACTGCTAATTCTCACGGTCGAACCTCTCACCTTCAGCGAATCACCCCCTGTGTCATCCTCTGGGAGATCTGGAAAGCCCGAAATGCCGCTAGATTCGACGGAACCAAGATTCATGCTCCATCCATCAGGGACAACGTGAAACGATGCCTGCTATCGTTGGCCTCGCTTTTCCCTGCCGTCCTCCACCCCCCAGCCTATACTTTCCCTTGGGCTAACCTGGGAATGTCTTCCTTTCGCCGGGTTTCTGGCCCCCCAATAGTTGTTAGACAGCAGCATCCTCCCATGGGCTGGAACAAGCTAAATGTCAATGGATCTGCGATTGGGAACCGTGGCCCATCGGGAGGCGGCAGTTTATGTAGAAATGATAGAGGTGACTTCATCTTCGACTTCTTGGTAGGATATGGCCCTGGTTCCAACGTCTATGCTGAACTAAGGGCCATTCATGATGGCCTTGCATATTGCGCCACCCTCCATCTGCAGAATATTATTGTGGAGTCTGACTCCAGATTAGTTGTCAATTTCTTAAACGGTCTGATGAAGCCCTCTTGAAAATGGTTGTACTGGATTTGCCACATTAATCGTTTCCGAATGAACTTATATGTGTATTTCCACCACATTTATCGTGAGGGTAATTAACGACCCTGCTGACGGTTTTACAAGAATCCTCCTTCATCAGGGATTTCTCGTCTTCCCCGCCGGGTCAGGGGTAGCATTTTTCTCGACAAAGTTGGCCTCGGTTCAGTTCAGATGGCCCCAGACAGGGTCAAAATTGGCTAGCTCAACCTGGTTGTCAGTCGGCCCTCATTATTTTCTGTCTTGTGTTTCATCCTTTTGTCATGTTCATTGATTTAGACCTTTACGATAGGTCCTGATCAGAATCTTTTATCCTGATGGGGCCCGAATGTTCTCTTGTACTTCTTTGAATATATGAATGAAAATAGAACCGTTTGTTTAAAAAAAAAAATAAAAAAAATACATTACATGTGTGCATAAGTCATCCCATTTTCTCTTAACATCCATAGTTCATTGCCTAATTTACATATCAACTAATGTTAATAAATGCTCTCTTGCATAGAGAAGCTGCTCCACGTTACTTGGCAAAATGAGTACCCAGATTGGGTGGGCCGGGTGGGCCTCACTGTAGTGTTAAGTGAAATCCACCCCAACCATTAGGTGAGTCACCTCTTGTTTGATCCAGGGCCAAAAAAAATATGCCGATCTTTGTTTTAGTTGGGTCACACGATTGGAAAATTTTTTAAGGGAAAATCTCACCCTCTACACTGTTCCCTAAATGTGACTCACTTGAATCCCGTGTGAGCTTGATTTTTTAGCCATCAAGGATATCTTTTGGTTTTGCATATGAGGGGTGTAATGGATTTTACATACACATTATAGTGGGCCCTGTAAAAATCGAGGGTGGACGTCTCTCTTCCAACTATTTTCCTTGGTGTGCTTCAATTGAATAACAGATCATCCTTATTTTAGTTACTAGCCTAATAACATGGGATTACAAATACAATAGCCAGAGTTGATCTCACATACACATTACATTTTCGTCTAGCTGTGCATTTAATGAAAACTTTCTTCTTAATTAATGTAAATGCTTTCATTGCAGGCTAATTTCATTTTAGCATGGAAAAGTGGCCACAACTTGGGTGGGCCATCATGGCGTTAATGTAAAATCAACCCCGACCATCACGTATGTCACTCCATTTTAGAGTAAATTCTCAAAATTTATCCCCATCCCTAGTTCAAGAGGACTACACTATTGAAATCAGTGTATATGGAAAGGTTCACCCTCCAAACAGTTTCCTAGTGTGGCTCACATGAATGATATATAAACCTGATTTTTGGGACCTAAGCTTATTTTTAGCATGAAATCTAATGGTTGTAACAGATTTCACAGTTTCGTCGTGACTGGTCTGGTAAAAATCAAGGGTGGATGTCTCTCTACTAATTATTCTCATTAGTGTGGGCCATTTGAATCGCTGGTTAGCCTGATTTATTGATACGAGGCCTATTACTTGATTATACATCTAATGGTCAGAGTGGATCTCACGTACATATCAATTATACCTATATAAAAAAAAATTAGTAGTGGAAGTCCATGCGTCATGTGTTTCCAAATGATTAATAGTAGGCCTATTTTAAAGTAGGAAGTTAATGCTCATAATGCTAGCGGTTGCGGATTAACTAATGAACCCCCAAGTGATGTCACCACGTTATGTGGGGCCATCATGATGTATGTGTTGTATCCACACCGATCATGCGTTTGGAGAGATCATTTCAAGGCAGGATTCAAAGAATGAAATGGATCCAAAGCTCAAGTAAACCCCATCACAGAAAACAGCAGGGACAATGATGCTCACCATTGACACCTTCACAGGGCCCACCATGATGTCTATTTGATATCTAACCTGTTTATAAGTTAATATGAATATGGGATAAGGGAAAACACAAATATCAGCTTGATCAAAAACTTACGTGGCCTCAAGATGTTTTAAGGGTAGGCAATCAATCCCCATGGGATCCATTTGAGCTTTGGATCTGCCTAGTTCTTGGTCTCAGTTTATATCATAAAGTTATCTTTCCATATAAATAGATGGTGTGGATGCAATACATTTATTATGGTGGGGCTTACATAATGTTACATCACTTCAGTTGCTAGACTCGCTAGGTTCAGTAGCTAATCAGCGTCAATGCTGGCGAAAGGGAAACGGATTGACTCCTCACCTGCCACCGTACAATGGCTGGTGGTCGGTGCTCTATGGGCCATACCATGCTGTATATGTTTCATCCATGCCGTCCATTTATTTTTCTAGATCATTTTATGATATATCCCAATCTCAAGTGGACCACATTAAGGAAACATTGCTGAATTAACGGTGACCATAAAATTTTTTTTTAGGGGCCATAAAGGTTTTGGATCAAGCTGATATTTGTTTTTATTTTTCTTTTTCTTCATCTGAGTCTGTATGACCTAATCAACAGATTGGATGTCAAATAAACAGTACAGTGAACCTTAGGAGGATTTAGATGGTAGATATCCAATGACTATTGTTTTCCTGTGCCATGGTCTACCTTATATCCCTCTCATTTTTGGGATAAAGCCCTGGAATGAACAGTAAAAATGGAGGAAGGGAATGTATGAAGCACATACATCGTGATGGAGCCCACGGAGCACCTGCCACCGGCGCGGTGATGGTGGCAGGGGAGTAGCCAATCCGTGTCTCATATATATATATATATATATATATATATATATATATATATATATATCTTCCGAATGCTCAGTTACCCACTAGTCGTGAGATCTTTTTTGATAACTCATTGTAAGTGATGGACTCTAAAATCTGAACGGTCCAACTAAAGCACCACCTCAGGAAACCCTCGGTCTCAAATTTTACTTCAATAAAAAACTGGAAATTGAAAATAGTTTGCTCCCTTGATATGTATTTCTCTTCAATATGGCCCACCAGAATTTTAGATTAGCATAAAAATTTGTCCCTAGTTTCATGGGATTTCACATCATATGGACCATTTGGGTTAGATACACATGACTCGTGTGCAAAGTTGCACATGTCTGCAGGTGCCTAGGTGAGCATGGCTCTCTCTCTCACACACACACAAAATACATACATATATATATATATATATATATATATATATATATATATATATATATATATATATATATATATATATATATATATATATTGCTAATGGGAACTTCCCATGAGGTCGACCTATATTGGCCCACCATGATATAATGTCGAACATCAACACTGTCCATTTGATAAGTCCCCTTTAAATCATGGGATATCCCAAAAATCAACCGGAGGTGAGCCATACCATCTAAAATTATATGAAGACATGTCCAAAACACACACACACACACACACACACACACATATATAGAGGAATGCTCAGCTATGCACTGATTCACATGTCATTACTTAGCATTAGATTAAAAAAGTGAGTTTCCTTCTCTCGTACGCCTTGTCACCAAGGGAAGCAGAAGAAATCCCACTTTTAGCGACGAAAATTTTCGTCGCTAAAAGTTAAATTTTCGTAGCTAAAGACTTTTAGAGACGAAAATTTTCGTTGCTAAAAGTCACTTTTCTATCGCTTCACATGAAATTCTTCCACTGGGATGCTAGGTGGGTTCCACCAAGATGTTAATGATAAATCCACGCCGTCCATACATTTTTAAAAATAATTTTATGGTATGAACCCAAAACTGAGGTAGATTAAATTCTCAAGTGAGCCACACAGTGTTGATTGAACTTTCACCATTAAAAACTTCCTGGGGCTACCAAATTTTTGGATCAAGCTGATATATATATATATATATATATATTTTCATCATCCAGGTCTGCATGACCTAATCTACAAGTTGGATGTCAAATAAATATCACGGTGGCCCTTAAAAAATATTTAACAGTGAGAATCATTATCACCGCTGCTTCCTGTGGTGTGCTCCATTTGGGATTTGGATCTGCCTCAGTTTTGGCATAATGCCCTAAAATGATAAGAAAAAATGGATGGATGGGGTAGATTTCTCAAAAACATCATGGTTGGCCCCACCTAGATTTCCAATGAACTTTGCAAATTGCGTGGGTCATTAGGGGGCAGATTTGATTTCTCGTGAAAGCCTTTCGTATGAAGTTTCTGCGTAAGGATGTTGGGTGGGGCCCACCATCATGTTTTTGGGAAATATACTCCGTTCATCCGTTTGTCGAGGTCATTTTAGGAAAATCGACTAAAAACGAGGTGGATCCAAAACTAAAGTGGGCCACACGAGAGGGAAAATCGGAGAAAGAAATACCTACAGTTGAAACCTTCCTGGGCTCCGCCTTGATGTTTATATGCCATCAAAACCGTTTATAAGGTCATTAACACAGGGATGAAGTGAAAATATAGAAAATTTATCTTGAAAAAAAACTTTTATGGTCATAAAAATGTTTCAACAATTCTCACTGAAACCTTACTGTTTCCTCTCGTGTGGCCTAGTCGAGTCTTAGATCCACCTCATTTTTTGTTGTTTGTCCTAAAATTATCTTGCAAAATGGATGAACGAAGTATATTTTCTAAAAACATGGTGGCGGGCCCCACATAGCATCCTTGCCCAGGAACTTCTTGCCAAAGGCTTTCGCAGGAAATCCGCGTCACCACAGAGGTTGACGTGGATTGGATATTGGCGTAGGTTGAGTAGCTCGAGACGACTAGAGTGATGTCACCAAGTTCTGTGTGCCCCACATGATGTATGTGTTGTATCCCCACCGTCCATACATTTGGAGAGATCATTTTAGGATATGGTCCAAAGAATGAGGTAGATCCAAGGCTGGGGTGGACCCCACCATAGAAAACAGTGGTGAGAGTGACGCCCACCGTTGAAACCTTCAAAAGGTCCACCATAATTTTTATTTGAGATCCAATCTGTTCATGTGTTAACGCAGACATGAAAGAAGGGAAAACACAAATATTAGCTTGATCGAGAACTTTTGTGGCCCTCGAAACTTTTTAATGGCGGGCGTCACTCTCCCCACTATTTTTTGTGGTGGCGTCCACTAGATCTTTGGATCTGACTCATTCTTTGGATCATGCCCTAATATGATCTCCTCAAATGGATGGGCGGTGTAGATATAAAACATACATCATGGTGTGGCCCACAGAACTTGGTAACGTTCACTTTGTCAGGGAGTCTGTGGACGCATATCACGTCCTAACCGTCTCTGGAACAGGAGGTAGCTTTGAGTGGCCACCGTAATGTTTTCTACGGTCTTATCAACACCGTCCATCCATTCCTTTTGAGTATCACCAAATCCCAAATACATACATCGAGTGGACTTGGGGGATGATTTGTTACATTTTCGAGCAGGAATGCAAACATAACAAATACACCCAAACACATGAAATGATGAATAGCTAGGTAAGATGTACTGAATGTAACATAACCTCAATCTAGAATGCATAGGGAATCGACATATCAGGCATCAATAAATTCGCACTCTCCATAATGTGGCAGTTCTTCCCTTCAGCCACCCCATTTTAATTAGGGGTGTTAGAACATATCTTCTGATGAATAACCCCATGATAATGCAGATATGCAACAAATTCCAAACAAATATATTCTACCCCCTGAATTAGAACACAATACTTCACACACACACACACACACACACACACCTAAGTATCCATTATGAAGAAAAATTATCAGTAAATGTCAAATTTTGCGACTTGGAATACCTGAAACAAATTCATGTAAACCGAGTAAAATCATGTATCAATATAACATAATAGCATAATCTAAGTTTAGATAAAATAAGGGAATGGCCCCAAGCACCAGTATACACCAAGTCAAATATATCAGAAGTACAAGAAATACTCTTTGATAAATAGTATGAAGAACAAGGCAAATTTAAATCAGATTTATTAATGCTTAATTTATCTAATTAACCAATGGAAAACAAATGGTAAAGCCTATCAGAATGTCAATAATGAAGGTGATAATGCCAAAGTCTCTACAATTTATTAGCATGAGAAATATTCAAAGCAGACAGGGCAAAAACATAAGAAGCTGAAGTGTCATCGGAAGGGAACTCTAGCATGGAGAGGCAACCATTCCTCCTACCCTTCCCAACTGCTTTTCCCGTTGTTAGATCCCTGCACAATACAAAAATCACCAAGGAAAATAACCAAACAATTATTTTTAGTAAGTAATTGACTCACTTGGAAGACAACTCAGGAACATGAAACACATTTTTAAAAATAAAGGACTGATCAGTAGTGGGGGACAACTGTAAAATACCAATTGACTTAATGGGTAGTAATGCATCATTAGCCATAAAAAGAACTTGATGATGAGTATAAGGAATCACATCATGAAGGTGAGAAGAACTATTGGTCATACGATTTGATGCATTGGAATTAATTTACTAAGGAGATTGCAAAGATTTACCTGATAGGCTTGCAACAGAAACAACTTATACGATCTGTTGAACCATCTCAAGAGTTAGAAGAGAGGTAGAGATAGAGCTAGTAGAGTCACTGGAAGCAGGTGGAGGCTGAAGATAGTATGGACAGCAACAAAAGGCATAACCATGACCACGTTCATGATGATGACCACCACGTCCTTGGCCTCGGGAAATAGTAGAAAAATCCTTCGCTTTACATTCATAAATGCCATGACCAGTTTGGCGACAATAAGGGAACTACTCTTTGCATTGTGAAACTAGATGTCCCACCTTATTACAGCCAAAGCAAGTCATAGTGTGAGTATCATGAGTACCAGATGAGGTTACTAGATTCGTATAAGAAGAACTGGGAGAATGAGGAATTGAGAAAAAAACCTTAATCCACCATTCTTCCATTAACAAATCATTGATTATAACATTCATGGATGGAAGATACTATGGTTGAAGAGAGCAACTCGACAATGATCGTACTTTGGGCACAGTTTCATCAGAAACTGTCGAACATGTGTCCGCTCTTGCAAATCCTGATAAATCTGAAATCATTAAGAAACTCTATATCCATCGTTGCCATCTCAGTCCATATGGCCACAATATCATTATAGAATGCCTAAATACCTTTATCACCTAGGGAAAGATGTACCAAATCCCGTTCTAAATGATAGAGATAAGCTTCATTGTTGTATTAGTATATTCCTGTAAATGATCTCACATGGCCTTGGCCGTGCGATGTGGAATCAGCGCAACAACAATAAATTTCTCAACTGAATTTAAAATTCAGGTTGTTATTCGTCCATTCTTCATCTTCTAATCAGCTAATTTTCAACATCTACCAATTTTAGGGTCTGAACAGACCCATCTATCAGTCCCCAAAGACCACGGCCCTTAAGAAACACCTGAAAGTGGAGAGACCAAAGCCCATAATTGATAACATTAAAGGTACATCAGGGAGCATCATTGTGAAAGTTTTCTTTTTCCATAATCACAATATAAACAAACATCAAGATGCAAGATCACAACACGGAATCACCAACCAACACATCGAGCAACACACAACAAATCCAACGATCCACCAATTTTTTAACACAAGTACAGCTAGATCCGTACAACCAAATAACGTTAACTAAGAAAAATTCCTATTGAATGCTTCACCAAACGAACTTATTTTAAATCAGAGCTTTTTCATGTTATGAAAAAGTGATTTTATCAAATGACCTTGTTGTAAAGCAAGTGCCAGAACAAAAAGTCTTGATTCTCTGGCTCTTATTAGAGTAGCTGCTGTTGGATTAGATAAGAGGTGCAAACAGCCCTTAAATTAATGGGGGCAGCTTATTAAATACTTTTTGGATAAAAGTACCAAAATGTAAATTTTACATTGAGAAGGTTTTTATTTTTTTGGTGTGAAATCCCTTCTGTTTATCGAGGCTACACCTTTTGACTAGGTGCGGCATAGAAATAGGGTCCGATTTGGATAAGAAGGCGGTCAACTTATCATCTGGGCGGCCTTGCTTTCCATCCAAATCTCAAGGGGTGGACATGACACCAAACAACTCATGTTATTCACGAAGGGAGAGGCAATACAAGAATATTATTTAATTACCATACAAAAGAATTCTACTCACCCTATTTTATTACAAGCAGCCCTTAGGAAAAAAATAAAATAAAAATCGTTCCAACTTCATTTGTCTCTGGGTAGTCAAAGGCTGGGTTTTGGCAATAATCATATTGAAAATCCTGACTCAATCATCCACGATTTTACGGACTGCACTTTTATTTTATTTATTTATTTTTTTAAAATAAATTTTTAGCTTGTTAGTATACACCCATGTGTGTACACACACTCCATGTTAGCCACCCCCACTAGGGATCCATACCAAGACCTCAAGTATTGAAACGAGGTATCTCCACTCAGTCAGCCAGTTGAGCTATGGATGTGGGTGTTTTTATGGACTGCACTTATCACATAAGCATTATCATGTTCGAACCTCCTGGTAAGAAACTTTCTGCAAAATTAAGAAATTCTTAGGATTCATTTATGTACGTAATCTTGTCAGGTCAAGATTAATTAAGCCTAATCCTGAATTTTGGTGGGCCTCCAGATGCATTGCTTTCCTGCTGTAATTGTGTTTTGGAAACTTTTAGATAAGAAAACCAAACAAGTTCATTGTTGTTAGAGAAGATGTCTTAAATCTTCTGGGTTGCTCGATTGGTCGAGTTGACTAATCGACTGGTCGAACGGGTCGCTAGGCTAGTCAAGGCCATCTTGACTCGAAGTCCAGCGAGCACAGATTTTTGGTGTTTGGGCCGCTCGACCAGTCCAGGGAATGGCTCGACCAGTCGATGTTACGCAGATTCGAGTCCGAATCTTGTGCGAACTGCAGAAATCTGAGGCGGTTTCGCAAGGGTGCGAAAGGGAAGTTTCCTAAACTATAAATAGATGTCCCTAGGGTTATTCTAAAGTATTCAAAGGCTTCCTAAAGGTATTCTAAAGGGTTCTAAGGTTATCAAAGGGTGCAGCAAGGGTGAGATTCGAGGTTGTTCGACTCGGGTAAGTCCTCTCTCTTTGTAATTGATGCTTTCATAGTGGAATTCTATCGCTTTGTGCCGTAGTTTTTTTCCGAAAGGGTTTTCCACGTTAAATCTGTGTATTCTATTGTGTTTGCTTGGTGCCATTGTATTGCTATCCTAGATCTAGATCCGTGTGATTCCGCAGGCCAAAATCTCAACAAGTGGTATCAAAGCAGTCGTTGGGGCATAGATCTGAATTTGAGGGATTAGTAATAATGGGAAGCACTAGGTATGAGATTGAGAAGTACTCAGGAAAAAATAATTTTGAGTTATGGAAGATCAAGATGATGAGTTCTTTAATCAAGCAAGGCGAAGATGGTGCTCTTGAGGAGCGGAGTCTACTATGACTGATGATGATTGGAATACTCTTGATAAGAAGTCATTATCATCAATCCGTTTATGTCTCACGGATGAGGTTCTCTGCAACGTCATGAGGGAGAAAATTGCGGCTAAGTTATGGGCGAAGTTAGAGGATGTCTATGCGAAAAAAATCTTCGAATAATTGCCTACACTTGAAGCGGCGGTGGTATAATTTCAATATGGCAGAGGGTGGAGATCTGGAGGCTCACATCAGTAACTTTAATAAATTAGTTTACAAATTGCTGGATATAGAGAAAGTAATGAAAGATGAAGAACAAGCATGTATGTTGTTGAATTCTCTTCCAGCGTCGTATGAGTCATTCAAGGATACTATGTGTAACACGAATAAAACCCTGAGTGTCGACACATTATCTCAGCCCTTCAAGGGAAGGCCATGAGAAAGCTCAACGTCGACATGAGAATATCTTCTGATACACTATTTATAAGGGGTAGAAATTCTGAACAAGATACAGGTTCTTCAGGTTCTAGATCCAAATCTAAGGGCAAGGGCAAAGGAAAGGTAAAGTACTGGAATTGTGGGAATGAAGGACATATGAAGAAAGATTGTGAAAATCCTAAATCTAAGAGAGAAGATTCTGAGGCTTCATACGGGGAGGCTAATGCTGCCACATCAGATGGATCGAGTGGATGTGATGGTAATGTTTTGTCTATGTCTACTATCAGGCGGCCATACGATGATCATAAGAACGAGTGGATGCTAGACACAGGAGCGTCTTTTCACATGACTCCTCATCGGAGTTGGTTCACCAGCTATAGGGAGTGCGATGGTGGACAAGTATTTATGGGCAATGACATTGCTATAATGTTGTAGCTATTGGTTTGGTGCGCATCAGAATATTTGATGGGGTGAAGCATACCTTAACTGATGTCAAGCACGTTCCTGATTTGAAGCAAAATCTGATTTCTCTTCGTATACTTGAGGCAAAAGGATGCAAGTATACAGGTATTGATGGTGCTCTTAAGGTATCTAAGGGGGCAAGGGTAATCATAAAAGTACAACGACTCGGTAACTTGTACAAGTTGATCAGGAGCACTTCAAAAGGTAGAGCTATAGTGGATGTAGCAGATTCCACCTTTGTACGTGTGTGGCATGTTGGATATGGCCACATGAACGGGTAGGGCAGGAAAGCTGAGACGTGCAGACAGGTATATAGAGCAAGTGGAGCAGTCACCTGTGAGAAGAATCACATGGCATGATAGTAGGATATCGGCGAGGTATATGGATGACTTCAATATCGCAGGGGATTCATCTTATATTCAGATGACTCTAGGTGAGCCTGGTGCTGAGAAGTGAAAGGTGACTATAGGCGATGTGATGGATTCGTTGTACCAGACCGACATATGGGAGTGGGTGGAGCTTCCAGTGGGCCGGAGAGCGATTGGATGCAGGTGGATCTTCAGGAGGATACAACATAGATACAAGGCGAGGTTGGTAGCGAAGGGTTATGCTCAGAGAGAGGGGATCGACTTCTCAGAGATATTCGCGTCGACGGTATAACAGGTGTCTATTAGATCCGTGATTGGCACTAGTTGGCCAATGTGATCTTAAGCTGTAAGGATGGATGTGGAGTCTACACTTCTACAAGAGAAAGTGAAGAGCAGATCTACATGAAGCAACCAGAGCGGTTCAAAGTTAAAGGGGCTGAGAAAAGACTTTGTTGGAGGTCGAGGTTTGACCTGTCGCCTAGGCAGTGGTTTGATTTCTTTGTAGTGAGTCAGGAATTGATGACATGTAGATCGTCAATTATGACATGTCTAAAATCAATGTACTGAAAACTTGATTAAGTGGGACATTCAGGATGAAAGATCGGGGGGCTGCAAAGGTGGTTCTCGGTGTTGAGACTGAAAGAGGAGTAGACTTTGGTAATCACAGGAGGAATACCTTGTGTGTAGGTATTAATCAAATATGTGATGGGCCAGGTAAAGCTGAAGAGCGTTCCCTACACGTCTCTCCTCAAGTTTTCCTCAGGATATGTCCCAAAACAGATGAGAAAAAGCAGGATATCTCATGAGCCTTATTCGAATGTGGTTAGCAGTGTATGCCAGGGTCTAGATTAGATCGGTTATTTCATAGGCTATCAGTGTTGTGAGAAAGTACCCCGACAAGCAATATTGGGTGGCGGTGAGATGGTAAGAAGATCGACTACGTCTTTCCTTTTGAGAAGACAGGAACAAAGGTGGTTGGGCACGTGGACTTAGATCGGGCAGACATGTTCACCTATATCGTTCTTGCAGAGAAGTTCAAGTTTTGTGTAACTTCTCTGGACTTGGTGATGGTAGAAAAGAAGGACGGAGTGTGCACGAGAAGTTATGATGTGATGCAGAGATAAGAGAAGAGGTCAAGGAGCTACACGTTTGAAGATTGAAGACAAGGTGGAGATTGTTGTCAGAGAAGATGTCTTAAATATTCTAGGTTGTTCGACTAGTCGAGGTCGAGTGGACTGCTCAACCGGTCGAGCTGGTCGCTAGGCTAGTTGAGGCCATCTTGACTCGAAGTCCAGTGAGCACAGATTTTTGGTGTCCGGGCCGCTCGACCGGTCGAGGGGGTCCCTCGACCAGTCGAGGACTCGGCTCGACCAGTCGAGGTTACGCAGATTCAAGTCCGGATCTTGTATAGACTGCGGAAATCTGAGGCGGTTTCACAAGGATGCGAAAAGGAAGTTTCCTAAACTATAAATAGGGGTCCTTAGGGCTATTCTAAAGTATTTTAAGGCTTCCTAAAGGTATTCTAAAGGGTTCTAGGGTTATCAAAGAGTGTAGCAAGGGTGAGATTTGAGGTTGTTTGAATCGGGTAAGTCCTCTCTCTTTGTAATTGATGTTTCATAGTGGAATTCTGTCACTTTGTGCTATGGTTTTTTCCCGAAAGGGTTTTCTACGTTAAATCTGTGTGTTCTATTGTGTTTGCTTGGTGCCATTGTATTGCTATCCTAGATCTAGATCTGTGTGATTTCGTAGGCCAAAATCCTAACATTCGTAATAGCAATTAAGTGGAGGAAAGTGTCGTGCGGCCCACCGGGAATCGGGATTAGCCTTAATCCCGATTTTCTAAGATCTCCTACCCAAATGGGCTATAAACACAACGAAATGGCACACTACGCTTATGAGGTGGACATATGACTGGCAAAACTATCATCGTTTGATGAATTTCAGTAGTTTGTTATCCAAATATTGTCTATGATTGGACCGATGATCGCCTTTGGCCCACTCCAGAATTTTCCATATCCCAGAGATATTGTAGAAGGAAACCTTCAAAGGGAATTGGGTGAAAAGGATTCAATCCAAGGGTGACATGCACATTTTCGTCATCGCCACTGTAAATGAAATGGAATTCCTTGGGGATTGGGATTGAGAGCAGTCTAGAAGACGGGGGCAACAGTTGGATCTGCAATAAATGAAGAATGAGCAGCGGAGAGAGAGAGAGCGGATTTGGAAATAGTGGCCAATATATATCATGTAAATGAAATAGAATTCTTGAGGATTCTTCGTCCTTCCCATCTTTTATAAATTTATAATGAAAAATATGGTACACTTATAGAATGAAATAAGCAATTAAGGAAAAGATAAGAAAAAGTATGTGAATCTGTTCTTTGCAGGATGACCAATATATACAATAATAGTCACCGTCACCAATCACCATCTTCATCATCGAGACCATCATCATATTCAATTCACTTCTGGAATACTCTGGAGAGTGGGCCGCCACGACTGGTGCCTTGCATGGCGATCACCACCTCCATTCATCAACTGGGTCAATACTTGCTCGACCGACATCTCTTGGATGTCTAATCCTTCTAGGAGTTCCTCTAATTGCCTCTTGGTAACCTTGATCTTCACTTCTGTGGAAGAAACTGTCTTGTTCTCACTTATCAACCTCTCCTCTTCCATCTCCATATCATTTTGGACCCTATCATGACAGATCCCTTCACGAGTATCATGCTCAAAGATCATATTGGAGCTATTTGACTCCAAATCGTTGCCGGCCCATGTCATGGAAGATCGGTGTTTCAGACAATTTCCCATTCTCTCTCTCTCTCTCTCTCTCTCTCTCTCTCTCTGTGTGTGTGTGTGTGTGTGTTTTCTCTTGTTCCAAGAACTTTGTGAGGTTTGTGGTATGTATATATAGAGAGGGTCTGTGAAACTAAGTTGGAGAAAACGTCAAACGAAATCATCTGCTCACGTGGGTTGCTTAAAAAAATAAGAAATAGAATTTTGGACATTCAACCTCAATTCCAAGAAGACACAGACAAACAGAAAACTTGACTTTGGCCTGTTGGATTCAAACATTGGAATAGGATAATCCAAGAACTTAGGCTTTGTATTTGAAGAATCTTGTAGACTTTCACCAAACAAGTCAGCAAGCGTACGTATTGATCCTGACCATCCATATTGTGGAGCCGATGTTGATAGGGCATACCCCGAAAATTGCATTGATAGGAGGATCCTAACCATCTGTTTGGCTGCATCAGAAGTGGCCAATGTTCCCGTTTCAACAGGAAATCATATGATTAAGATCATTAATGAGTTAAAATTTTTTGGGTGTCCTATCTATAGTGGGGCCCACAATGTGAACAGTCTGGATTAACATGCATGCATGCACCGTGTGTTGACCTGAAGCGGATAAGAAAGAATTGAAGGTTGGCCCTATGTTGCCATCAACAAATTGGTTTTTTATAATGGTTTCATTTCAGTGCTTGAAATTGATGCCGGTTCCTCTTGAACTCGTGTAGAATAAGCTTATTCCACCGTTTATCATGTGCGGCCCATCAATTTTCTCCCAAAACTCAAGTGAGCGACACCATGTCAATCATGCCTAAAACCTCTAACATCACATGGTGTGAACCATCGAGTTTTGGAATGGCCTTATTTTTTGGGGTGTCCACATAATGGTCGGATCATCTCATGTATGTAAGATTGGATTGGATGGCATAAATTCACAAGTCTTTAATGGTGGGCGTTTCCAGCGGTGTGTGATCCACATGTGGCCTGATTTGGGACGTAAAGTGAACTGTGATACGACGTTATGAACAGATTGGATGTTGGCCTTACATCAGAGTGGGACCCACACCCAAGATTGTAAAATAAGCTTATTGCACTCCTGTGGTATGATACAGTGATAATGGTAAGAAATGGTGCCCATGGGATGTATTCCATACATCCGAACTGTCCAACAGATGAGTTGCCTCACATTCTGTAGGATAAAAAGTTTGCTCAAATGGTAACTCGAGTAGCCACAGCACAGTGATAGGTTGAGAGGGAGCGCCCATCCTTGATTTAAGTATGTGGGCCCACCATGTTGCATATGAAAAATGGAAACGGATTGGCTACTCCCCCAGCTGCCACCAACCAATGACTGGTGGTCAGTGCCCTGTGGGCCCCACCATGATGTATATGTCTCATCCATGCCGTCCATCTATTTTTATAGATCATTTTATGATATTAGAGAAAAAATGAGTTATATAGAAATCTCAAGTGGGCCCCATTACAGGAAACAGTGTTGAATGAACGTCGACCATTAAAAACATTTTGGGACCATAAAAGTTTTGGATCAAGCTGATATTTATTTTTCCCCCTCATCTGGGTCTTTATGACCTAATCAACAGATTGATGTCAAATAAAAAGTACAGTGCGCCTTAGGAGGATTTTAATGGTGGATATCCGAACATTAGTGTTTTCCTGTGGTGTGGTCCACATGAGATTTATATCTGTGTATCAAGCCCTAAAATGATCTAAAATGATCTGTAAAAATGGACGAACAGAATGGATGAAACACATATATTATGGTGGGGCCCAAAGAGCACCGACCACCAGCCACCGGGCTGGTGTCGGGGGAGTAGCCAATCCGTCTCCATGAAAAATCTAGGACAGCCAAACACTTCATTTTTCCATTATATATATGGAGAAAATCAGGCTGTTATGCAACTCGGGTGAGCCCTAGAATCAATGCTGAGTGTCACCTCCCACCTTCTTCCCTGTTATATGGCCCACTACAGTTTTTGAACGTGCTGATTTTCACGTCCTCGAAGAAGCCTGATGGGACGCATCTGATGGACAGGTTGGATGTGATACATACACCACATGGGCCCCACATCTTCACAGTATCACTGGAACGCACCTCGTTCTCCAATTATTGTGGAAGAATAAGCCAACAAGCATGTTCATTAAAATGACTATAATCTCAGGTAGGGGAAGGTTTTTAACTTAATTAATCCAAAAATTCCGGAGAATATTCAATCTTCGCCATTCATTTTTAGGGGCAGCTGACTGACGGTTAGAATCGTTCGGTGCATATGATTTTATGTACAGTAGACGTAAGGCTCGTTTTTCATCTGAACATAAAAAATCATCCATGGAGCCGTTTTTAGACAAAACTCAATCAATCGAAATTTTCTAAGTTGGATACCAAGAATTCATTATGGCTGCACGTGGTACACATGTATATGTATTGCTTTTGACAAAAGGTCCAACCACGCAAGTAGTATACAATGCAAGGACATGTAAGAATTATATAAGGTGAACATTATTGATCAACGATCTGAATTGCCCTAAGAGTTGGATAATGTGATTGGGAGCACTAGTGTACCCACTTAGTTGTGACTCATTTAAAAACATGTAATGGGTGGTATGTCACAACTGTATGACACGCACAATATTCTAGTTGAATTAGGATTGATAAATTTGTATGGAGCTAGCCTTAAGAAGAGGAGTTTCGATGGGTTTAAAACTCCTCAACCCTCAAAGCTATATAAACAGGGCTGGTTCCAAAGCCTGTACACATCATAAGTTTTTCATCCCATCATAGTGCTTTTCTTAAGGGTGTAAGGTGTGGAAGACCATGACAATCAACTTATAGCAATGGCCAACCAACCATGTATGGATTTTAGTTCAATCAATCCCCATCTCTGATGCAATGCATGGTCCTTTGATTCCACAAATTAAAGTTTACAGTTGGTATCGGAGTCGATTGTGCATCGGCTATAGCAGATCCGTTCAGATCATTGGATTTTTTTTTTTGATCATTGGATTTATTCTAGAACCTTTTAGGCCAAATTTGTCCGCTGCATTCACAGTAATATAAACTCTTATCTGGGCCTTTGGGCATTATTCCGATACCCGTCATAACCTCAATACATTTGTCATTTGGATTGTACATTACCTTACCAAAATCCAACTCCTGCAACAAGCTAAACCTAATCAACGGGGTTATCAGATCTCAGGTTTAAGCAGTAGGATTTTGGAAAAATCGACGTGTGATAAATCCCATTGTTGTGGCGGTGTACGTCACCATTCTCTTGATTATAGAGGATTTACAAAACCCATTCATGTAATGACCCTGAATTTTAGTGCTTTTAGAACTAAAATAATAGTTAAATAATTTTATTTTTAATTAAAAAATAAAAACAAGTTAATAGTTGAGTTGGTAGTTACATTTTTGGTTGAGAGAGAGGTTGAGGGATTAACTTTTGCCACTGCAAATCCTGATTGTGGGTGAGAAGTAAGTTCCAACTCTTAGATTTTTTATTTTGTTCATCTCTTCCCAATTTATGTAATGGATGGTGTGGATCATCCACACGATATTGTATAGGTGCGCAGATAAATTATAACAACTAGATGATTTAGAATTTCAAATCTGGGTAATAGTATTTTAGGAAAAGATTTAATTGCTTGCATTTGACTGTGTTAAGATAGAAATTTGAATGGGTCATTTGATCCTAAGCACCAAAAGATATCAATGCCTTAAATCTCATATCAATCCGATCAGTGAATGAGACATTTTTATTAGATTTAACCAAAAGAATTATTTATACCTTAAATTCTAAAATTGTGATCGGACATATCAGATTAGATCCCCACTACGTATGCTCATTCTGGAATAGATCTTAATTGTTGTCTAAAGAATATGGATAGATCTGACCGTTTGATGGGTCAAAAGGATGAAAGGTTAGGATCGTACTTATTATACTTTAAATCAGTTGTTTTTTTTTTTCTTTTCTTTTTTTTTTTGAAATATAAATTGTCTGGATCTAAGAAATCTATTGACCCATTCTCAATTTAAGATTTTGTGATGTCAATGGATGACGTAGATATGTCCCATATGATCAGTGGATGATCGGATGTATCAGATTCAATCTACGCCTTTTATGTGAATTTTGGAATATATTTAAAACTTCATCTGAAATTTTAGATGGGCTTGATCGTTTGATTGTCCACACTAATTGTAGGAATGATTGTTATTAAAAGAAATATGGATTTTAGATAGTTTAGATTTGGAAATTCATTAGTTGTTTCCTCAATCGATCATGTGGGAGCTAATAAATGGTTCGGATTTGACCATATGACCAATAAATATTAAAAGTAGAAAAAATAAAGAAGAACACTCAAAGTTATAAATCGGATAATCATAAACTTAGTTTTTATAGCATCTGTCGATCGATTGACAGGACGGTTCGATCGATCGAAGGCGCTAAATTATGTTTAGTGACCAAAATTTGAAAATTAAAATGAATTCGACTGGTCAACAGGTCAGTTCGATTGATTGATGACACAGTTCGATTGATCAACAATCCGATAGAACATCTTGTTTGATTTGTAAATTTTGATATTTTAATGTGTAATGTAAAGTAATAATAACTCTCGATCATCTTAAAATGTTAGTGTGGTCAGATCACCTTAGGTTGATCAAGTGGGCCCCACAGTAAAGAATGACCATCTATAATCACATGTTAATAATGGAAGTTAAAGGGATTTAAATCAATGGTTAGATTCCTCATCTGGGTCCTGAGTTAGGTGATCAACAAACTAAGATAGATTATATAAACTACTGAAAACATAAATATATTTGATTGTGTTATGTATTTAGGTGGTTGTCACTTAATTGATTTTGGGTAACGTCTTGGAATCTACATCTTCAAAATATTGGTGAGTGATCCCAACATGTTTTCTCTCCATTGTGATTAAATTAGTCATCCAATTATTTTCGTTGATTGTGATTCCTTGTATTGAATAGTTGTTTGCTTAAAATTAAAAGACATATACTGCTATATATATGACAATTGTTAACATGATGCATAAATCATTCTTATGCATCCATGTCATGCATCGCATAACTGCGTTGAATACATGGGGGCACTCCTTGGATGACCTATAGGTACTTACAGTACTGGGTGACCTTGGGGACCATCCCTGGATGCTCATAATATGTGAAAGCCTACAAAGATGGTGGAAGCGTATCCCAAAAAGGGAGAGATGCAGGTTGATGGGATCCAATACAAGAAAGTGGATTGATCGACCCATTTGATGCATTCACGCATCCATGCATCTAATAGCATTCATGTATTTTTATTTGAATTATGATGTGCATGAACCATGATGGGTTCACTCACTGAGACTGGCTCGTTGATGTTTTATCAATGGAAAAACTGTATAGATTTACTAGATGATGAAATAACTGCTCAAGTTTCAGGGCAATAAGGTGAACCAGTGATGATTAAAAAAGGCTATTACCCTATCTTAATGAAGACAAGTTGAATATGTTAAATCACTAGCATATCTATTTGAACTCATGTTATTCTTTTAATTATGTCTTAAAACAAACTTTAAGTTGATTAACTGAAAGTTATGAATAGTTAAAACTTTTATTAGTAAGTAGTTTAATAGTGCACCAAATGAATGGGCTGTGGTACTATGCTTAACTTTTGTGAATGTTATCAATATGTGGAATGAATGCCCATAAATGATCGGAATGGTGGATATATGTGCGTGATTGAAATAAATGAATGTAAGATGTTTTGCTGGAGGTTAAAGTTTGGAAACTTAATATACATTTTAACTAAGCCTCTAGAAAATGGCACGAAGGAATGGTTTTAGTACACATGATGTACAAGTCATTCGTTCGTTGTAACTCAGGTTTAAGGGTGCACATAGCCGAATTTCGGGTGCGACAATTTAGATTCAGCGTAAAAGAAGGGAGAAAGAGGAGTGCCGCACCTCGATTTCGATGAATACCGCTCTCCATCAAGAGGGACAAGGTGACAACCGCAGCTTGAGGGACTAGAGTTTCTGGCGAAACCCTTGCCATATTTTGTTTTTCGATTAGCATAAAGTGTTCACCAATCCCGCAGCCATGAATTCCAATCATCTGTGGACATTATCGTGGCTGATGCTGGTAACGCAGCCATTAATGGCTGCCATTGATGCTCAAGCATAAATGGGTTCTTCAAACCCTAAGGGATCCCTTCCGTGGTAGCCATTACCTCGGCGATCGACTTCAGAGATTTGGGGAGATGGCGAAGAACTGTTGAATCCATCTTGTGGATGACTATTCCATTCAATTGCTGATAAAACCCTTTAGAAAAATCCTGATTGCGGCAGCCATTGATCGTTATCATTGATGTTCAGCTTTTGTGATCTTCGCCGGTGACATAGTTTTCGACCACGCTTGCAGCCACCATTAATGGTGTCATTGAGCTTCGATTCATGCCCTTGGCCCGCCCGTAACCTCATCTCTTCTCCATCTCCAATTCTGGCGCCCATCAGGGATAGTGATGAAGGTCACCATTAGCAGCCGGAATTTTCAGTGGAGGCCAACTTTGGAGAGAGAAGATTCAGAGGAGCGCAGCTATGGTGGGGTTTCTTAAACGCTTTTGCAATCCAATGAGAGACCAGAGGCCTCTATTGGTTCTCTTTTTTGTTTTTGGGTTGATTGAAGGCCTTATGGTGGGCCTTCTGAGTCTCACACAAGCCCATTTTGCAAGGCCCTTTTGTGTTGTCCATTGTCTGGCAAAACTACAGGCTTGACTAACAACGTTTGTGTAGGCTGGTTGGGCCCAAATTGGGTTGTTTCATTAGGTTTTGGTCTCAAGTGTCAACCGTTCAGTGGACCTTGTTCTTGGACCCGTTTTTCAATTCAAATTAATGCCCAATTAGGGCCTGATTACTGGCTATGTTTGGACCACCTTTATAGGCCTATGCCAATTCCAAATTCTTTCGTGGGCATTATCTTTGGGCCGGATGGTCCAGTAGTTCCTATGTGTGGGCTGTTTGCTTAAGCCCACATCTGTTCGTGCTCAAGTATTGGATTGTTTGGTTGTTTATTTATGGGCCACCTATTAGGGCCCATTTCAGAAAATTTGTGTCCAATTTGAATTTTAATTTGGATCCAGTGGCTGACAATTTGATGGCATTGTACTGGGTCTTCAATCGCCTTTATTCACCCTTTTATGACCACTTTCAGGGCCTTTTCTTAGATCTGAACCATCTATTCAGCTTAGAATGAGCAAACCATCTGGCTTGTTCATTAGTGGATAATTAACAAGATTCCCATCATGTGGACCTTATGTATCAAATATGAACCGTCCACTTTATGGACCCTAATGAGAGACTTAACTATCCATCTGATTTGGGTAAATGTTTTATCTAGGCCGTCCATCTTGTGAATGGAAGATGCCAGACTTGGAATGCTCATCGATGATGCTGAGATCATGTAGAGTCTTGATTCGGCTCAGTTGTAGGCCCATTATCCATATTCTAGAAGCTAGCATTGACCATTGATTTAAAGGGAATGAGGAGAGAGAAACCTGTCTATTTCCTTTTTTTTTAGATCCCCTATATTTCAACTATCAATGTCAGCTACTTTATGAGATAAATCAGACTATTTTATAGTTTATAGATAATCCGTTAAGGGCAAGATTATATTTGCAATCTTGAAGTTTAAATTTGTGGAATTGTATCCGGTTGTTTTAGCCACCACAGTGACCTCAATCAATGAAGATTTATGCATTTTGACTCTTAAAATGGGGTACAGTGGTAGGATTGCTTATGGTTGTATTTGCGTTCAATGCAAATGGTGACGAAAACGTAGACAATCACCTTTCAACAGGGATGTAAGCGGTGTGGAGTAAATGGTTCTGCTAATGTAAGCTCTAGAGACTCATCTTACCCACAAGTATTGAGTGTCTTGAATTTATATGATTGACATGGATTAGATTCATGTTTAAGAGAGTCACTTATATGTCATAACTACTTTCCACATGAGAAGTGATGATGATGCGATCGATTTTCACTAGAATTGACTGGTTGTGCCCATCTTCATCCTGAGTAGTTCAATTGAAGGGCCCCATTAATTGAATTTATAATAAAATTTGCCTAATATTTAGTTTCATTCATGAAGAAACTTTCTACAAAATTAAGAAATTCTTAGGATTCATTTATATAGATGATCCTACCAGGTTAAGCCTAATCCTGAATATTGGTGGGCTCCATAACTGGCCTCCGGATGCATTGCTTTCCTCCTGTAATTGTGATTTGGAAACTTTTAGATAACAAAACCAAACAAGCCTGCAGGTCTCATCCGATTTGGCACTAGAAGTACTGGTCAGCTAGGATCGATAGGCTGAAGCTGAGAGGGCAGTTTAAGTTTGTCCATGTTCTGAGGGAAGGAAATGTGCCGGCAAATGGGATGGCCCGCATCGAGAGCGATCTCCAAGGAAGCTCGCTCGTCCGGCAGTCATCAGACCTACCTCTCCATATTCGGGGCCTCCTTTTCCTAGATAGAGTCAGGCTGTGAGCGATTATGCAGTCCTATAGGGGAGTCATCAGTGGGTCCGGCCTGTCACTCTGATTTAGTTTTCTTTGATAGGCTACTCTCATGGCCTTTTTTCTTGGGGGCAGCCCAAATGTTGTTTGCGGTATATAGTCTTAGACTTGAAATGAAAAATTTGTGTTTGAGAAAAAAACAAAAGAACTAGAAAAAGAAAAAAGAAAACCAAACAAGCCCATAATTGCAATTAAGCGGAGGAAAGCGTGCGCGGCCACCAAGAATTAGGATTAGGCTTAATCCTGATTTTCTAAAATCTCCTACCCAAATGGACCATAAACACAGCAAAACGGCACACTATGCTCATGAGGTGGGCATAGGACTGGCAAAATTGTCATAGTTCGATGAATTTCAGTAGTTTGTTATTCAAATATTGTCTATTATGATCAGACGGATAATCGCCTGTGGCCCACTCCAGAATTTTCCATAACCAATAGATATTGTAGAAGGAAACCTTCAAAGGGAACTAGGTGAGAAGGATTCAATCTAAGGGCGACACATTTTCATCATCGTCACTGTAAATGAAATGAAATTCCTTAGGGATTAGGATTGAGAGCAGTCTAGAAGACGAGGGCAGCAGTTGGATCTACAATGAATGAAGAAGGAGCAGCGGAGATAGAGAGCGGATTTGGAAATAGCGGCCAATATATATATATCATGTAAATGAAATAGAATTCTTGAGGATTCTTAGTCCTCTCTCTTTTATTAATTTATAATGAAAAATATGGTACACTTATAGAATGAAATTATCAATTAAGGAAAAGATAAGAAAAAGTATGTGAATCCTACTGTTCTTTGTAGGTCGACCAATATATACAATAATAGACACCGTCACCAATCACCATCTTCATCATCGTCACCATCATCATATTCAATTCACCTCTGGAATACTCTGAAGAGTAGGCCGCCACGACTGGTGCCTTGCATGGCAATCCCCGCCTCCATTCATGAACTGGGTCAATACTTGCTCGACGGACATCCCTTGGATGTCGAATCTTGCTAGCAGTTCTTCTAATTGCCTCTTGGTAACCTTGATCTTCACTTCTGTGGAAGAAACTGTCTTGTTCTCACTTATCAACCTCTCCTCTTCCATCTCCATATCATTTTGGACCCTATCATGACAGATCCCATCATGAGTGTCATGCTCAAAGATCATATTGGAGCTTTTTGACTCCAAATCGTTGCCGGCCCATGTCATGGAAGATTGGTATCTCAGACAATTTCCCATTCTCTCTCTCTCTCTCTCTCTCTCTCTCTCTCTCTCTCTCAGTGTTTTCTTGTTTCAACTTTGTGAGGTTTGTGATATGTATATATATATATATAGATAGGCGCTCTCTCTTGTTCCAAGAACTTTGTGAGGTTTTTGGTATGTATATATAGAGAGGGTTTGTGAAGCAAAGTTAGGAAAAATGTCAAACTAAATCATCTGCTCACGTGGGTCGCTTTAAAAAAAGAAAAGAAAAGGAGTTTTGGACATTCGGCCTCAATTCCAAGAAGACGCAGACAAACGGAAAACATGACTTTGGCCTGTTGGATTCAAACATTGGAATAGGATAACCCAAGAACTTAGCCTTTGTATTTGACGAATCTTGTAGACTGTCACCAAACAAGTCAGCAAGTGTATGTTTTGATCCTGACCATCCATATTGTGGAGCCGATGTTGATAGGGATCGAACACCCCGAAAATGGCATTGATAGGAGGATCCTAACCATCTGTTTGGCTGCATCTGAAGTGGCCAGTGTTCCAGTTTAAACAGGAAATCATATGGTTAAGATCATTAATGAGTTTAAATTTTTTGGGTGTCCTATCTACAGTGGGGCCTAATAGTCTGGATTGACATGCATGCACCATGTGTTGACCAGCAGCCGATCAGTAAGAACTGAGGGTTGGCCCTATGTTGCCATCAACAAATCGATTTTTATAATGAATTCTTTTCAGTGCTTGGAATTTAGATGTTACTTTGATGCCGCTTCCTCTTGAACTCGTGTAGAATAAGCTTATTCCACCGTTTATCATGTGAGGCCCGTCAATTTTCTCCCAAAACTCAAGTGAGCGACACCATGTCAATCATGCCTAAAACCTCTAACATCGCATGGTGTGGCCCATCGAGTTTTGGAATGGTTTAATTTTTTGGGGTGTCCAGATAATGGTTGGATCATCTCATGAATGTAAGATTGGATTGGATGGCATAAATTCACAAGTCTTTAATGGTGGGCGTTTCCATATCAACAGTTCCCAACGGCGTGATCTACGTGTGGCCTGATTTTGGGACATAAAATGAACTGTGGTACGACGTTATGAACAGATTGGATGTTGGCCCTACGTCATAGTGGGACCCACACCCAAGATTGTAAAATAAGCTTATTGCATGTGGTATGCTACAGTGATAATGGTAAGAAATGGTGCCCATGGGATGTATTCCATACATCCGAACTGTCCAACAGATGAGTTGCCTCACATTATTCTTGTAGGATAAAAAGTTGGCTGATCAAATAGTAACTCGAGTAGCCACAGCACAGGAATAGGTTGAGAGGGGACGCGCCCATCCTAGATTTAAGTATATGGGGTCCACCATGTTGCATATGAAAAATCTAGGACACCCAAATACTTCATTTTTGAAAATCAGGCTGTTATGCAACTTAGGTGAGCCCCAGTGAGAATTATCAATGCTGAGTGTTACCTCACACCTTCTTCCCTGTTATATGGCCCACTACAGTTTTTGATCGTGCTGATTTTCACGTCCTCAATGTAGCCTGATGGGACGCATCTGATGGACAGGTTGGATGTGATCCATACACCACGTTGGCCCACATCTTCACAGTATCACTGGAACATACCTCGTTCTCCAATTATTGTAGAAGAATAAGCCAACAAGCATGTTCATTAAAATGACTATAATCTCAGGTAGGGGAAGGTTTTTAACTTAATTAATCCAAAAATTCCGGAGAATATTCAATCTTCTTCATTCATTTTTAGGGCAGCTAACTAACGGTTAGGATCGTTCGGTGCATTCGATTTTTATATACAGTAGCCGTACTGCTCGTTTTTCATCTGAACATAAAAAATCATCCATGGAGACGTTTTTAGACAAAAATCAATCAATCCATATTTTCTAAGTTGGATACCAAGAATTCATTACGGCTACACGTGGTACATGGTATATGTATTGCTTCTGATAAAAGGTCCATCCGGTAACGTAGTACATGTAATAATTATATAAGGTGCACCTCATTGATGAACGGTCTGGATTCGAAGAGTTGGATAGTGTGATTGGGAGTACTAGTGGACCCACTTAGTTGTGATTCATTTAAAAGCATGTAATAGGTGGTATGTCACAACTAGAGCTGAGCAGAATTTGAACCGATTTGAACCGAACCAAAGGCCTAAATTGGTGCGGATCGAGTAGGACCACTCAGATCCGATCGTACATCGGATCGTGGTCAATCCGGACTGATCCGACCCGATCTGGTCAGGTCCTATATATAAGTTTTTTACATATATTTTTTTACTTTTACTACTCATATCTCTACCCCATCCCGAACCGAACGAACCCCAACCCTTCTTTCTCTACCTGAAGGAGACGCCGCACCCACCCATCTCTCCTTATTTCTCTCCCTATTTCTCCACCAGTTTCCCACATTTCCTTCTTTCTCTACTCCTTTCTCTCCTTCTCTCTCCCTATCTCGATTTGGCCTGGTCCGAATCGACTGGACAGACTCAACTCGATCCGACTCGATTCGGTTTTCCAGACCGAGTCGGACTTAGTTTGGGTCAGGCCAGCAAGGATTCGGATCGGATCGAGTTCGGATCAGGTTCTTGAAAAATCGAATTGAGTCGAGTTAGACCCAATCAGGTTCGACTTGACTCGATGCCCACCTCTAGTCACAACATTATGACACGCCTAGTATTCTAGTTGAATTAGGATTGACAAATTTGTATAGAGCCTTAAGGAGAGGAATTTCAATGGGTTTCAAACTCTTCAACCCTCAAAGCTATATAAACAGGGCTGGGTCCCAAAGCCTACACACATCATAAGCTTTTTATCCTATCACGGTGCTTTTCTAAGGGTGTAAGGTGTGGAAGATTATGACAATCAACTTATAGCAATGGTCGTCGAACCAGGTATGGATTTAGTTCAATATAACTCAATCCCCATCTCCGATGCACTGCTTGGTCCTTTAATTACACAAAGTAAAGTTTACCGTTAGTATCAAAGTCGACTGTGCATCGGTTGTGGCAGATCCGTTCATATCATTGGATTTATTCTAGAAACTTCTGGGCCAAATTTGTCTACTGCAATCACTGTAATCTAGACTCTTATTTAGGCCTTTGGGTGTTATTTCGATACTCGTGTAACATCGATACATTTGCCATTCGGATTGCACATTACCTTACAAAAATCCGACACCTGTAATAAGCTAAACCCAATCAACGGGGTTATCAGATCTCAGGTTTAGGCAGTAGGATTCCGAAAAAATTGATATGGGATAAATCCTATTGCTATGGCGGTGTATGTCGCCATTCTTTTGATTAAAGAGGGTTTACAAAACCGGCCCATTCATGTAATGACCTTGAATTTTAGTGCATTTATAACTAAAATAAATAGTTAAATATTTTTATTTATAATTAAGAAACAAAAACATGTTAATAGTTGAGTTGGTAGTGACATTATTAGTTGAGAGAGAGGTCGATGGATTGACTTTTGCTACTACGATTCCTGATTGCAGGTGAAGTGGGAGGATTGATTCCTGGAGCAGTACCTTTAAGAAAAATTTTGAGGAGGGCTTGATTAGGTTCCAACTCTTAGATCTTTTTATTTTTTAATTATTTTATTAATCTCTTCCCGATCTATGCAATGGATGGTGTGGATCATCCACATGATCATTTTATAAGTGCGTAGAGAAATTATAACAAAAAAATGATTTATAATTTTAGATATGGGTAATAGTATTTTAGAAAAAAAGATTTAATTGCTTTCATCTGATTGTGTTAAGATAGATTTGAATGGGTCATTTGATACTAAGCGCCAAAGGATATCAATGCCTTAAATTTCATATGAATTCGATTAGTGGATGAGACATTTTTATCAGATTTAACCATAAGAATCATTTATACCTTAAATTCTAAAATTATGATCGGACATATCAAATCAGATTCCCACTACATATACTCATTCTGGAATAGATCTAAATTGTTATCCAGAGAATATGGGCAAATTTGACCGTTTGATGGGTCATGAGGATGAAATGTTAGGGTTGTACTTATTATTCTTTAAGTTAGTTTTTTATTTTTTATTTTTTTTTTAAAAATATAAATGGTCTGGATCTAATCGATCTATTGGCCCATTCTCAATCTAAGATTTTGTTATGCTAATGGATGACTTAGATATGTTCCATATGATCAGTGGATCATCGAACATATTAGATCCGATCTACGCCATCTATGTGAATTTTGGAATATATCTAAAACCTCATCTGGAATTTTAGATGGGTTTGATCGTTTGATAGGTCACATTAATTGTAAGAATGATTGTTGTTAAAAGAAATACAGATCTTAGATGGTTTAGATTTGAAAAATCATTAGTAGTCCCCTTAATCGATCATGTGGGAGCTAATGAATGGTTTAGAACTGACCATATGACCAATAAATATTGAAAGTAGGAAAAATAAAGAAGAATACAAAGTTATAAATCAAATAATCATAGACTTAGTTTTTATAGCATTTGTCGATCGATTGACAGGACAGTTCGATTGATCGAAGGTGGTAAATTATGTTCAGTGACCAAAATTTGAAAATCGAAACGAATTCGACTGATCAATAAGTCAGTTCGATCGATCGATGGTACGGTTCGATTGATTGACAATCCGCTAGAGCATTTTGTTTGATTTGTAAATTTTGATATTTTAATGTGTAATGTAAAGTAATAATAACTCTCGATCATCTTAAAATGTTAGTGTGGTCAGATCATCTTAAGTTAATTAAGTGGGCCCCATAGTGAAGAATGACCATCTATAATCATATGTTAAGAATGGAAGTTAAAGAGATTCAAATCAATGGTTAGATTCCTCATGTGAGTCCTAAATCAGGTGATCAACAAGCTGAGACAGATTATACAAATGACTGAAAACATAAATATATTTGATTGTGTTAATTATGTATTCAGGTGGTTGTTACTTGATTGATTTTGGAGTAACGTCTCAGAATCTACATTATCAAAATATTGGTAAGTGATCCCAATATGTTTCCTCTCCGTTATGATTACATTAGTCATCCGATTGTTTTTGCTGATTGTGATTTCTTGTGTTGAATAATGGTTGTTTGCTTAAAATTAAAATGACATATACTGCTATACATGTGACAATTGTTAAGATGATGCATAAATCATTCTCCTGCATCCATGTCATGCATCACATAATTGTGTTGAATACCTGGAGTCACTCCCTTGATGACCCATAGGTATTTACAGTACTGGGTAACCTAAGGGATCATAAATCTACAAAGATGGTGGAAGCATACCCCAAAAAGGGGGAGATGCAGGTTAATGGGACCCAACTCCTGCATGTGGATTGATCAATCCACTTGATGCATTTACGCATCTAATGCATGTATTTCTATTTTAATTATGATGTGCATGAACCATGATGGATTCACTTACTAGGTATAACCAGCTGATATTTTATTGATGAAAAAACTCTACAAATTTAGTGGATGATGAAATAACTGCTCAAGTTTCAGGGCAGTAAGGTGAACCAAAGGACGATTCACAAAGGCTATGACCCTATCTTGATAAAGAAAGGTTGAATATATTAAATCACTAACATATTTAGTTGAACTCATGTTATTCATTTAATTATGTATTAGAACAAATTTTAAGTTGAGTGACCGAAAGTATGAATAGTTAAAACTTTTGTTAGTAAATGATTTAATAGAGCATGAAATGGATGGGCTGTGGTACCATGCTTAACTTTTGTGAATGTTATAAATACGTGGATGGAATGTCCATAAATGATTGATCGTAATGATGGATATATGTGCGTGTGATTGAAATAAATGAATGTGAGATGTTTTGCTAAAGGTTTGAGTTTGAAAACTTAGTGTACATTTTAACTAAGCCTTTGGAAAATTGTACGAAGGAATGGTTTTAGTACACATGGCGTATAAGTCATTTGTTGTAACTCAGGTCTGAGGGTGTATACTCTATATCTGAATTTCAGAGCGTGACAATTTAGATTCAGCGTAAAAGAAGGGAGAAAGAGTAGTGCCGCACTTGATCGTCCGTTTTCGGCTACAGGGCTGTTCAGGATCTCTTCTCTGGCCGGAAATTTCGGTGAATACCGGTCTCCATCGAGGGACAAGGTGACAACCGTAGCTTGAGGGACTGGGGTTTCTAGCGAAACCCTTGCTAGATTTTATTTTCCGATTAGCATAAAGCGTTCGTCAATCCTGCAGCCATGAATTCCAATCATCTGTCGACGTTGCCTTGGCCGATGCAGGTAACGGCAACCATTAATGGCTGCCATTGGTGCTCAAGCAGAAATGGGTTCTTCAAACCCTAAGGGATCTCTGCTGTGGTAGCCATTACCTCGGCGATCGACTTCAGAGATTTGGGGAGATGGCGAAGAACCGTTGAATACATCTCGTGCATGACTGTTCCATTAAATTGCTAATAAAACCCTTCAAGAAAATCCTCACTGCGACAACCATTGATGGTTATCATTGATGCTCACCTTTTGTGATCTTCGCCGGTGACAACCAGTTGTCGACGACGCTTGCGGCCACCATTAATGGAGTCATTGAGCTTCGATTCGTGCCCTTGGCCCGCCCGCAACCTCATCTCTTCTCCATCTCCAGTTCTGGCACCCATCAGGGACGGTGATGAAGGTCACCATTAGCAGCCGAAATTTTCGGTGGAGGCCGACTTTGGAGAGAGAAGATTCAGAGGAGTGCGACTATGGTGGGGTTTCTTAAATGCTTTTGCACTCCAATGAGAGACCATAGGCCTCTTTTGGTTCTCTCTCTCTCTCTCTCTCTCTCTCTCTCTGGGATAATTGAAGGCCTTATAGTGGGCCTTCTGAGTCGCACTCAAGCCCGATTTGCAAGGCCCTTTTGTGTTGTCCATTGTCTGGCACAACCACGGCCTTCACCAACAACGTTAGTATAGGCTTGTTGGGCCTAGATTGGGTTGTTTCATTAGGTTTTGGGCTCAAGTGTCAACCGTTCGGTGGACCTTGTTCTTGGACCCGTTTTTCAATTCAAATTAATGCCCAATTAGGGCCTGATTACTGACTATGTTTGGACCACCTTTATAGGCCTGTGCCAATTCCAAATTCTTTAGTGGGCCATATCTTTGGGCCGGATGGTCTAGTAGTTCCTATGTGTGGGCTGTTTGCTTGAGCCCACATCTGTTCGTGCTCAAGTATTGGATTGTTTGGTTGTTTATTTATGGGCCACTTATTAGGGCCCATTTCAGAAAATTTGTGTCCAATTTGAATTTTAATTTGGATCCAGTGGCCGACAATTTGCTGGCATTGTACCGGGCCTTCAATCGCCTTTATTCACCCTTTTAGGACAACTTTCAGGGCCTTTTCTTAGATATGAACTATCTATTTAGCTTAGAATGAGCAAACCATCTGGCTTGTTCATTAGGTGGATAATTAACAAGATTCCCATCATGTGGACCTTATGTATCAAATCTGAACCGTCTACTTTATGGACCCTAATGAGAGACTTAACTGTCCATCTGATTCGGGTAAATGTTTTATCTGGGCTGTCCATATTGTGAATGGAAGATGCCAGACTTGGAATGCTCACTGAGATCATATAGAGTCTTGATTCGGCTCAATTATAGGCCCATTATCCATATTCTAGAAGCTAGCATTGACAGTTGATTTAAAGGGAATGAGGAGAGAGGAACCTAACTGTATATTTCCTTTTTTTTTAGATCCCCTGTATTTCAACTATCAATGTTACCTACTTTATGAGATAAATCAGACTATTTTATATATAATCCGTTAAAGGCAAGATTATATTTGCAATCCTGAAGTTTAAATTTGTGAAATTGTACCATAGACCTCAATCAATGAAGATTTTATGCAATTTGACTCTTATATTGGGGTACAGTGGTAGGATTACTTATGGTTACATTCGTGTTCAATGCGGACGGTGACGAAAACATAGACAATCACCTTTCAACAGTGATGTAAGTGGTGTGGAGTAAATGATTCTACTGATGTAAGCTTTAGAGACTCATCTTACCCACAGGTATTGAGTGTCTTGAATTTATATGATTGACAAGGATTAGCTTCATGATTGACAAGGATTAGCTTCATCTTTCCAAGCGAGAAGTGATGATGATGTGACTGATTTTTACTAGAATTGACCGGTTGTGCCTATCTTCATCTTGAGTAGTTCAATTGAAGGGCCCAGTCAATTGAATTTATAATAAAATTTGCCTAATTTTCAGTTTCATTACGAAGAAACTTTCTACAAAATTAAGAAATTCTTAGGATACATTTATGTAGATGATCCTGCCAGGTTAAGCCTAATCCTGAATATTGGTGGGCTCCATAACTGGCCTCCAGATGCATTGCTTTCCTCCTGTAATTATGATTTGGAAACTTTTAGATAAGAAAACCAAACAAGCCTGCAGGTCTCATCCAATTTGGCGCTAGAAGTATTGGTCAGCTAGGATTGATATGCTGAAGCTGAGAGGGCAGTTTAAGTTTGTCCACGTTCCGAGGGAAGGAAATGCGCCGGCAAATGGGATGGCCCGCACGGGGAGTAATCTCCAAGGAAGCTCGCTCATCCGGCAGTCATGAGACCTACCTCCTCATATTTGGGGCCTCCTTTTCCTAGATAGAGTTGGGCGGTGAGCGATTAGGCAGTCCTTAGGGGAGTCATCAGTGGGCCCGCCCCTGTCAGCCTGATTTACGTTTCTATGATAGGCTACTCTCAGGGCCCTTTTTCTCTGGGGCAGCCCGAATGTTGTTTGCGATGTATAGTCATATACTTGAAATAAAAAATTTGCGTTAAAAAAAAAAAAACAAAAAAGAAAAGAAAAAGAAAACCAAACAAGCCCATAATTTCAATTAAGTGGAGGAAAGTGTCGCGCAGCCCACCGAGATCAGGATTAGGCTTAATCCTGATTTTCTAAGATCTCCCACCCAAATGGGCCATAAACACGGCAAAACGGCACACTATGCTTATGAGGTGGGCATAGGACTGGCAAAATTGTCATAGTTCAATGTATTTCAGTAGTTTGTTATCCAAATATTGTCTATTATGATCGGACGGATAATTGCCTGTGGCCCACTCCAGAATTTTCCATACCTCATAGATCTTGTAGAAGGAAACCTTCAAATGGAACTGGGTGAGAAGGATTCCGTCTAAGGGCGACACATTTTCGTCATCTCCTTGGGGATTGGGATTGAGAGCTGTTAGAGACTTATCCACAGCAACAACCAGCGGCACTTCACAGAGCAGTTACACGAAGACCAGTTCAAATATTTCCCAGCATTCTTGATATGTTTGTTTAGATATGAAATCGCTTCAATTCAAATGTTTAAATTCAAATGTATTCCTCTGCTTCTCTCTTTCATGACTCAGTTATAACAGAATATATTTTACATCTCTATAAATACACGCCTATACCTGTGTTTAAGGGAAGGAAGCAATTCTCCAAATATATTCAGTTTTCACATGGTATCAGAGCCTAAGTGACCAACGTCTGATCTCAATGGCCTCCTCCTCTGCTCTCGTTCCATCCCCACCCAATGAATGAAGAATTCTTGGAAATATACCGCTTAGTCTAGAGGATGGGGGCAGCAGTTAGATCCGCAATGAATGAAGAATGAGAAGCGGAGATAGAGAACGGATTTGGAAATAATGGCCAATATATATCATGCAAATGAAATAGAATTCTTGAGGATTCTTAGTCCTCAACAACTAAATTAATAAAAATATGGTACACTAATAGAATGAAATAAACAAATAAGGAAAAGATAAGAAAAAGTAGGTGAATCCTACTGTGCTTTGTAGGACGACGACCAAGATATACAATAATAGCCGCCGTCACCAATCACCACCATCATCATCATCGTCATCATCATCATTATCTTCATATATTCAATTCACCTCTGGAATACTCTGGAGAGTGGGCCGCCCCGCCGTGACTGGTTTCTTGCATGGCAATCACCGCCTCCATTCATGAACAGGGTCAATACTTGCTCGACCGACATCCCTTGGATGTCGAATCTTGCTAGGAGTTCCTCTAATTGTCTCTTGGTAACCTTGATCTTCACTTCTGTGGAGGAAACTGTCTTCTTCTGACTTATCAACCTCTCCTCTTCCATCTCCATATCATTTTGGACCCTATCATGACAGATCCCATCACAAGTATCATGCTCAAGGATCATATTGGAGCTGTTTGAATCCAAATTGTTGCCCGCCCATGTCATGGAAGATTGGTGTCTCAGACAATTTCCCATTCTCTCTCTCTCTCTCTCTCTCTCTCTCTCTCTCTCTGTCTGTCTGTCTGTCTGTTTTCTCTTGTTCCAAGAACTTTGTGAGGTTTGTTGTGTGTGTATATATATATATATATATATATATATATATATATATATATATATATATATATATATATATATATATATATACGGAGGGTCTGTGAAGCTAAGTTTGAGAAAATGTCAAATGAAATCATCTGCCCACGTGGGGGTCGCTTAAAAAAAGAGAAAGAAAAAGAGTTTTGGACATTCAAACTCAATCCAAGAAGACGCAGACAAACGGAAAACATGACTTTGGCCTGTTGGATTCAAACATTGGAATAGGATAATCTAAGAACTTAGGCTTTGTATTTGAAGAATCTTGTAGAGTTTCACCAAACAAGTCAGCAAGTGCACGTTTTGATCCTGACCATCCATATTGTGGAGCCGATGTTGATAGGGCACACCCCAAAATTTGCCTTGATATAGGATCCTAACCATCTGTTTGGCTGCCAGCAGAAGTGGCCAATGTTCCAGTTTCAACAGGAAATCATATGGTTAAGATCATTGATGAGTTTAAATTTTTTGGATGTCCTATATATAGTCGGGCCCACAATCTGAACAGTCTGGATTGACATACATGCATGCATGCACCATGCGCTGACCAGAAACCGATAAGTAAGAACTGGTGGTTGGCCCTATGTTGCCATCAACAAATTGGTTTTTATAATGAATTCATTTCGGTGCTTGGAATTTGGATTTTCGAACTTTGATGCCGGTTCCTCTTGTACTCGTGAAGAATAAGCTTATTCCACCGTTTATCATGGGCCCGTCAATTTTCTCCCAAAACTCAAGTGAGGGACACCATGTCAATCGTGCCTAAAACTTCTAACATCACATGGTGTGGCCCATCAAGTTTTGGAATGGCCTTATTTTTTAGGGTGTCCTTATCCTGGTCGGATCATCTTATGAATGTAAGATTGGATTGGATGGCATAAATTCACAAGTCTTTAATGGTGGGCGTTTCCATGTCAACAGTTCCCATCAGTGTGATCTACCTGTGTTTTAGATTGGCCTGATTTTAGGACATTAAGTGAACTGTGGTACGATCTTATGAAAAGACTGGATGTTGGCCCTACATCACAATGGGACCCATAACCAGGATTGTAAAAATAAGCCTATTGTGCTAGCTTCTATGGTATTCTAGAGTGGTTATAAGGGGCTTTGGGTAAAAGAAAAGCATTGACTTTAATGAAATTTTTTTCGTTCGTACTAAAGATGCCATCCATTCGGATCATATCGTGTTTGGCTAGAAGCATGAATCGAGAGATTAAGTAAATATCAAAACACCATTCCATTATGGTGATTTAGAGTGTAATGATCGTGATTTTCATGACCTACTTGAGACCTTAATTAAACAAATTAATTAATATTTGATTCTTCATTTATTAATAAAAACCAAGCACTTAGCCCAGTTAGTAAAAGTGCTCTTGGCCTTCCTTTGATCTCTCTTTGTATATTCAGTTTCTCTCATGATAGACTTTCCCATAGCCTTGTTTTGGGAGGTTCGAAAAATTGTTCGGGCTTTGTAAAGCTTTATACATGAAATGAAAATCTTCTTGAGAAAAAAAAGTGCTCTTGGTAGAGGTATAGGTTAATGGATTGATTACCCATACTGCCAGAATTATATTATTTTGAAAAGTGTATCGATTTGATTTATTTATAATATATAATTGCTTTTGTTGAAAATAGTTTTCAACTATCAATTGTAGATGTCGGATATTTGGATCTAAGCAATCCTTTGATTTTTTTGAATTCAAGTATGAGAAAAACTATTGGTTAAGTTGGACACAATTCCATAATCAACGGAACCCATCAAAACTAAGGAAGAATACAAAAAATCCTAAAATCTTGAGAAAATCAGACTGTGTAACTGAACCTATCCGATCCTAAAATCTTCAGAAAATCAGACTGTGTAACTGAACCTATCCGACTTCGGTCGCAAGTTAATTATCTGTTGTGTGGACGATAGCTTACGGTCCAACCAGGTAGATTTGAGACCTTGGCGTAATTTAATCTTATATAGTAATATAAACAAATGCTTAAACACACGAGCTAGTTGTATATGCATTGGTTGGTGTGTGGACCCAATCATGATTTTTGTATGTCATCCCACCCTTCCATCATGGTCTGCTTGGTAAAAATGGGATGCCCAAAAATCTGTCCATCCAACTTTCAGTTTAGCCAAACCATAGAAAACTGAGAGTCATTACCATAGAAAAGGATGAACAACAACCTAAAAATCTCTCGATTCCCTAGTGGGGGTGGCTAAGAGTGAAGTGTACAGTGGGTGTACTAACAAGCAAAAAAAAAAAAACCTAAAAATCTCTAGGTTCACATGGTCCCATCTATTGGTTGGAACGACCTGATTTTGAGGGCATTCCATTTTCATTGGCAAGGTGGGATGACATACCAACTACACGAATTGGCTCCCACACACCTGCTTATATTGTCCGTACAACCAGTTGTATGTAAGCGTTTCTCTTTGTTATATACATACATATATATATATATATATATATATATATATATATATATATATATATATATATATATATATATATATATATATATATATATATATATATATATATATATATGGTGCAACAATACTCCATCAAGTAAGGTATTGAAAACTTGAAAAGACTCGCTGAATCAGGTAGATCTTGTTTAGGGAAATTTACCAAAGAAAAAAAAGAAAGAAAAGAAAATATACTTAGCATAGAATTTACAATCAGGCACATTTTTCAAATTGATTTTCAATAAGCTACTCAATTAATTCAAGTAATTATTATTAGAGTATGCCAGCAAAGAGGTGTACCACTTGGATAGGCCCTATCATGTTGTTTTTGTGAAATCCACCACTACCATCAGGTGTGTCATCTGGTATTAAGTACAACATCAAAAATCAATTCCATCCATGATTCAAGTAGACCACATGATTGAAAATAATGCAGAGGGCAACACTCACCCTCCAAACTCTTTTCCTTGATGTGGTCCACCTGAATCAAGGATCGATGTTTTTTATTTTCCTTTTTCCTAGGACTAATTTGTTGAATATAATGGTTGGAGTGGATTTGCAAGCCTGGTAAAAATGAAGGGTGAATGTCTCTCTCCAAGCCATTTCCTTTGGTGCCTTTGGTGTGTCCACCTGAATCACAAGTTAGCCTGATTTTCTTGGCCTCCAGCCTAATGCAGGTTTTACACGTTAAGTACTTGGAGTGCATTTCACATATACATCACAGAGGCCCTGTGAAAAAAAAAAATAAAAAAATCAAGGATGGCTGTCCTTAGATTCCATTTTCTTTTTGTTTTATATATTTTGACCTATATGAGTTTTTAATCATTGGGAGAGGAACCCGCCTTGTTTTTTTAATGGCCCAGCTTAAGTGCATGCAAAATCTACTCTAACCAACCAGTAGATGTGCAACCTCGGGACAAAAAAAAAATTAAGCTAACATGTGTTTCATGTAAGCCACATCAAAGGAAAAGGTCAAGATAGAGACGTCCTCCCTTGATTTTTATAAAGCCCACCATAATAATTATATGAAATCCAACCCAACCATTTAATGCCACACCAAAATTTAGGCCTGGAGCTCAAAAATCAGGCCCATCCGTGATTGATCAGCTGGGCCATGCCAAGAGAAATAGTTCAGAGGATGAGCATTGTTGTATATACTAATTCCAATTATGTGGTCCTTCTGAATCATAGATATGGCTAATTTTTATTCTTTAAGACTAACATGTAAAGAAAAAAAATACTCTTTTAAAATATATATATATTTTTTTCAATTGATTGCAACGTGAACACTCTTACTTAGGCGTTTATAGAGACAAGGAATTTAAATATGAAAACATGAATACAAATCTCCATAAAATCTGCTGCTGCTTATGTCCTTCAACGTCCCTCCATTCATAACATTTGCTGTCGTATCTCTAACCTTATCACTTCCACTGAATGAGGCCATATCTCCAACCTTATCACCTTCACTGATTGAGGCCTTATTTTCTACTGATTGAGGCCTTATCACCAACCTCATCACCTCCATTGATTAAGGCCTTATCACCTCCACTGATTGAGGCCTTATCACCAACCTTATCACCTCCACTGATTGAGGCCTTATAGTGGAGGCCTTATCACTAACCTTATCACCTCCACTGATTGAGGCTTTATCACCAACCTTATCACCTCCATTCATTAATGCCTTATCACCTCTACTTTTTGAGGTTGATGATAAGGCCTCAATCAGTGGAGGTGATAAGGCCTTAATTAGTGGATGTGATGAGGTTGGTGATAATAACACGGAGTGACATACCTAGTGGTGGAGGTGGATTTTACTTAAACATTGTGGTGGAGACCACCAAGTGGCTAACCCCTTTGCTCCACCCCTTATAAAAACTGACGCAGGGTACTCCAATGATAGTGGGGCATTTTATTGAAACCATTTTGAAGAAGGTACCGAAATGCAACATGTAGCTTTAAAAAGAAAAAAAGAAAAAAAAGAAAAGAGAAAAAAAGAAGGATCCGATTTGGAGAAGAATCGAGTCAACTCGTCGGCTGGCGAACCTTCTTTCTATCCAAATCTCAGGAAAAGGAGCTCACGCCAAATAATTCATATTCTCTACCAAGAGGGAGACAATACATGAATATTTATCATACAAATTAAAGAATTCTACTCACCCTATTTTATTACAATCAGCCCCTTAGAAAAATAAAATAAAACAAAATAGACAATTCCATTTCTCTCCAGGTACACAATGGCGGCGTTTGGACGCCAAGCATATTGAAAATCATATTTAAAACAACCATAATTTTATGGGCTCCACTTGCCAAATAAGCATCATCATGTTCGAACCTCCCCGGATGAAACTTTCTGCAAAATTAAGAAATTCTTAGGGTTCGTTTGGGTGGAGGATCATGCAAGATAAAGCCTAATCCTGGATTTTGGCGGGACCCATGACTGCCCACTAGAGGCATTGCTTTCCTCGTGTAATTGTAATTTTGGAACAATATTAGATAAGAAAACCAAACAATTGCAATTACGCTGAGGAAAGTGTCATCCAAATATGGCCAATGATCGGACGGATAATTGCCTGTGGCCCACTCCAGACTTTTCCATATCCCAGAGATTTTGTAGAAGGAAACCTTCGAAGGGAAGGGGGCTGAGAAGGATAGAATCTATGCGTTATATACATATTGGCCATCATCACTATCACCAATCACCACCTTCATCATCGTCGCCATCATCATATTCAATTCCCTTCTGGAATACTTTGGAGAGTGGGCCGCCATGGCTGGTACCTTACAACGCATCCACCGCTGCCCTGATTCATCAACTGGGTCAGTACTTGCTCGACAGACATCCCTTGGATGTCAAATCTCGCTAGGAGTTCCTCTAATTGCCTCTTGGAAATCTTGATCTTCACTTCTGTTGATGAAACTTCCTTCTTCTCACCTATCAACCTCTCCTCTTCCATCTCCATACCATTTTGGACCCTAGCATGGCGGACCCCATCAGGAGTGTCACGCTCAAATATCATATTGGAGCCTTTCAACACACAATCATCGCCGGCCCATGTCATGGAAGATTGGTGTCTCAGACAATTTCCCATTCTTTATCTCTCTCTCTCTCTCTCTCTCTCTCTCTCTCTCTCTCTCTCTCTCTCTCTCTCTCTCTCTTCCTCCCCAGTGTTTTTTCTTGTTTCAATAACTATGTGAGGTTTGCGGTATATATATACTAGGGGTCTGTGAATTGCTAAATTAGAGAGTTTCAAACTAATACATCCGCCCATGTGGGTGGCTTAAAAAATTCAAAAAAAGTGAGGTTTTCGACATTCAAATTCCATTCACAGGAGAAGCAGACAAGAGGAAGGTCTGACTTTAGCCTGTTGTATTCAAACGTTGGGATATGTATGGTATTGTTTTTCAAGTTCAGAATTCAGCCACGTGTGACATGTGCAGGGGTGGCAAAACCGACTGTGCCTACCAATCGAATAACTTTTCACCCCAAGACCCAAGATTGGTGATAGGTATTAATTAGCCATATATGACCGAGATATGAGCAGACCTGTAACCTGTTCCGCCACTCATAAAATGTAGTTTAAAATAACTATGCAAGTATCGAAGGGTAGATTTCATCCTCTGAAAATGGATTGTACATTAACTTTGGTTTGAGAGGACTTTTAGATATAAATGCAAAATAAAAAAGAACACTTATAGTCGACTGGAGGTAGTGACTACAAAGCACTTTTTTGAGAGAATTACTAATATTCTAATAGAAATCATCCAGTGTATAAGCGTAAATTTAGATTACAGCTACTCCTAATGTAAAATTACGCTACTTATTATGCTATGTGAAAGATAGATTATGTTAAGTAAAAGTAACATGAAGGATAATTGATAGGTTGGCTGGTTTGATTGGGCTAGTATGATACATCTTGCTTGGTGGAGCTCCTTTACTATTTATAAATTTTCTTCAGATAGCCATCTAGATGCTTCCTCCCACGTACAATCGATTACAACAATTGCTTTGGCCTTCTAGACTATTCTTGGATACATGTCCTAGTAACCGCCTCAGCATCGCTTTTCTCTTAACCACATTCTATCTTTCATTGCTCGGCCACGCTCCGTCTCTGGATGATATGTATCATCCAACCAGTGCCAGCTGTTATTTCCACAACACACACTCGAAATATCTTCACAGATCTTACACATGCTATATACTTCTCATGCAATGACGTGTCCCTTATTGGAATGGTAAAAAACAAGGTACAACTTTGCCCCCCACGTTGCTTCGTCTTTAGGCAAAATGTGAAAGCGATGATGGTCCATTACTCAATGCAATAAATGTGATTAGCTTCGCCTTCCACATGTCAACTCCATATTGATTCTGCTCGGCCGAGACGAAAACCCCAATAGTGGTTTTTTTTTTTTTCCCACAAATGTTATCATGACACGTAGCAAACGATCAAATGATAAGAGTCATGATTATTCTCTCATTAATGCACATATTCTTGATTAGCAACTCTTGTTCCTTATGCCTCTTCTTTCCAAACTCTTCAAGCCCCAAACTTACTACCACTATTACTATGGCTACTTCTTCATCTTTTGGTCCTGTAACATTCTATCAGGAAGATCTTACCAGATAGCTAGATATTTTTTCCCTTACAATCATAAACGATATCCTATTCAATATCCCGATCGACCAACGTAGAACATTCCTTTCAACTGGACAGGCCTTTCACCTAGAAGTTAGCCATCAAGAAATCTCATCGGTGGAACAGATTTTCCCCATCTGCCTAGGTGAGAGATTACTACTTCAATCTGAATTCTCAAACCCTGTGACCACCTTCAAAGCTTCATGATCATGGCTGAAACCGATGAAAGGATGGGTAGACTGGTATAATCATGTACTCCAACAGCATGGTAATACATAGAGACAAGCCAACATCTATAATGCATCAGTCTTTCCCTTTTTTAATACATAACATATACTCCCATTCTTATTATAGCTTCAACTTTTTGGAGCCTTTTGGCTAACACCTTCCACTTTGGGTGTGGTCCCATGAGTCCAACAATCATGAATGTCTATGCTCTCACTCATCTTCTTCCTTTTGCCAATGCAGTTTTTTCAAGTTTTGTCCAACATGACAATCACTACTTCGTCTTTCCATATACAAATGGAAAAGCGTATTCCAACTTCCTTCTCAATTAACGCGAGAAGAGCACGAAAATTAGTGATCAGGAACATACGACATTCCTACTGATGTAGATCTTCCATCTTCTTCTCTGAATGAGTGCCATATAAATCACGAAAGAGTATGTTCGTTTGGCCGAGACGCTAGCTCAAGGACAACGACTAGCTCTAGCTCTGTTCATGCTCGACCATCTGTATTGCGGCATGTATAAAGTAACAACCAAATGTTTTTACAACAATGGAGGACCTTTATGGCTACTCTAAATGTGGCTTTGTGAATATTTTAACTCCACCTACGATCTGCTACTTCTTCTCTTTACACTTCCTTCTATCAACACAATATCTCTTCTATCACCTAGTCATTCGTACGTTTGCAGAATGTATGAACTTTTTCTTCTCACTTCGCTCTGGCATGTCCAATCATTCTTTCCATCCATTCCAGAATAAAGAATTCGGCCCAGCTTGGTTCACTAAAGACTCTAAACTGACCAATCCCAACCGGATCGAGTAATGAGACAAATCTTGAGATAGTTACCTGATTTGCAGAGACCTCCCCTATGGTGGCAGAATGGAAACTGGTGTCAATGCTAAGGCAGGGGTCAAACGGTACTGTCCCAACCTTCTTGCTTGCCAAGTCGGTCTAGCTCAATACATTCCTTATCTTCACTCATAAAACCTCCAACCAATCCCCTCATGAGAGCCCAATTGTGGAAACAAACAATATTTATTAGACTCTCCACAACTACTTTCAAACAATAAGCGTTACTTTTGAGTTACTAGTTATTCAGAGTCGACCAAACCAGATGATCACTCTCCGTGATTGGGGGAAAAACTATTACAATAAATTAGTGACCGAGCCTACCAAACTCATCGTCACTCGACTTTACTATTTGAAGATGGGAACAACTAAATTTATGGCCAAGAAAAAGAGACCAGCGATCGAGAAGGCAACAAGAAAGTTCTCATCGAAATCGGCTGCATCTCCAAGCCAAAAAACGACATGAGCCTAGAGAACAACTACAACACCGACCACCTCTCTATTAACAATAATAAGAATGGTCGATCTAGCATCACCCCAATGTAAGTACTAAAGAGTCGTTGTTACTAGCCCTTCTCAATTAGCACAACTAATTTAACATGCTCTAATTCTTGTAGTTTCTTAGGTCATGAGGAGAATTAGACCTTAGATCTCTTCCAGATCCCATTCTTGTTGCTCCTATAGTTCCTGTCATGCCAACTGTGCCAATAAGTTTTCCTATGATGCCTAGGACTAGCTGACCTATGAGGAAACTTTATGGTATTTTTCTTCCAACCAACAATGTTCACGCCTTCAAAACATATTATAAAATTAAGTACTGGCTAGGAACATTTCCTTCAAAATATTCTTAGAAAATGGAACAAGCACATAAAAGATATGTGGAAGCCAGTTTCAATCAAGCTTAGAATAAATGGGCAAAAGATAAGAAAAGATTGAATGATCCTAACATTCCTCTTGATCAATACCTCAAACCATATGATCCTAATCCACCACCTTTTCCTCTTTAATTCTACTCATCCTTTCATTGTGGATATCAATATTAATCCTACCAAAATTCAATCGATGATAGACTGATACTATACATTCATTGTTCGATTCGACTTAGGTGGATATTTTCCTTCATTTGTAGTCATTGTTTTTATCTCGTTCATCTTGTCTAACATTTATCATTTGAGTAGTGATAAGAGAATTAATGGCAGCTGAAAAACATGGCGTTCCCTAAGCAATCCTTCCTCAAGCAATCCTTCCTCTTCAAAAAACTCAAACTATCATCCTAGCTAATGCGAATGACACTTCAACTTCTGCGCGCAGTGGAACTCAATGGTTTGGATTCTGAAGCGACTGCAGTGATGCCCTCGGCATGAGGAAGATATCTCTGGAGACACGAAAGCTACCCAATCGTTGGAAACTTCTTGTGTTTTTCTCCTCATTTCGAAGCTTCATCAGCCACACTCGACTATGATAGTGATGAACCACTTGTGCTGACACTACAGAAAATTTAACAAGGCACATCCCATCATTCTACTCTCGCATCAACCAGTCATCATGTACCATCATCAGGTCCTGCTGAGAAACCATCTTCCATCATAGCCGTCAGACATATACTGGTTGTGGACGAAGAAGAAGAAGAACCAACTCGGCCAACTGATCCACCAGAAATAACTTCTACTGGTCAAAAAATAGCTAGTGATGCTTGTGGCGAAACCAACATCCTTCACCATATCTAGAGCTGCTGATTCTTCAGAACCAACTCTTGCTCTCACACCATCATAGATCGAGACAACAATGACAATCCCTCTTAGGAGAGTATTCTTCATAGAAGTCATGCTCTCCTCTCTAAACCAAGCCCTCAACAGTGATATCACAGTGGTCGAATCTCCTTTCTAAACCAAGCCCTCAACAGTGATATCACGGTGGTCAAATCTCCTCTGCTTTCCTTAGAACTTCAACAAATCAAGGATGAACTACGAGCTCTCATTCATTCAGGGATCGTAGAAGTTATCTTTGCGGGATCGGTTGAGAGATTCCTTATCTAGTGCTATCAAGTATTTTATTGATCAAATGAGACCATATCAGCCAAAGTACCAGCACTCTATGAATTCCTGAACTTTTGCAAGAGTAGGAGATCCATGTTACGATCGAGAAGATCCAAGTTGAGCACTCGGTCACAAACTTTGAAGTTTCAGATGTCAGTGCTATTAGAGAAAGGCTTTCTGTTGTGTATGCCAAACTAAAAGAATCCAAAGTGGAAGAGGTTAATCTCTCCATTCAAATTGCCGAACTAGAGGAGCAATATGTGTTATTAAAGAGATGTCGTGAAGAGGAGCTAGGCAAGTAGCTCTGAAGGCTCAAGCAACACTCGCGAAACAAATGGCTAGGTAGACAAAGATAATGGACACGATTGTTGCCTTTTCTTCTTTTGACTTTTGATGTTTGATATATAAACAGTCTGAGATTTATGAAATCGGCTTGAGCGCTATGCTTTTCTCTTTGCTTCTTGGTTGTCCTTTTTTTTTTTTTTTCTTTACTTGTACTAAAGGGAAAGTAATTTCCATGATGATGTGGCATAGAAGCAAGGAGTTGTGTGTTGTTTCATTTGTCAGAAAAAATGCCATTGCCGCTACACGTCCCAACTTCTCGGAAGGTGGTACGGCGCCTTGCATACCATTACTGAACATAATCCTTGTCATGATGCATCAAACACAGGATCGATCTCCGCTTCATAACATCTATATAAACGACACTTTACTTCATTCCTTCACACTTCCAAACTTCCCTTGTTTCTAAACTTCTATATTTTTTTAGCTAACATATCTTTTGTTAATTGTAATCTCTTCCCCTCTTTCCCAGTTTAAGGCCTATCTAACAAAGATCCTCAAATACCTTTCATCCTTTGGTCAATCTTCCCTCCTATTTGATACAAGCTCCTTCATTTGGGACTTCACAACATCTACCTTGACCAACCCACCTCTGGGAGAGATCCTAAATGTCTTAACAATACTTCATCGCCTTAGAAAATTTGAGCTATAATGTGTCCTCTTCTTCTTAAAACAACAAGCATCCATCTATGAAGAAGCCCACACTCAACCAGAGAAATACGAGGAGGCCTGGAATGACCGCCTCCATTGAACTCGGCATCACCAATTTAACAAGATGGTGTTGTGAGTTCTCTAGACTCAATACAAGTATTTGATGAATGACATTAGGGAGACGGAATGCACCTATGGTGAGAGAGACCGCCCCAAACTAGAGGAGCTTCTGGCTTTCATGGACTCCCAAATTGATATCTTCCAATCTTGATCGCAAGAAAGCAGTGCTCGCAAAAGGGAGGCAGAGAATAACACTACCGTCCTCGGCCATCGCATGGATGAAGTCGTGTGCTTCCTTGAGCATGTGGTGGTTGAAGGGAGATCCTAGAAATATATTAAGTGTCAGGCTAAGGAGGCCAAGGCTCGTGCATAGAGGAAGTTTAAAGAAATCAAGGTGGCACATGCTTGAAATCAAGGAAGTTCGAAGAAAGATAAGGAATTCTTTAGAAGTGAGGAATTTATAAAAGGCTTAAGAGTTTATTTCTAGGAGATTTTGCTTATCATATTTAAGTTATTAGGGATGTAGTTTTTTGAAATATAAAAATTATGCTTTGTTCTTGGAAAATAATTGCTAAGAATTATATTATGTATATTCACAGGAGGGAGCTTTGAAAATGTTAAGTCACAAGAAATTACATCGTGGAAACTATTACTCATTTATATCATTGAGAATAACAAGAACATATAGAAAATGATAGAGATTTATAAGAGATCCATAGAGATATGTAGAGATACTAATCTTAATAAAAGAAGAAAATATTCTAATTTAGGAAGATTATCTTCATATATTATAGTAGAAAATATGAACATTGATACACATTTTTCAACCTTACTCCACTCGATGAATGTCAAAGGTCTCTTTTTTGGTGAAAATGGATTCCAACATAAACTAGTTCAAAGTATTCCTGAGGTACTAAATGTAGAAATTTTCTTATACTGGTTGAAAAAGTGCCAAACCAAAAGTCAAAAGCAACACAAAGCTTTATGTGATTTTGCAATATAGCTACGTTTACAAAACCATAACACAAAGCTTTCTTAAGAGAAATTAGAAATAGATGGCTTACCTCTCTCCCACTCAAAGACAAAGAGCCAAACCAAAAGCCAAAAGTCAAACTAAAAACAAGAAACAAAGACAAAAATTTACATCTTTTGACAATCTACATCTATGAGGCAACAACATAAACCTTTCTTCTTCATTGAAACCAGAACTATTAGAATACAAGCCTTATCTCTCTCACACTCTTCTTACATACAAGAACTCTCTCACCATTGTATTGCCATGAAACCTATCTTCTAAACATCCCAATAACCCCTTGTTGGGGGTCTTGCACAAAACCTTAGGATCTAGCCTCACAAAACAAACCAGAATTATGGAATAATAATGCAAGGAAATAAATCAAAGCATCAACCACACAACACAAGATATTTTTTATGAAAAACCCTCAAAGAGGTAAAAACCACGGGACCTCATCCAGATCAACAATCCACTATGAAGTAGAACGTTACAACCTTCTTCACTCAAGTAGGAGCAGATAAACAATAAGAGAAACAAAGAAAACAGAGAGATCTAACCGATTACGAGGACGTGGAAGCGCTGAGATATCAAGTGCACAACAAATCACCTCTACGAGCAGAACCTCCCTTCCATAAGCTTCCTCTCTCTCTTTCTCTCACACCTTTAATAGCCCTAAATCCTTTACCAAAATCCTTGTAAAGCTTTAGGAAACCCTCTTGTATCTTTTCTATACCCTAGAAAACCCTATGGACTTCCTATTTATAGTTTTAGGAAACTCCCTTCCACATCCTTGTTGCGAAAGGACTAAAAAAAACCTCAATCCACACAAAATCGTAGAACAAATTTGCATAACTTCGACTGGTTGAGTGAGGTCCTCGACCAATCGAGCGGCCCCCACGACCGGTCGAGCACCTCCCTCGACTGGTCGAGCACTACGGGAAAAAATAACCTAACGTCACTGGACTTTGAGTCGAGCCCCGCTTGACTGGTTATGCACCAACCTCAACTAGTCGAGCAAAGCTCACGACCGGTCGAGTACGGAAAAAAACCCCATTAAATTTCTTCCTTTTTGACCCAGTAAGGGTTCACCTTCTTCAAGCAAGTCAGGTTTCTACAAACTTCAAACTTGCCCTTGAGCAAAGCCTTGATCATCATGTCTGACCCATTATCGTCAATGTGGACCTTCTCAAGCTGTAACACCTTCTATTCCAAAGTATCCCTGATCCAGTGATACTGAATCTCTATGTGCTTCGACTTGGAATGCTGAATTTGATTCTTAACACTTTGACTATCGCGATAGATCACATGCTCTTTCTGCTTCAGGCTAAGTTCCTATAAGAACCTCTTCATCCAAAGCATCTCTTTACATGTCTCTGTGACTGCAATACACTTGGCCTCTATCGTTAATAATGCTACGACCTTCTGTAGCTTGCTCTGCCAAGAAATTGCTCCCACTGCAAACGTGAACATGAACCTCGATGTAGACTTCCTGGAGTCTATGTCACCTACCATATCTGCATCTGTGTAGCCATCTAACACAGGTTTACAGTCACCATAGCATAGGCTCAACCTGGATGAGCCTCTTAGATACTGCAGTATCCATTTCACCGTTGCCCAATGCTCTTTGCCAGGATTGACAAGATACCGGATGACAACACCAATCGCATATGCTATGTTTGGGTGTGTATACACCATAACGTACATCAAACTTTCTATTGCTGACGCGTAGGGTATCTTCTGCATCTCTTCCACCTCTGCCTTCATCTTGGGACACTGTCAGTTGCTTAATCTGAAGTAACCATCTAGTGGAGTACTGACCGACTTCGCTGCATTCATATTGAACCGCTCTAGGATTTTCTCAATATACTGCACTTGTGACAGCCAAAGCTTCATGTTGCTTCTGTCACGAGTTATCTCCATTCTTAAGATCTGTTTAGCCGGGCCCAAGTCTTTCATCGCAAAAGACTTGCCCAACTCCTATTTCAGCCTGTCGATCTTCTTGATGTCTTTTCCCATGATGAGCATGTCATTAACGTATAACAGCAGAACTAAGAAATCACCATCTGAGAACTTGCATGTGAACACATAGTGGTCTGTCTCCGTTCTGTCATACTCATGCTGTAACATGAACGCGTCGAACTTCTTGTACCATTGCCGTGGAGCTTGTTTCAGCCCATACAAGCTCTTCCTCAGCCTACACACTATATGCTTTTTGCCCTTGACTTCGAACCCCTCTGGTCGGTGCATGTAGATCTCTTCTTCCAGGTCACCATGAAGGAAGACAGTTTTAACATCTAACTGCTTTATCTCCAGATCCATGTTAGCCGCCAACCTAAGCAACACCCGTATAGATGTCATCTTCACCACTGGTGAGAATATCTCTTCAAAGTCTATACCTTTCCTCTAACCAAATCCTTTCACCACAAGTCTGGCCTTGAACCTCGTCTTTGAATTCTTCTGCTTAACCTTCTTTCTGAACATCCACTTGTTGCTCAAAGCTTTCTTACCCTTAGGCAATTTCACCATATCATAGGTGTAGTTCTTATGTAAGGATTCCATCTCTTCTTGCATAGCTTTCAACCACTCCCCCTTATGCTTATCGGTTAGGGCCTCAGAATAATCTTTTGGCTCTCCCCCATCAATAAGCATAATGTAATCATGCGGCGAGTACCTCTTGGATGGCTGTCTGTCCCTAGATGACCTCCTCACTTGTGGCTCAACAGGTGGATTAAGTGGGGGCTGCACCCCTGGTCTATCTTTTGAAGGAACTCCCTCGTTCTCTGCACCTTGCTGTACTCCCCCGTCATCAGGCACCACGGGAGGAATAACTGGATCCATATCCTCTAGCTCACCTGAACTAGGCTGGTTCTTCTCTGGCTTACCAATGTCTTCTATACACTAATCTTTAAAGAAAACCACATCTCTACTCCTGATGAGCTTCTTCTTGGTCGGATCCCACAATTTATAACCAAACTTTTCATCACCGTACCCCAAGAACACACACTGCCTGATTTTCATATCGAGCTTGGACCTCTCGTCCTTTGGTACGTGAACAGATGCCCTGTATCCAAACCCCTGAGATGATTGTACAATATTGGATCATGTCCAATCCATACATTCTCAGGTACTTCTCTATTTAACGAGGCTGATGGAGACTTGTTTATCAAATACACTGCTATGTACATTGCTTCTCCCCAGAACATCTTAGGTAACTTCGCATGGGATAACATGCATCCGATTCTCTCTACGATGGTACGATTCATTCGCTTAGCTACACTATTATGCTAAGGGGTCTTGGGAATCGTTTGTTCTTGCCGTATACCCAGGGACTTACAATACTCATGAAAGTCGCCAATGTATTCACCACCATTATCAGTGTGGATGTACTTTAATGATCTACCCGTCTCGCTCTCAACCATAGCATGAAACAATTTAAACACATTAAAGACCTTGTCTTTGGATTTCAAAGCATAAACCCAAACCATCTTAAATGCATCATCTATAAAAGTGACAAAATACAATGCCCCACCTAAGGTTTTTGTCCTCATAGGACCACAAACATTAGAATAAACCAAATCTAATGCATGCAATTTATTAATATGAGAAGCAGTTTTAATGAATGAAACTCTATGTTATTTTCCTGATAAATAATTAAGACAGGTTTTGAGAGACATACCTGTCACGTCTGGAAGGAGCCGCTTCCTTGCTAGTAGTTGAAGCCTTTTTCATTCATATGTCCTAGATGCCTGTGCCACATGTCAATAGCTGAAACTACCACTGCGTTCAACCCACCCTTGCACACACTGACACTTACCTTTTAAAGGGTACAACACTTCTTTCCTCTAGGTACGATTAACGAACCCTTAATGAGCTTCTAGCGCCCACCAGCAAACCGGATTTCATAGCCATCATCATCCAACCTTCCCGTCAACATCAAGTTGAGGCGAAGATCTAGGATATGCCTCACATCCCTGAAACCAATGTACAGCCTACATCAGTCTTCACACAAATATCACTGACCCCTACGATCTTCGATACGCCAGAATTTCTCATCTTTACGGTCCCATAGTCACCTGACTTGTAGATTGTGAAGAAGTTTCTTCGTGGAGTCGCATGAAACGAGGCTCCCGAGTCTATCACCCAGTCGGTGTCCTAACTCGTAGCCGTGAGACAAATATCGTGATCTTATGAAAGAATAACTACAATATCGCCATCTAAAGTGATCACAATGGAATCTGATTCATTTTCCTTCTCCTTACCTTTTCTTTTATTGTTGTTCTTCTTACCACAACATTCATGCTTGTAATGGCTATTCTTGCCACAATTCTAACAATCAACTTCCTTTCTGTTACTCGACTTGCCTCTTGATTTATCTCGGGCCTTCCCGCCCTTCTTGTTATTTCCTCTCCTCCGTTCCTGTGTCACAAGGGCCTCTTACTGAGTAGACCCCTGAGACTTCCTCCTTGTCTCCTCATTGAAGAGACAGCTAGTTACTTGTTCCATGGATATTTTTCCGTCTGGCGCAGAGTTACTTAGAGACACCACCAATGTCTCCCAACTGTCAGGCAACGAACTAAGTAATAACAAAGTTTACAATTCATCAGCCAGGACCATCTTCATAGTGGAGAGTTGGTTTACTATATTGCTGACCTCATTCATGTGCTCAGCCACAGAACCACTATCTTTGAACTTGAGATTCACAAGTCGCCTTATCAGAAAAATCTTATTACTAGCTGTCTTCCTCTCATACAACCCTTCTAATTTCAGGCATAAGCTAGTGGCTGAGGTCTCTGTAGACACATGGTGGAATATGGAATCATCCAACCATTGTTTAATAAACTCCACCGCCTTTCGGTTCATCTTCTTCCAATCATCATCAGACATATCCTTGGATTTTGCTGATATGCCTAAAATTAGAGAATATAAGTCTTTGCAATAAAGTAAGTCCTCCATCTTATCCTTCCATATGGTCTAGTTAGAACCATCGAGGTTGATCATCCTTGATGAGCCACCTTCCATAATTCAAAACCGATCCTACCCGTTCAATGAACTTAGCTCTGATACCACTTTGTTGGTGGCCTTGCACAAAACCTTAGTATCTAGCCTCCCAAAACAAACCAGAATTATAAAATAATAATACAATGAAATAAATCAAAGCATCAACCACACAACACAAGAACTTTTTACGTGGAAAACCCTCAAAGAGGTAAAAACCACAGGACCTTGTCCAGATCAACAATCCACTATGGAGTAGAACGTTACAACATTCTTCACTCACGCAGGAATGGATAAACAATAAGAGAAACAAAGAAAATGGAGAGATCTAACCGATTACGAGGATGTGTAAGCGCTGAGATATCAAGTGCACAGTAGATCACCTCTACGAGCAAAACCTCCATTCAACAAACTTCCTCTCTCTCTTTCTCTCACACCTTTGATAGCCTTAAATCCTTTAGCACAACCGTTGTAAAGTTTTAGGAAACCCTCTTGTATCTTTTCCATACCCTAGAAAACCCTAGGGACTTCCTATTTATAGTTTTAAGAAACTCCCTTCTACATCCTTATTGTGAAATGACTCAAAAAACCGCAATCCGCACAAGATCATGGAACGAATCTGCGTAACCTCGACTGGTCGAGCGGCCCCCATGACCGGTCGAGCACCTCCCTTGACTGGTTGACCACCATGGGAAAAAACAACCCAACGTCACTGGACTTTGAGTCGAGCCCCGCTCGATCGGTCGTGCACCAGCCCTCGACCGGTCGTGCAAAGCTCACGACCGGTCGAGCACGGGGAAAAAACCCCCATCACCCTTAACTTTAAAATCACTTTTATAATGAAAAGGTTGCCTACCTTTAACTTTTAGTTGATTATTGGTGTTTGAGAGGTGATCCGGTGCTCACGAAGCACTATAGGCTATACTGTTTCTTATATTGCATTGTGACACGCAAAATGGTCTAGTCAATTGATCTATATGGTTATTATGTTGATAACAATTTGATGATCTTAACCTCTTAATTAATAGACTCTAATATGGATGTTCAGATCATTTGTTAAAAAGAAAAATAGAAAAAGAAAGAAATGTATAACCAGCATTTTGATCTATCTATCTGATAGTTGTCACTATGGATTGCTTTTGATTTTAAAGAATCACTTCTAATGGGCAATCATAGCCATTCCATTCATGGGATCTACTACTGGTTGTATATGAGAAATTTAAAGTGGGGAATGGATAGCTGTAATAATTACTTTTTTAAGCATTATACATCTATATATTATTTTTAGGGATCTAGTGAAAATCATTTACTATACAACAATTACTTTGCATCTAGCATTATATATATATATATATATATATATATATATATATATATATATATATATATGGGAAAAGGTACAATGTGCTAAAGTTGACGATAAGCTCCCGTGAGGTCGAGCTGTGTGGGCCCACTGTGATACGTGTCGACCATCAACACCGTGCATTAATTTGATGGGTCCCCTTTAAATTATGGGATATCCCAAAAATCAGCCGTATACGGAACTCAGGAGGGCCATACCATCTAAAATCATGTGAAGACATGCCAAAAACATATAAAAGCACTTGGTGGGGCCCTCCTAAGTTTTGAATGCTGCTGAAACTTGGTCTGAACCCTCATCCAAGTGGGACACACATAATGGATGGGCTGGATTTGCAAACCACATCTCGGTGGGCCCAACAAATGATTATGAATGTTTTAATGGTGCATGGCCCCTCTCCACTTCTGTATGTGGTGTGGCCCACAAAAGTCACGGATTGACTTGATTTTTGAGACCTAGGCCCACGATGTAATGGTGCATCTGACTGATGGGGTAGATGTTCGAAACGCATCACGGTGGGGCCCACACAGCTCGACCTCATGGGGCGTTAAAATCAGCTCGAGCGCATTGTACCTTTTCCATATATATATTAGTGTATATAAGGATAATGCATGTGGTGTGGCCCACAAAAGTCACGGATTGACTTGATTTTTGAGACCTAGGCCCATGATGGAATGGTGCATCTTACTGATGGGGTAGATGTTCGAAACGCATCATGGTGGGGCCTACACAGCTCGACTGACGCAGGGGAGGACGTGAGGTCGAGCACCGTCTTCCTCAAGAGGATAGCTATTCCGAATCCACGGAACTTCTCTGGACTCCTCACAGAGACTTTCTCGAATCCACGAGAAAAGAGAGCAGAAAATAGAAATAAATTCTAAATAAATTTGAAATAGATTAATGAATTCATAAAAATGAGTTCACAACCCTTTAAATAAGGGTACTAAGCAATGGGAAAGAAATCATAATCAAACTACAACTAAAACTCCTAGAATTCGCGACTTACTATAAATAGTAAACTTACTATTTATAGATGATCGTGATGTCTACTAGTGCACAAGGTTTTCGGCCAAAAATAGTAAGTGTCCTATTTGGCTTCACCAAACCGTTCCCCTAATTATTCTAAGCTCTTTTCACGTTGGGCGCAACTCCTAAAGCCCTACGGATGAAGAGTTATAGTCAAACTAAAACTTACTATTTATAGTAAAAATGAAATTGAAACAGGGAAACGACCGTCGAATCAGGGGTTTCTCGCAATTCCGAGCGTCGTAACCCTGCATGGCAGGGTTGGTTGGCTAAAGTAGCTCGTTCTACCCCAAAATCATATATTTTACGTCGGCTAACTCATCCCGGATTGCGAGATACGCCTGATTGAAGGTCTGATGGTCCAGATCACTTCTGTTGCCGACCGGGCCTTTTCTGATCCATCTTTGCCATGTAATTGTCCGCGACCCGCTACATCATCGACCTCATGGGGCGTTAAAATCAGCTTGAGCGCATTGTACCTTTTTCCATATATATATATATATATATATATATATATATATATATATATATATATATTAGTGTATATAAGGATAATGATTAAAGTTTTGAAGTTTTTGCATAAAACATGGAATCAAGAGAATGTTTTTTTTTTTTTTTTTCCCCATAGATACCCTCTATCTAAAGAATCGTTGGTTCGTTTGATTTCATAAGTGTCACCCAATTACCAGACTAAAATTCACCATAATGTTGCAATTATGATGGTCCGGCCCTGCACCCAACTTAGGGGTTTGTACGGGCTAAACTTAGAGACCCACAAGCTGGTCTATTCCAAGTTCCCAACTGGACTTATTTAACACTACCAGGGCAAGTATTTGGTTGGTAGGCCCAACCCAGAAATGATCCCCTTTTATCTTAGGGGGGCCTCGATTCGTGTCATTATATCATGTCCACATTTTATAGGCAAAAGAACTATGAGTGGACTGCTTGGATCGATAATTGCAGTCATTTTATCATGGGCCCAGCATGGCGTGGTCCATCAATGAACGTTTAGACCATGTCCCCATGTAAATGTTTTTATATGTGCATGTATTTCGTGTGAGCAAAAGAATATAGGCCATTGAATAAGGCTATGATGGGTTGGATCTGGACCTAGCAATTTGAAAATTTTGAATAGGCCCTGATTCAATGGCCCAGCCCAAACAGTTCAATATCTGGGCGTAAGAAAGTCCAGGCCCGCCGGCCCACTGAAACCCTCCCATTGAGCTTACAAGAGGACTCGGTACTTCAGGAATTCACAGGAGTGGAAATTATCCGGTTTTGTCACTTTTTATCTCTTAGATTCCCGCATACGTGGCCACATTTACAAGATCTGAACCCTTCACTTGCGGGGCCTCATCATAGATGGGTAGAATCCTTAAATATCCCAACTGCCGGGCAATCCTAACCACCAATTGGAGATCTTTCTTTCTGACATTAGACTTGGAATTCTCAAGAATCTTTCTTCTGGGCTTTTCGGGTATGGTTAATTCCTATAGGGTCCAGAAGCTGAGCGCTCTGGATCTTTTGCATGTGAGCAAAATCAACACAGATGGAGTGTTCCAAACGCAGATCGTGAGAAAGCCATGGTGTGGCCCACTTGCGAGAGTAACTATCAGAATCCCACTTTTTCATAGGTGCCAATGTGGCAATGCTAATTGGACGGACTCGGTCCAGGCAGGGCGTCTGTGTGGCCCACCGTGATGCCTGGGTATTATCCATGCCACCCATTCATTTTTTTCCGAATCATTTTAGTTTATGAGCCCAAAAATGAGACAGATCCAAGGCCCGCCTATCCATTTTTCCAGATCATTTTAGTTCATGAGCCCAAAAATGAGACGAATCCAAGGCTCAAGTGGACCACACATTGGGGTATGAATGCTCATCATTAAAAACTTCTTAAGAGCTGCAGAAGTTTTGATCAAGCTGATATTTGTGTTTTCCCTTCATCCAGGTCTACATGACAAAATGAACAAGTTGGATGGCAAATAAACATCAAGGTTCCCTGTAGGAAGGTTTCAACAGTGGGAGTAATTATCACTGTGGTAGGGTCCACTGGAGCATTGGATATGCCTTATTTTTGTACTCATATCCCAAAATAGTCTGAAAAAATGAATGGGCATCATGGATAAAACACATACATTGCCGTGAGCCGCCACACATAGCCCCTGCCTAGACTGAGTCCATACAGACAGGCAGGACGCAATCTGATTCCATGCTGAGGTGCCACCATGTTTTTGAGAATTCAACTCTGCCCATCCTTCTTGCGAGGTCATTTTAAAACAGTTGGAATTTAGTGAGCACCGTTGAAACATTCTTTCCTCCATAAAAGTTTTGTATTGGGCTTTTGTGTGTATGTGTTTTCACTTCATCCCAGTACTAATGAACTTATAAACGGTTTGGATGGCATATAAATGTCTTTATGGAGTGTACGAAGGTTTCAACGGTGGAAATTTCTTTCCTCAATTTTTCCTCCGGTTGATTTTTAGATCCACCTTATTTTTCAACGCGTGTCCTGAAATGACCTCACGAAACAAAACTGATGGACAATATTATTTCTAAAAAACATGACAGTGGGCCCCACCCAACATCCTTACACAGGAACTTCATGTGAAAGCCTTTCGCAGAAATCCATCTCTCTCTCTCTCTCTCTCTCTCTCTCTCTCTCTCTCTCTCTCTCTCTCTCTCTATATATATATATATATATATATATATATATATATATATATATATATATATATATATATATATGCGCTCGACCTCACCAGTCCGTGCCATGAGGTCGAGCTGTGTGGGCCCCACCGTGATGCGTTTCGAACATCTACCCCATCAGTCAGATGTACCATTCCATTCTGGGCTTAGGTCTCAAAAATCAAGTCAATCTGTGACTTGTGTGGGCCACACCACATACAGAAGTGGAGAGGGCTGTGCACCATTAAAACATCATAACCATTTTTTAAGGCCCACCGAGATGTGGTTTGCAAATCCAGCCCATCCATTATGTGTGTCCCACTTGAATGAGGGTTCAAACCAAGTTTCAGGCGCATGAAAAACTCATTGGGGACCCACCAAGTGCTTTTATATGTTTTAACGGTGTCTTCACATAATTTTAGATGGTATGGCCCATCTGAGTTCCGTATATGGATGATTTTTGGGATATCCCATAATTTAAAGGGGACCCATCAAATGCACGGTGTTGATGGTCGACGCGCATCACGGTGGGACCCACACAGCTTGACCTCACGGGAGCTTATCCTCAGCTCGAGCGCATTACACCTTTTCCCATATATATATATATATATATATATATATATATATATATATCATGGCCCAAAGAAGTGGTCAGCCTAGTGGTTAAGTGGACCACACGTGTATAAAAAAGGTATAAAAAATATCAATAGTTCACTTCAGTATACACGTGAGCCACCTAACAAGTGGACCAGCTTGGCATTCCAAATTCTAAGCCATAAACAAGGTGGGGGCCACCTGTTTGTGGCCTGGATCTCACGCACTTTTGGACTCTCTCTGATGGTGGGGAAGTGAGCCCCACAGAGGTGGTTGTTGCACGGATTCCCTAAATTAGCTTCCCATCTTTTAACCGGTACTACCTACCAGTCTTCCAATTTAAGATTGAAGATGAATGATGATCACGTCGCTTTTGAATTAATCTCATAGCTTTTGCTGTGGGAAGACGCAATATCTCCACTTTTACATCCTAACCGTCGGATCCATTCATAGTATCTTCGCCTGGTTATATAAATTGAAAGGGGCGGCCCAACCTTTAACGGTCAGGATACAAATATAAGATCTTAACCTGATTACGTAAAACGGTAACGTTTAGTATTATACTATTTAAGGGTGCGTTTGGTTGAACCCAACATCATGAAATAGCAGTATATATAATTTGGTGAATCATGATATTCTGGCGCTACCAAACGCAACCTAAAGGTTGGAACAACTTGCTACAAGGTATGAGTCTGACTCAGCCAGCACCCACCCAAAAACTCGAAATGAAAGGTCTGTCTAGCTCGGGTCAACTAATTTCAGTCCATGAGGGATTCATGGATGAGATCTGAACCGTTCATTCAGTAGGTGGGCCATAGATTTAGATGCTCTTAAATCAGTGGCATACAACTATAGTGAAAGATAGAAATCATCACTGGCTTACATTCAAGTGAAGAAATGCTCATTCACGAACAGATGGTTAGAACAGTCGATCTCATAGATTGCAATTTTGGTTAGTGGCTAACCGGCGGTATCCCACATGGCTTGGATCATTATAGATATGTCACAGTCTGGAGGGTTTTATTGGTTGGGCTTCCCCTCCCAACTGTTCCCTTAGGATGGCCCACCTGATTTTTGGATCGAAGGGCGCACCTCATGAACGGGTAGATACCGTGTGACCCATGTGGGGCCATACATCTTATATCTCATTCATTTTAATGCAGACAGAAAAAAATAATAATAAAATTTTTTATTTAAAAAAAAAAGAAGGAAAAGAAAACGGATTGCGTATTGAACTACTCAGTACATTGTTAAACTACTGAGTAAATCTGTTGGGCCCACCGTTAATGTATGTGGTTTATCCACGCCGTCAATACATTTTTCCAGCTCATTTTAGGTGTTGCGCCTAAAATGTAAGCATGTATGTGGTTTATCCACGCCGTCAATACATTTTTCCAGCTCATTTTAGGTGTTGCGCCTAAAATGCAAGCATGTAAAAAACTTAACTGGACCACACTAAAGGAAATAGTGGAATAATGATTTCCACCGTTGAAGCCTTCCTAAGCCCACAGTGATGTTTATTTATCATACAACCTGTTCATAAGATCACACAGACATAGATGAAGGGAAAAAATATAAGCTTGGTCCAGAACTTCTGTGGGCCCCAAGAATTTTTCAATGGTAGATGATCAATTAACACTGTTTCCTGTGGTGTGGTCCACTTGAGCTTTGAATATGCTTCATTTTTGGGATCAAACCCTAAATTTATCTGGTAAAATGGTTGGACGGAGTGGATAAAATACATAAATCAAGGTGGAGCCCACAGAGTTTACTCAGTACGCTTGCCGTACTTAGCTAGTTACGGTAAGCAATCCGATTCCGAAAGAAATAAAGAAAGAAAAAGTTACTATGCCCTGCGCCAACCCATCCGTTCAACGCACACGTGCGAACAAGGAACACACGTGTGATATCTGAGCTTTCCACACTGTTTACCTCTCCAGGTGCAAAGATCAGCCTCTTTCAACTCAACTAGGTTACAGTGTACAAAAGAAATAGGTAGACATGAAATTTTTCTAGCAACAAATGGATGGCTAGATTAAAGAAAATCTACCCGTCCGTTTTTCAGTTCAGTATGGGCCACCTGAAAAGCAAAACCGCGTGATTTTCTTGCCAGAAGATGTTGTAAGATTTCCCCACCTGATAGAAAGGTTGGATCTTACGCACGCGCGTGTCCTACACTGGCACCATTGCCTGATTGTGAATAGGCAGGTGTCCACAAGCTTGTGGACTTGGCAAATCTGGTCCATGTAAAAACTACAACACAAGACTCAATAAACACAAACACACAAAGCCCTTTAATTCCCATTTGAACCGAGTCGCCATTTCGACTTGAAACCCCACCGAGTTTCGTGTCGACTCAACTCATCATGGCCCAACTGAGAGAGAGAGAGAGAGAGAGAGAGAGAGAGAGAGAGAGAGAGAGAGAGAGAGAGAGAGAGAGAGAGATGCATTTGAACATGCATTTGAAACTAAGTGGTGTAAATCCATCAGGATGTAGGAATTCCACAAGTATATACAACGAAATCTACTCATCCTATATTATTTACAATGCACCCTAGAAAAATATTTCTAGGAAAATCCTTCTAACCCCGTTTCTCTCTCTACACAAACTATCATACACAAGCCTTACAAGGGGAATGGACCGAGAAGAATACCCTGATCATAACGCCATCATCATCATCACCACACCAAGATCATGCAACCACCATCATCTCCGTTAATTCACTTCTGGAATGCTCTGGAGAGCCGGCCGCCACGACCGGTGCCTTAGATTACACTCGCCACCCGCATCCATCAACTGGGTCAGGACTTGCTCGATTGACATCCCTTGGATATCTAACTTCCCTAGCAACTCCTCCAATTGTTTCTTAGTAATCTTGATCTTCACCTCTGTTGAGGAGGCTTCTTTCTTTTCACCCAACAACCTATCTTCTTCCGTCTCACCCATCTTTTGAACACTTTCATAATGCCCATTCATTGAACGCTCTTGATTGGTCCCTATTGGACCCCAATCCTCACCAGCCCATGTCATGGATGATTGGTGTCTAAGACAATTTCCCATTTTCCTCTCTTGTTTTAGGTTTTTTTTTTTTTTTTTTCTCTGTGTTTCTGTGTGCAGAGAGCAAGATTTGAAACACGGACGGCAATGTGGTATATATAGAAGACGAAATGGGAGGAGGTGAAGATGAATTCATTTCTGCACGCACATGCACCAAACACAAGCGCCACACATATTCGAATCTAGAACGTTCATCAGATGGGACGGTCAATATATGTGTGCTCTACAAGTGTACCATGCATGTACTTTGAGTGTGGATCGTTGGTTTATCCTTCACTTGATCGCAGGATTTTTTTTAATGTGGCCCACCTGATGAGTGGAGCGGATGATTCTTGTGTGTTTAGAGAACAGTCACGATGGGCCTGGACTGATGAACGTAGTGGATCTTACATATGTTCAACATTCAGCACGTGTCCAGCGTCGCGCGTGTGGATAGGGGCTGCAGATAGGATTAGTGAAAGGAGAAAAGGTACAATTGGAAACGTAGGCGTGTGAAAACTTCAAACCAATCCGTTTGCCACGTAGGATGCCTTTCTCCGACAGGGCATGGTGGTTGACCGCGTCTGCACTGTCAGCACAGCTCTTTAGGAATGGGTTTGCGCGCCACTTATGACATCAGCCGTCGGCTGCGGTAGTCGGCCGTTACGAGTCGGTTGGACTGTGGGTCGGTGCACGGAATCGGCTCGGGTCTGGCGGATCTTTCGCTCGGTGCGCATTGTACGCTGATTGCCTGAGGAACCTCCTACGACACGGTAAGCTAGGCAAGGCCCACCGTGATTCTTGTGAGAAATCCAATCCGTTCATCTATTTCTTAAGATCATTTTAGCACATGGCCCAAAAATGAGATAGATCGAAAACTCAAGTGAGCCGCATGCAGAAAAATGTAAGTAGGGAAATGCCTACTGTTGAAACTTCCCTGGATTCTACGGTGATGTCTACATGCCATCCATACCGTTCATAAGGCATTCCTACTGGAATGAACTGAAAACACAAACATGTTAGACTGATCCAAATATTCTAGGGGCCATGAGTATTTCAATGGTATAAATTCAATCCCTACTGTTTCAGTCCACTTTAGTTTTGCATCTGCCTTCTTTCAAGAAAGTATGGGTTTTCTTGGTCATCATCAAAACCGTCCAATTGTTCCAATTTTTTTATCTGGTCCATCCATCGTGTGGCTCACTTCATGGATAGCCTATCATGCGGTATCCATCATGGGTCCCTTCCAACCTAACTTGTTATGTGTGCAGTGAGGATGTAGCAGAACCATCTTGTAATATTTGGATCATTCATTTGAAGAACCAAGATGGTATGGACCACTACGCAAAAATCGTGTGAATGAAAACATCCTAGCCGTTCAATAGGCGGACTCATCCTCTATATGTGAATCATTATCCATGATCTAGAGAATCGGGTAGGTGAGTGGCCCATCCACAATCATGCCTTCGATGTCCACATTCATCGACAAACAAACCATATATTTTGGGACATGGCAATCTAGTACGTAACAGATCAATTGGACGGTCCAGATTGCTATGACCCTCATCAAGATCAACTGGACGGTCCAGATCGCTATGACCCTCACCAAAATAGTATTAAACGCACCAAACCCTGAGGCGGGTAAGGCTCGATCTGAGCTAAGCCGAGTCGAGCCGGTTGTTCACCTACTCAGGAGTGAGCCCCTCCATGTTATACGTGTAATCGGCACGCATGAGTCATCGAAGTGGAAACCAGCTCAAAAGCCACATAAAGTGTGAACGCGGTTCGAGATGGAATCTTTGTTTCGCAAAAGTCGGTGTGAACACATCTCCTCAAATCGAATCTTTTTACTTAGGCGTGTCCCCCTTCAGAAAAACTTTAATACTATACCAGAGCGTGATGGATGATACTCTGTCATTATGAATTTACTTAGAAACTGCAAATATGAAATTTAAATAATTAAAATTATTGTTCAAAATTTTGTATCCATTTTATATCTATGTGAAGAAAAAATTGCACTTTTTTTTAAATTACCGGAGTATTGGATTTATAGACATGTATTGAACGGTTGACAATGAAAATATCCAGTTCCTGTTTCAACAGACAAGTATCCATGAATCAGATATCAGAATTATATAAAAAAATCTGATTTTAGGAGTGTTGAATAGGGTCAGTTATTCCTACAGTTTAATTGGTTTATTTTAAATTAATCATGTTATTTATAGAATTTTTAGTGCCTGCGTATCAAGTCTCGTGCGCTGCCAGAGTATCAAATAACTCGTGCAACCCTTTCACGTGATTGTACGGATCTTTAAAATAAATATATAAGGGGTTCTTGAAGCCTATAGACCTCATGTATCACCCACCAATTTCATTAGCCCAAAAAAAACCTTAATTACGAAAATAGATCCCGGATATTACTAAAAAAGACCAAAATACCTGTGCATTTTTCGGTGCTTATACTGACACTCAGGGATATGTTAGTCAAAATACTAACATCTGAATTTTGAAAGGTTGCTTTTTACAAAATAAGTTTCCCGGCTGAGAAAATAAGAAAGGAATCATACGACTCGTCTATACCTCTAATTACTTCAATATTTAAGTATCTCTTTATTAGTTAAATGTGAACGTACAAAGTTGTATATTAAACTTTCACATGCAACTTTTTTATTTTCACGCTGGTGTGTCAGTTTAGTGGAAAATCTAAGCCGTGAGATATGGTAGGCTACACTATAAAGATGAACTGGCGAAATTTTTAGAACGATCCATATTTGTCTACACACATAAATTGAGTCAGACGGTCATCTGTCCATTGGTTTCATCCGTGAAGAACTTCGTTTAAATGGATCCCTTAAATTTCTCCCCAGGTGATCTTTATGATCTTCCCACCTATTGCACGGCTCGGATGTTCACAGACGATGTTTTTATATGAACACCTCTCCTTAGTTAATACCCTAGTTCGATAGTTTACCATCTTTTTTGAAATGCTGGTGCCTCGTGACTTTACACCTGCTGTGATCTGGAAATCCAGATTATGGGACCCATTGCCTCTAAATCACAATAATCAGGTCATGTTGACCATCCAATAGAAGCTATCAAATAAATGAATGTATGAAAGTTTATACTAACGGTCTGAAATTCGACAAGACAAATTAAATGGTTAAGATTGCCCAATCTATGATACATCACCAGCTGGCCCCACAATTTGGACAGTCCAGATTGCACGACGTATATGTTGAATGGTAGCTGAGTCACCACCATTTAACAAATGAGGGTGGAGTATCACTGTAGTGTATTTCAATTTTAAAATGATTGCCAGTCTAAGTTGGCTCCTGCACGTTCACGTTCATCTCTCATGCTTGAGTCTAGCCACCAAATTATGCCACGTGGCACTTGCGAGGAGTGGACGCTTTCTGCGTAGCGCAAGTGTCCAAGTCCACACACGTCACGGTCAATACACGTGGCAGGAAGTGGATGGCCGCCTTTTATCTTTATCCGACTAGTAAAATTTTGGTAGTTGCGAGACTATCTGCTTTGGTGGCCTGCCCTATGTTATCCATACATGGCAACTCACTGTAACTCGCTATAAATTGGCCAGAGATACGCTCCTCGTTGTAGATGCATTGTATACCGTTCGATACTGTAATCGGATAATCCTAAATAGGTGATTAGGTGGCCATCAAAAGAACGGTTACCAACAATGGCACGGGACCAATTTAAGGGCTTAAAATCGGACGGTGAAGATAGTTCGATTAGTGTGATTTTTAGGTCTTGATCCATGGGTCCCATGATTTTGACGGTCAGGATGGGAGCGCATGTCTGCCATGTGGAACGTGAATGGTTGAATCAACGTAATTTGCTTAGCCGTCATTTGACCGAGGACCAAAAGCATTTACCAACGAAACGTTGGCCGTCCAAGTTGTGGGCCTACATGGTAGGAAGCGGATTGCGTACCGAATAAGTAAATTCTGTGGGGCCCACTGTGATATATGTGTCTTATCCACACCATCCATCCGTTTCTCCGTATCACTTTAAGTGCACGAGACTAAAATTAAAGCATATGAAAAGCTCAATTGACTAAATCACATAAAACAGTGTGAATTAAAAGCCTACTATGGGAAATTTCTTGTGCTCCACAGAAGTTTTGATATTTATGATTTCCCTTGTTTCATGACCAATAAATATTACCGTAGCTAGAGGAATGTTTCAACGGTGAACAACTTTATCCTCACTACTTGCTATGGTGTGATCCACTTAAGTTTTAGATATGCTTTAATTATAAGCACACGTCTTAAAATGAGCTGGCAAAACATATAAACAGTGCCTATAAAACACATATACCATGGGACCCACAGAGTCCTGCCACCACAGAGTTCAGCTGGGCAGGCTCACCACGCAATCCGCGTCCATATTCTACAACACACTGAAGATACGGCCAAAAAAAAAAAAAAAAAACCACATTGATGCTCTTCCGGAGTGTGCCAGTTGATAAGCCAGCACTGAAAACCTGTCGGTGGTTGCCAAAGATCCAAGTGAACCTGAAATAGGCCATGGACTTGGATTTACCAAATGATAAAAATGCTTATGAAATTCAATCATAAACCACTTTGCCCTGTTATATGTAAACCCCCATTTACCCCACCTCTTGAAGTGGTAAAAAAGGGCTCTTTGGGGTCTAATTTTCTTCCCTGACCGGAGACGCAAATAGGAAGGAATGGCGAAGCATGGAATCTGGCTAGCCTATCTAGTGCCGTGGCCAGGAAGGATAGACACTACCGGAGTGGTCTTCTCCGAAGTGCATATAGGAAACCCAAGTTGGACTGACCAATCAGTGAGGCACAGTTTTAGGTGGACAATAAATAAAAAATGAACTGATTTAATCGTCTAAATAGTCTATTGGTAGGCATTTGACGCTTGAGATGAAAACAATCTGATGATCCAAATCCAGCAAAGTGTCCAGTAATCAGAGGTTAGTATTACTCAAATAGTCCTATTTTCGGATGATGGTCTATCTACAATGTTTCCCTCAATTTGAGAAGTTTTATTTTTATTAAAAATAGTCATATTTTCGGATGATTGCCTGAGTATACACCGTCACATTCCGTCTACGTATCAAATACTGCCCATGCACAAAAGCAGTAACTCCATGCACGTAAGAAAGGGAGGAAATGCGATTCTCGAGCCGAAGGAAAATGCACAGTATCCTCGAGCTTTCTGTACAAGTGCGGGACCCACTTTCGGGTGATCCACACCATTGACTTGAAGGGCCCCAATGTTAAATGAGGAATTACCAAAAGTTTCACATTCTGCAGTCTTGCAATCATTGGGGATTTAAATGCTCCCCTCAGATCAACGGTCTGGTTTATAGGGTTTACTCAGCCATGGGCCCCACACTTCTTCCACGAGTACTATATGATTTTTCATGAATGTGGACCCCACCGAACATAAACAATGATAGATAAATGAGTCAAAAGCCCAGCTACCCGCCTTTTGTTTTGTTTTGTTAGGTGAAGGAGCAGAACTCAATTGAAAAACTGCAATTAGAAGACCACATGCAACCTTTCCGGGGTTTTGTAACTTTCTGTGTACCAATTCAAAAATGGAAAAATGGTCCAAAAAGACAAATGAGGCCATGGACTGAGAATCACATGAGAAGGATCGTTGGAGCTTCCTTTATATCCTTTTCACATCTAACAACTGTCCTAATGCTAAGGTTAGTTTGCAAGATTGTGAGTAATTAACGCTAAGTCTAAAGTATGGGAGTTTCCTACCACTCAATCAGGGACCACATGATGGTTGGTGGGGCGTGCCCATCAGCTCAGATCGCATGAACGGTCAGCATTTGTGGTCCATTGGAGAACAGGTGCTGCATGGATTGTATATTTTTATGTTTGTTTTTGTTTTATAAGAGTAGGGTGGTTAAAAGACTCAGAGATTCGACCGACTCATTTGGCCCTAAGGTGAGTCGCAACTCGCCCGAGTCGAGGGCGACTTTGTAGCATCAAACTGGATCTGGTCTGATCTGAGTCTGAGTTGACTCGGAAGTCGTTCTTATATATGAAAGAGTTCTTTTCAAAAAACAAAAAACTGGATCTGGTCTGATCTGATAGTCTCAGTTGACTCGGAAGAGTCCAATGGATCCTAGTCCGAGTTGTGTCCACGCCCAACCCATGAGCAAAGGACTGAATCCAAGCCCGAGGAGTCAAATGAGAACATAGTTTAAAAACATGAAAACTTCACTCAGACTCGAAATGCAGACGACGAGTGGCTCGAAAAACTCATATGAATTTTTCCAATATTGTTTAGTACTTAAAATGTATAAATAATATATAAATGATGCTGAAGAGATGGTCCATGTTAAAACTAAAATATTTCCATTGTTAAAAGGGTTGAAATATTCCAACGTGGGGAACTTTTTGGATGTTCCCCCAGTCAACAGTGAGGCCTATATAGCACAGGGCGGCTCTAAGGGGTATGCAGGTGAGGCAATCGCCTAAGGCCCCCTAATTATGAAGGCCCCCTAATTATGAAGGCCCAGGATTATAGGAATAGGCTTTTAATACTCTGATAGCGTTTGGTAATCTATACACATGCATTGAGAAATTGCAACCTTTGAACATTTTTAAATTAAATTAAACAGATATAAAAGTGGGTCCCAATTTAGATGGTTCATGAAAAACAAAAACAAAAACACACAATGGCTGGATCTCCTAACTAGTTGATTCTTGTATACTAAACAAATTATTTGAATTCAACGTACAAATTCCCCCTAATTGGAAGATAGAATAGTTAAATCAATGGATTTTTTTGTAATTTAGCCTATCTAGAATGGATCACCTAATTTAGACGGTTTGGATGGAGTCAAAATATGCTATATTAATCTAGGAGTGACTATTTATTAACTATAACACTGCTAGAGTACTATACAATTCTAAATTCATTATTCTCACAATAGACGCGGATTGCGGGCAGGCCACTTTAGGGATTCGTGTAGCCCTGAGCTCTGTAGGGTCCACATTATTATATGTGTTATATCTATTCCGTTGATCCATTTCTTCATCCCATTTTAGAATATTAGAAAAAACATGAAGCAGAACCAAAGCTCAAGTGGACCACAACGCAGAAGAAAAGTCCATATTGAATGCTCACCATTAAAAACTTTTCCGCAGGCGGCAGAAATTTTGGATAAGCTGATATTTATGTTTTCCTTTCATCCATCTAGGATTCACCTTATGAACGGTTTAGCAATTTTATCCATCGAAATTGATTTATTGGGTAAACTTGAATACGAAAGTGAAAGTTTAATTAGTAATTTTGCATCTAAAAAGTCAAGAAGCAAATTTATGGTTTAATTTTAAATTTATTATTATTATTATTTAAAAAAAAAAAAACTAAAAAGCCTCATCTTTGTGACTCGCCTAAGGCCCCAAGAATGTTGAGCCGCCCCTGCTATTGCATGAACTGTTTGGATACGATCCTATGTGTAATACTGGGCGTGGAACTTTTTGGACGTCTCCCAATCAACAGTGAGGCCCATAGCATGAACGGTTTGGGTATTCTCGCATGCGTATGTAATCCTGGGTGTCACGAGAAATAAACTTATATCTTGTAGCTAAATACATATGACAATGGCAGTTTTAGGAGGCCCAGTAGCACCATAACCAACGTGACATGTGCGTGGTACATCTGAGTAGTGCATATGATGGCCCCACAATGCAGTTTAAAGGTACAATGATAATTTTAACATTGATACTTTGTTGTTACGCAAACATTAAACGGATATAAATGAAGCAAATTCGATTGAAATGCTTTTTTGATGCATATATATGGTTGAGAAATAAAGTAGGATAGGTTCAATGTGAAAAATATCATACGAGCTAACTTTCTTTGTGTACTTAGAATCTTGTCATAACAAAAAAAATGGGATAAGTTGATCTATAAGGCACTACATATACATGAGACACTTTCCTCATACGTGTGTATATATGGTAGGCCTTTACCATGTGAAATTCTCCTCATACCCCCGTAATTGGGATGGACTTCTTCTTGCAACTCGTCTCCATTAATATACATGGAGCAGGACATGGCCCAAGTTCTAGGGAACCCACTTTGTGCATTTGTTTTTCCCAGTGAGCTAAAAAATGAGTTAGATTTAAAGTTTAAGTGGAACACACCATAGAGAACAATGAGGATAATGATGCCCACCGTTGAAGCGTTCTTAGGGCCCACCATGATGTTTATTTGCCGACCTGGATTGAGGGAAAATACCAATATCAACAAGATCCAAAATGTCTACTGCCCTTAAGAAGTTTTAAATGGTGGGCATTCAATCTTCATTGCTTCCCTTCGTGTGATCCACTTGAACTTCAGTTTTGCATCATTTTTTAGTTCTTTCCCTAAAATGAGCTGGCAAAACGGATTCTTGTGTGGATGAAATACATACATCATGGTGGGGCCATACAAAGCTTGGTGATTTGATTAATCTATAGGATGTGGCCTACTTTCTCAAATCTATCTCCATATACGTGAACCGTCTCTCATTTCACCATACATGTGACATGTACGTGTGTCGTGTGAAGAAAGTATAGTGAATTTTTTTTTTTTAAAATAAAATTGGGTTATGCACAAGGCGTGCACACTGTGAAGGCCATAGTTAGGCAATTGTATTCTAGAGATAACGCACTAAAAGCCTCCTGTACCAAAGAAATTCTACAAAGGATGTGCACCATTTCAAACAAGTGCACCGTCCAACATTTCATCAATCGAAGCTACTACTTTTGTAATCGTTTAAACAAGTGCACTGTTGTATATTTCATTGATTTATTCTAGTTTGAATTTTTCTGGTGCTATTGTTTTCAGCAGTTTCATATTCTTGGAAAACTATCTCCGTAGCTCCATCCAGAGTACATTTTAGGTTTGTATTAATTCTAGAATCTTAAAATTTGTATTTGATTTTGCTTGCACTGTGTATAAACTTCTTTTTTCATACATGATAATTCATGCATCTTTAAATTTGAATATTTCGATTTTGCTTTGGCTATGTATAATTTTTTTTTTTCATACATGATAAAGCTATAAGATGTTCTCTCTGCACAAGGGTATTTTATTTTTTAAGTATGAAAGTTAAAAGATTTAGAAAAACTCGAATTGAACATAATATTTATATTAATTAAATGATTTTTCTTGACCGAACATATCCACCACATGCTATATATAGTCATAAAACTGTGGTCAAATATGACGGTCAATGTATGTTGAATACCGTCCATGCTTTTTTTTTTTTTTTTTAAAATAAAAATAAAAAATTCTGAAGTCTATATCATATACAAGGAATAATTATGAGGATCTGTCGGTGACATAACTGTCGATCTTATGGACCGTAGGATAGACAGGGTATGTATTGAAAATGATCTATAGAATAGAAATTTCTATCTCTTTGATCAAAGTGATACGATTAGATGGTTAAGGAAAAATAGACCAACCCTTCATATTTGTAATATGATCCAACAACACTTTGATGGGGCTTTCTGGTCGACATTTTAGAAGAAACCTCAATCCACATAGTGGCCCATCCGACTAATGGTTTGGATCATCGAAGATGGTTCCATGTGTACGGAATCTTATACATCAGCTAATTGTATATCAGGACGCCCTGTCTTCAACAAATACTAATTGCGCTCGATCATATCACACGTGTAAGAGATCAGATGCGGTCATCAGGCGATCCCAACAACGGTGTAGCTGCTGTCTTTAAAAAAAGGCCTCTGTGACCATCAAGGACACCACACCTGTCCAAAACATGTATGGCCCACCCAACAAGTACGCGCATGTGATTTCTCTCCACATGTGCAACTTCGGTTACCCTTTCTCCCTGATCAACGGTGAAAGGGATTGGTAAGGTAGTGGCCATAAAAAAGAAGATTAGGAACAAGAATATCTTTCTTAATTTGTTTAAAAAATATATATCTGAAGTTTATCCAGTTGATCCTACTTAACCAAACGGTCACAAACACAGTCAATGGGACCTAATCAGCACTAATAAAATGAGAGGTTAGCTTGAACACATCCCAACGTTTTACAATACAGTACAGCGCAGAATCATATCCGTTGGATCTGATGTCGTACGTGTTTCGGTGATCAAATCGTTTATAAGATTGGCCTGAATGCAGGTGAAAGACATCTAGTAAAAACACTCTTGATTGGAATACCTAATTAAGAATTTCTGTTATTATTATTATTTTTTTCTGATGAACATGGACTGTCATCTTGACCGTTGCTTTGTGGGTCATTGATCTGAAAGTCTAAGATTTCCCAATCTTTAAGATTTTTGAGGCAGCCACCTTCAGCATTTTCTTTCATCAGATCAACAGCTTGGATCACGAAGATGGTCCCAGATCCAACGCATCTAATCCCAACATACTGCATTGTAATATACATAATTAATTGATTGAGAGTGGTTGTATGCTAAAAAATAAAAATAAAAATACCATTACTATTAATTAATTGATTGAGAGTGGTTGTAATATACATAAAATGTGGGACCCAGTACAGATATTTTCTTCCTGAGTGTTAATCAGTCTCGTAAACAAATACCATTACTATTAATTAATTGAGTGGTTGTATGCTAAAAAAGAAAAAAAGGAGAGTAAAATTCTACCTATTTTTCTTATGCCATAGTCCACGTCCATGTGCCGTGGACCCTTTTTCCACTTGAATTGTAACATTAGAAATCCGCCCACTAGCCTGTATGCTGAGTTAGACCGTTGGTTGTCCATTAATGCAAAGGTTGGCCCACCTGATGATCAGACTGCCTGAATTTTTTTCCAGGTGATCTTCATGGTGGGGCCTATTGTTTTCATGGTACAGATTCTATGCGAGTGTGGCAATGTCGATGGAAAACAAGCCAAGGTACCACAAGTTGTGGGACCTTTCATGATAAAATGGCGGCAAAATGTCAATGGTCGTCCATGCACGTAAGTTATTCAATTTGAAATAATATCACCATTAACATAATCTGCTGTCCATTTCACGTCCTGTCTTTCTCACGGCTAGATCTAGGGACAAGGACTCGCCACATAGAGGATCTGTGGCCATTGAGGGTCCAGGCCACAGCAAGGGTCATATTCCATCAATCATCATCCATCCAACACCTTTCGTGAGAATTATATGATGGGCCCACCTAAATATCTCCATTTGATCGTGGCATAAATATGTTAGGTGAGCAGTTAATTTGGTGGGATGTCATGTCGATGGGCCACAAGTTAAGGTTCTGAGTGTGATTGGGCCATTATCTTCATGTAATCAGAAGCCTACATTTGGATGAAGTCGATTGGTATGATTCTCAAATATCAGACGGTTGGATTACCTTGTTGCTTACACTTTTAGATCTTTCAATTCTATTAACTTGTGCATCCAAACGCTGCATTATTGTTGGACATTGCTCAAGGATCAAGATATTTCTTCTTGCAAGTGAGGTCGATGATTGATCCCAACCGTTGATATGACTGGCCTCTCCCTTGATGGCCCGTGAACCAAACACATCCCTGTCCGGAAGATCCTAGCTATATAATAATTGGCCCTGTCTGGGCTGAATGGGAAACATCGCCATTTTTTTTTTTCTTAACCATATATTTTTAGGCCACCTAATTAAGGGTCAGGATTCTTTCCATCCGTTGGGATAGACCTTCCAGTGTAGCTCATCATATCAATGGTTTGGATCACTGAACAATGGTCCCCACTTGTACCAACACTCGGTTCTAGTATTCTACAATGGTCAAAGATTCAGTCAAACAAGAATAATCTGGCAATCTGACCCGTTCATGTCTACGACCCAACCACCTTTGAGGACCGGACCCTGCAATGCGTCGCCCCACACCGATATTTATACTCTTGGATTTTAATGATCACATAAAAGGAGAGTGGAACCCATGGTTGGGTAATCCAGACCATTGGTCTGTCATATCCGATCATGAATGGACCATACTTCAAAAAAAAAAAAATCTTGATTATGAGCTTCCAGGTTATCAATTGTAGGAAAAATTTTCAATTGAATGTGGACTGTTACTTTATTACTTTATAGACTGTCCATGCTTAGGCCATAAATCTAGAGGTCAGGACTGTTCTATTAAGGAGATTTTGGAGGCAAAGTCCATCCACAGATATATGGCCACAAAGATGAATGGCCTGGATAATTGAAACTTGGGATCTGATTGTTAGAATTGAAAACCCAAGTATGTTGCGGGAAATGGTGGGCCAGGTATCATATACAATAAAGCTAGCTATTTTTCTCACGTGTTTTACGTAGTTCATTATCATATTCATGAAGTCTACTTTTCTACGTGGAATGTAAAGGAACTACAAAAGGGATTGGATTTTGTGTTTGTAGTCTTTCCATAGAAATTGTATTCTTTCAATAGAAAAAAGAAATATAAAAGTGGGAGAAAACCCATTTATCATAGTATTTTTGAGGCCGGCGTGGACAGTCAATTCATACGATCCGTAGAATTAATTAGGTTTGACCCACTTTTCATACTCCACCTTCAAATTTTAACACCGATAAAGGGAAAACTTCCATCAGATCGATGCCATACAAACATGGATGGTTTGGATCAAAGAAACTCCAATAATCAATCTGACTAGTACATTCAATGGTCCACTTTGTGGTTCCGATCAGACGAACATAACCATCCCATCTTTGGCTGGGAAAAGCTACGGTTATAAAAGGAGAGGCTAATATTTGGACGGTTAGCAGCCTCCAATCAATATGAGTTTCTCACGGTGGACCACAAAAATGGTTATAACGAAAATGGACCATCCATCTATTGGATCTGCAAGGACGACATTTAGAGAGTTTTGTGCACCATACATAGTATAGATCAATAAACTATCATGATGAGTTAATCACCAACATACAATCAAGGTCATGCAGAAAGGTCGGAAAAGAGAGAGGAAAATAAAAAAGTCTTAACATCCATTCTGCAGGCCCTTACTTGAATGGCTGTGCTCATCTAATCAGGATGAAATTGGGACCATGTGCAATCCAAGATAGACCCATCCTATCCGATGGTCAGATTTGATCTTAGGTAGGTCCACTTGGGCCCGAAACATAAATTCACACTGATGGTCCATGGCTCTCACACCATAACGTGTAAAGAAAACACAACCAACATAAGAGAATCCATTGACTGGGCGACGTTCGCTCGTTGTTCATGCCTTGCACCGATGATAGTTGATATTTAATCGCCTTATTGTTAAAGATTTTTGTTTGATCCAATCTCCCATCAACGTCATGTTGCCTTCCACGTGGCTTGATCTAGAGGCAGCGAGAGGCCACGTGACCCACTAATGTCATAGCCCATCAACTTCATCCATCCAACACACATGACGTGAACGTGCATGTTTCTTGTAGTTACATGATCGCCGACATAAATATCCCCACCTAAACATGGCGTGTATATATATGTAGGGCCATCGTTGATTTCTTGGGCCATCAGATGAAGACAGCATATGTGAATGGACCATAGTAGTTGTCACGCACACCCGTTCCTCTTTTTGAAGATAGGGCCACTGCATTTCTCTTATGTAGATAGGCTTCCACTAATTTAGTAGATTTCCGTAGATTGTAAACATCCTGCCAGACATGGATGCATGAGAATAATGGATGCGTCCAATACCAATGGTAACATGAATCAATCACTCGATCTCTCCATCAAAGCGTCTTAATTTCCCAATAAGTTAAATAATTTATTTTTGCTATTATTTTAAAAATTAATTTTACAATTATTAAATACGATTATTAGGTATACCAAAATTTCAAGGTTAGTGTACTATTGGATGGGTAGCATTTACTTGGGCAAAATTCGGGTTGCCTTTAGTGAATGCAATTTTTGGGTTATCGCCTATCCACCCCACCAGACCAACGTACGCTCCTGATCACTACTCGCATTTTTTCCAAATATATGGTGGGTCCTACTTCAAGGAACATCTAGATATGTATGTCATGCGCACATCTAAACCGGGAGTTCGTTTTGCCTCGGTCTCTACTCAGGAACACATCATCACTCATACAAACGGTGTCCTGATACGCTCATTCTATACGAGTATGGGTCATGGGTCACTGATCCATACCATCGTCTGGTGGTGCACCAGGGATGGGGTGAAAGCAAACCATCCAGATTGGATATGTTAGAGATCCAACATTTGGTCTTTTCCCTTAACCGTATGTATATTTGCAAGACCCTGAACAAAGACATCGGAAGTTAGTCTGCCCATCCACGGTGGGGGCCATCAGATCAGTGGTCAGGATCACTGAAGCGTGGATACTGTTTATATCACGATACATCAACACAAGACGGGCCCGTCCTCAGGGCATTGAAAATGTGATTTCTGAAATGGAGAATGACATCCACTCCGTCCATCATGCCTACCCTTATGTTCACTACAGAACCCAAATTCAAGTCGATTGGAAACTCAATGCACCACGTTCAATCCCCTACTCTCTCTCTCTCTCTCTCTCTCTCTCTCTCTCTCTCTCTCTCTCTCTCTCTCTCTCTCTCTCTCTCTCTCTCTCTCTCTCTCTCTCTCTCTCTCTGATAATCTAATCTTTTGTTGAAAGATTTCTCCCTTTTTCCATGAGCAATTTTTTACGGAATGATTTCTCTCTCCTTCTCTCATGAGCATACGTTTACCAATCTCACACGCGTGCAGGGCTGTACACACCTAGAGGCGGGCACACTTGCAAATATGAAGCACATGTCTGAGAAATGCTTAGATCTTTAGCCTAAAAATTACATAATTTCGTTTTTATCTGGGCCACAACATACAAATTAGTAAACTTACAGTTAGAACAATTTTCCCAGCCATTCATTTGTTTTGTTACTACGTGGCCCATCTGCAGTATAAAATGATCAGATTTCTATGGTAGACGGTCTAAACAATGTAGCTCACCTAATGGAAAGCTCAGATCCCATACATGTGTTTCATAAAAAAAATAAAATTAAAAAAATACGTGTTTCATATTTATTCATCCGCTTATATATGAATGTGTACGGCTCCCACAATCGTACGGAATTAGCAAGCCTCCCAGGAAGTAATCCTAAATTCATACAATCTTCTGGCAGTTTGTACATTTACGCTACCAATTCAATGTGTAAGAAGGGTCTATGGCATGTGACAATATCTTACCAACCACATGAGAAAAATAGATAGTGTTTCCTCTCACATTTTAGCATACAACCAACCCTAATAGAAATATAAGGTTTGCTTATAATACTAGCTAATTGAAGCTACAAAATAAAATATCGGTATCAGGTACCATGTTGGGGCCAGCACGTCATTATTTGGTATTATTTTAATAGTCTCTTGAAAGGTGTATTGGGATATTTTTGTTGGGATTTATTAAAGAAAGCAATGAGTTACATTGATGTTGCTGACATTGCATCGATGAATTTGTCTATATTGGGAGGAATGATCACCTCCAACTTACAACTGGTCGTATGCTACAATTTATTGTTTTGTGATCATTTACACCTTGGGTATCAAATTCGAAAAAGATTGTGTGCCAGGAGTTGATGTAGAACCGGTGGATGCTCATTCTCTTGCCATCCATTAGTAGTGGGCGGGAACATGCATTTTGAGACGGACTTTTCTATCCTCAATTTCTTTTTCTTTTTATCCTTTTTATTTATTATTAGTATTTTTTTTTTGTTTGTTTGGAAAGTGGATTTCAAATGGATCAGGGAGAAGGTGTAGCAAGAGATTATTGTTATAAAAAAGAAAAATAAAAAGACAGATAGTTGAAATAAGCACTGCATAGAAGAGGAAAGTAAAAAAATAAGAGTAGTGATTTACTTGATTCAACAATACATTTATGTCCACGAGACAACAACACAAGCTTTATTCTTCACTAAAGAAAATCAAAATACAAGGGATATCTTTCTCCCAGTCACTCTATACAAGGGATTTCTTATCAAAGTATACCTAAAAGGATTGTCAAATAATCACTTGCTCTAAAAGCTTAAGTCGTCAAAAGATGGTGTGTCAATGTATATCAAGCCCTACAACTTTGCGAGAGAACGTATTGGACCAGGGTGGAGGGACACTCACACCATAAACAGGCATCTCAGTTCCTAGGCTGGACTTGATTTTCCTAGCCCCCACGGGAGAATATATTAATGGAGGTATACTTGTTGCTCTTAGAATTTAAACATTGAACATTTCGCTATGATACAATATCAAATAACCACTTGCTCTAAAAGCTCGACACTAAACAAGAGGGAAGAGGAGATGTTTCCAAATTGGAAACATTTGGAAACATCTTTGTGTAGGCTGCCTCAGTGAGGTATAAGACCCACTGATTCAGTAACGGTGAAAGTCACCACCTCAACGTTATCTCACTTCAAAACTAATCTCTCTTATTTAATGAAAACAAAGCTCTATGTTGCTGCTTCGTAGATACAGGCATATTACCAAACTCGTTAAATTTTATGTCTTATCTATTGTTTTTCTCATTCGGTTTCAAGTTTTTAGTTTATCTCTTTTCATTTATGATTTTGGATTGCTTTCATTTACTGCATGCATGTGTTTTTCTGCAACAATTGTGAAGTATTTCACTATCTTTTATTTAGTTTTTAAAGACATGAATTTCAAAGAAACTTGCACTATGCACTAGCCCGTAAGCAAGAACAACCTCATTTAGCAAGAAATTTTCATCATTTCCTCCCTTCATATTTATTTTTATTCTTGTAATTTCCTGAATTCACTGTTTAATAAAAAGCACTGCTAGATTCCTGCCAACCATCTCTAAATGAGTGAGCCTTGTGACGTGCATTGAAGTCGCATCCATGCTACTTTAAAAGAAAAGAGAAAGCAAATGTGAAAACACCAGCAACGAGATTTCACTGTAGGTGAATCTCATCACCGCCCAATGAGAAAGTGAAAGCAACTGCAATGAAATATCACTGTACACGAACCTTATCACCGTCCTATCCAATGTGAAAGCACCTGCAATCAAAATTTCACTGTACGTGAATCTTATCACCATCGAATCAAGAATGCAACTTGTTGGCGGCGCTACTCGTTTTGACTTCGAATGGGATCTGTCTATTTAAACCAGTAAAATGCCAATGGTGTGAAATGAGTCCATGCCATTGAACCGTTCATTCAATGATCATAACCCTTAATCGGTGTCATACAACTGGACCATATTCGATCAAATTTTCTTTTTCTTTTTTAAAATTTTCCTTTATTACATGATTAGGATTGCTTGATCCAGGTACTGTTTTGTTCAACGGTACTTAAATCGCTGAATCCAGCTATCTTAATTGTGGGTCATTTGCAATCTGGATCGCTGTTTTTACTAATATAAAATTACAGTTCTATAATTATATTGGCTTGTAATGTCAGTGTACATTAAGACCTATAGATTAATACTTTAATTTATAGAACAGCTTGTGCATGTGTGCATGTAAGAATATCCATGCCGATCTATAATAATCATATCTATGCACGCCACCACGTGAGTGAATATGAAGTTTTTTGGGGTGGTTCATTGTCTTCTATGAGGTGCCTTACCTGGTTGTTGAATCCACCTGACTTTTGGGTGTCCTATTTTCTTTGCAGGACAACCTTGTTCGATGGGTAAGATGTCATACAAACACTATGGTGGGCCTCGCATGCTAATGAAACATACAGCTAAATTATGTGAGTATTTCTCGTAGATAAATTGCAATATTAACTCGTAGATAAGAAGAGCTTTGCACTGCAACAGATGCTGGCCTCACACTAGTTATAGGTCCAGGATCTAATCCATCCATTAAGAGGGGCATCCCATCCATCCATTTTACCACCTCATGTTGTAAATGACCTAATTATGGGTTTGGATACATATAAACATCTCGGTGGCCCAAGGAAAAGGTTTCATCGGTAGGAATATCCCTCCCTACTTTTTTCTACTGTGTAACCCATTTGAGTTTTGGATCTATTTTTTTAAGTTCATGTCCTAACATATGATGACAAGATAGATAAACAGGTGAATTTCTCACAAACATCACTATGAGCCCACCTAGCTTTTGACCGGAGGAACTTTCTATCAGGTTAGGTCAGGGTTCACCTATTCTCATACCACAGAACATGGATCTGTTGATGCACGTGAATGAGTATAGGGTAGTTAGGCCCGCACCACCTTCAATGGTGTTATGGTAACATGCTGAGTTATGATGGGTGGGGCCATACATTGTCAGATATCGGCTGAATATGTACTCAGACGCAAACTAAAAATAAAAATAAAAAATCGTTGCCCTCATTTTAGACAGCGTGCTGCCCCACCAATCGCATCTCAGCACGCCACCACACAATCTGCGTCCAATGAATGCAGCTTTGATTTGGTTCCTGTTCAATGAATGGAAGAGCACACGGGATGAGTGGTTTGGATCATCATACATGTTATGGGAAGATCCAAGCCCATACAATTCCGACGACCGGCATCCTCTTAATCCAATTGGACACACAAGAGTCCGTGTGGAACGATAAATACTACTAAAGGGAAGGAAGACCCCCGGCTCGGTCACAATTACGCTCCCGCTCCAAGATTGGTAATCGGTTCGGAGTGACCTGAGACCGGAATAGTCAATGTGAAGCTCAGAATCAAGGCTTCAGACCACCCTGCTATTGTCCGCCTGGAAACAAATGACTAGACTACTCACATCAGCATCACCCGTCATGGGAAAGCTCAACTCGGCAGGACCAATCCGATGTTCGCCTCGGAGCTCAGAGGGAAGATCTCCAGAATGCTCGACAGATAACGCCAAATCCATCATGAGTCCAGGCGGGAGCTCAGCTCAGACTCAGGACGCTATCATCATTCAAGTAACTCAACAACGACGAAGACTCATGCCCATATTGGTCTAAGACCGAGGCGTGAAGTCAGAATCTCTTTGGCCTAGGATCCCGAGCCGAGACCAAGACAGGATTAGGACGTTCCATGTGCTAAACTAGGAAATTGCCTTAAGCAGACGTGACCGATGGTTTCGCCCACAGATACGCATGATGCATTACACGATCTCCGGAATACAGACAATATCTCTATGATTATAATATCCTGCTAATTGAGCGAATCGTGCCGAGATTAATGGATCGGACCGTCCGATAGTTAGGTATAAATACAATGAGACTCCATTGCTACAGGTACGCAACATCTTGCACTCTCCCTCTACTCTTCAACTTAGACACAGATTCTCTTGACCTGACTTAAGCATCGGAGGGTCCCCCGGCTTAGCTAGGGTCTCCTTTGCTTGCTCCAAGTGTGCAAGTCTGAGACATCGAAGCGGTTCGGAGTTCGCAAGTCGGAGTGGAGAGCCGTCCAGATTTAGTCATCAACATTTTTTGCGCCTTTTATGGGAATCTGATACGAAAGGTCAGGTTCCTATTCTTGAGCATAATGGCGAGAAGAAAAAAGAAAGTAGTAGCTGCGGAACCGGAGCAAAACGAGCAAACCCATTCCTCTTTATTACTTCACGCCGAATCAGCCTTAGGGCCTTCCCAGCGTTCTCGCAATTGGGCAAGTATCGAGCTATGCAAAGTAAGATACAGGTCCTGCGCGATGAGATTAACCAGATGAAGCAGCAATAGGAGTCGCAACCACATCCGCTCAGGAAAACCATGTTCCTGAACCGGCCGGTCCAGTTGCGGAAGCCCATTCTGCGCCGAAGAGTACAAGACCCGAAGGGCCCCCACGTCAACCCGCTCGGGCTCCAACTTCGGATAAGAATCCTCCCCCAACCCAGATTCGAGTTTCGGCTCGGAACACAACAACTCGAGCTCCGATAAATGCCTCGGTAACCTCGACCCTGGCTCTTACGGATCTCCACCACGAGCTGAAACGGAGGAGGGGAAAGAGAACTCTCGAAATAGAAAACACCTAGGAGATAATAGCTGAGAACAAAGATCATTGGGAATCACGGTTCGCGGAACTCAACAACAAAATTCTGACACTAGAAAAGAAGCAGCAGCTGTCATCAGTTCCCGCCATCGTTCAAGCGATGATGGAAGAGACCAAGCCTCCCTTCACCTCGACAATCATGAACCAGGTGATGCCGCAGAGGTTCCGGATACCTCCCGTCATCCAATACTCTGGGTCCGGTGACCTATCCGAGCACGCGAAAGCTTATCATTCGTGGATGCAAATCCAGACAGCAACAAATGCCATGATGTGCATGAGGTTTTCAATCACACTCACAGGATCCGCTCGAAGCTGGTACCATCAACTCAAACCCAATTCCGTTGGTTCCTTCGCGGAGCTTAGCCGATTATTCCTTACCCAGTTCATAAGTGGTAAGAAGAGTCGAAAGTCGAATACTCACTTGTTCACCATCAAACAAGAGCCTAAGGAGTCATTGAAGGATTACATCTCTCACTTCAATGAGAAAGCATTACAAGTGGAAGACTACGATGACAAGATAACACTCTTCGCCGTATTCAGTGGTCTGAAAGAGGGAAGGTTCATCTTCTCTATTGTGAAGAATCCGCCAAAGATGTTAGCTTACCTCATTGCCAGAGCTCAAAAGTTACTGTAACATCCTGAATTTTTTCCAACCTGAGATTAGACGTCCTTAGGCGATGGGTCGATCCTAACACCTTATTAACTTGTCAGAATTGAATCCCACAGTCTAAAATCGCTCCTTAACCCATTTCCTTCACAAATCCCACCCTTCACTACCTTGTTTTTTCATTTTCAAACATCTACTTTTTGCTAGACATCGATCTTAAACTAAAGTGGCCGTAATATAACTTGGATCACTTTAGATACAAACTACAAATGACTAAGTACCACCTTAGACAAAATCTTATAGACTAAATCCTTTTCCGTCAATGAGGCGATGATTAGCTAGTGCGAAACCGATTAGCCACGAAATCCATTTGAATCGCTTTAAATACGATCTGCAAGACCCAAAACTTGTAATCATTGACGCTTAGGTTACCTAAAATCTAGGATCAATCTCATTTCGAGAAAAATGCCTCGCTTTGGGAGAGATCTCGAAACTGTCTCATCAATCTATCGATCACTTTACCAAGTACGTCGGAAGTTCCCAATAACACGAAGTTAAGGAATTAGGACCCTCTCTCTTACACACCCATACTTGACAACCATCTCAAAAATCAAATCCAGATAGTATCCCATCTCTCCCTTTCTTTCGCTTGAGCACTCGGAGTGAACCAAGAGTGAAAAAAATGTGAAATTAATTCAAAATAAAATATCTTGAATAGTAATCCCAAAGAACCTTCTCCTAGCCATCCATCTCTCATCACCCTCCATTTTAAGCAACCACAAGGAGACCGTTTCCAATCGGACCAAATTACACCCTCGGATCGATGGAGAAATTTCATACACATTTACATGTACTCGGATCTCCGTCGAAATCATTGATGATACCGTTGAACCCTAAGATGTGGCCGATGGCCCCACCTTGATCTCATGAATCCCCATTTCAAACGAAAACTTAATGAGAACGTAGATCCTTGGTTTAGTGGCTTTTAGTCCGACCTTTGGCTCATTTCGCCCGAGAAAGTCCTCCGTTGATTTTGAAAAAGTCCCCTTTGGTTATAACCTAAGTATACTTTAACATGAGTCTATTTTGGTGAGTTTTCCATCAGGCATATAAGGACCTCTCTAAACCTCTCTCTCTCTCTCTCTCAGCCATCCGTTTTATTTGAGAGAAACCCACTTAATGAGAGAGAAAAAACATCCAGAGAAAGTGTGGGAGATGTGGGAGGAACTCCTCCATCTTCTCTGGTGGCCCACCCTGATAGTAGCTTCATCGCTCCATTCTAATCGCTTATGTAACTGTCCAGATTCCAATGACGCTGGGCGTTGCTAACGAGTTGACTGGGTAAGAAACCTTAACCCTAATCTGTTTTAGTGGTTGTGGATAGGGCTACCCATGTAGGCCCCACCTGAAATATGTTTTTAACCAATTTCCCTTTTCTCTCATTTTAGGTGTTGAGCCGAAAAATCCCTAGTATAACCATTTGGTGAAGCTTAGCATAGAACCTATCGCCTCACCGTTGACGATTCTACGACATAATTTTAGTGCGGACTTTAGGTGTGCTCATAGGTTATGGTTTTCCGCTTTCAATGTCGTATAATGATGATTCATGATCCACAATGCAATTGTACATGTAAAAAGTCTTTTCATTTTCTTGTTTTATTAAAGATGTAGAATATGAAATTTTACATATTCTAGGTATTCGTGAGGAACGTGCAGGCGTATACGCTGGATTTTTTTGGAAATGTGTTTGTGACCCTGTTTATTTGTTGTATGGATATCTACGATATATGGATAAAATACTTATTTGGCGACCACCCCAAAATTCGCCTAAATACATGTTTTACTAATATACAAACATGTATGTAGAAATCTGCTGTATTGTAAGGAGGGTGTCATATACATGTATATTTTCAAAATGTATTGGCCATGATTGTTTCTCGTATGATTATATAATATATGAATAAATTACTTATTTGGCGAAAGGGACCCACCTACGAGGAGTAATACATGTTTGCAGCAGCTACACACTATGTATAACGTTGCAAAATGTGTATTCTAGAAAATCACGTATGTATAAATTTTGGAGATGTAATTGTCATGATTAATTCTGATCATGTATATGAATATGATATACATGGATAAAATACTCTGGACGGTGGACAAAGGATAGCCATAATACATATTTTTATAATATATATTATATATGTTGAAATAGTATACTCTACGTGTTTATTATTAAAATGCTTGTGAGAGGGAAGTGCTGGGATTAGGTATTAGGGCCTTAGGTAGGCTGTTGAGATGGGGTTCTCAACTACCTTAGAGTCACGTATGATACCCTCTTCACGTGGTTGTTTATCTCTAACCACTCTTCATAAAACTATATGTGTTTATATCCCCATTTGTATAGTGCTCTGATAATATTGCTTTTAACATAATAGTTTGAATTAAATTGTTTCGTTTACTTTATAATATGTCTTTATGACATGCTTGCTAGTGTGCTTGAATTACTTTGTTTATCATGCTTTACTTCACATGTTATGGTTGAGAATTGATTGAGCTTTTGGGACTATGTCCATAGTCCGACATCCGTATATTGGAATCGTGGTATATAGATTCATCTATATACACATGATGTATTATATATAAGGCCCAATGAGGCCTATGTCGTATTTGGTTGGCGATAGTGGTTGGTGACACGTATTGCTATGCTTCATATCGCCCATCAACTTGTTGTGCGCCGAGATATGGCCCAGCAATGTACATAAGTAACCCATTGTGTGTCTTATGTATGTTCATCATGTTCCCACGTTGATGTACTTGTGACTATCCGAACCTTGTAGGGTACCAAACTTACCCATGAGAATCCCACTTATACCATGACCCATCGATCCGCTAAGACTCATGAGCCGGTGCATGGTGGTATGGGACACCGTGGTCGAGGCCCAATAGTATACATAAGCCGTGATTCCACGTGCCTCCCCATGTGACCTATATAGCGTGAGCAACCTTGGGAGCTCGTGAGCCGATTATGGTGGTATGGGACACTATATTCATCGTTACGACTCTCCCTACATTGATAAGGTGATGGGGGAGAGGTGCAACCCTTGTGCGTAACAGCCTTAACAGCCCTTTGTAGTGACCTCGAGCATACTTTGAAATCGCATCATATGTATGCCTTGAGGGTTTGCCGCTATATAGGTATGAACTAGGCGTTGTTTCGATTGTGATGAATCGTTTCCAAGGGGCGATGGGGAAGTGGTGTAACCTTTGTGCGCGAGGTCATGCCACGACATTGTTTGTGCAGATTCACCTCAGAAAACACACCATCGTTGTACGATATTAACTAGGGATCGTACGACCCTAGAATGGATCATGTTTGGGAATAATACAAGGGTTCTAGCATACCTTAGTTTCCCCCAGGTGAAAATCCCAAAACCTTTGAAATGGACTAATTAAAACTCGGTAATCATGCTCATCATGCATTGCATGTCCCGGAAGATGTGGGCACGGTGGGATGAAAGCATACCGCGAGCGTGAGATATCTGTCGCATGAGGAGTATGTCGAGGAGGGCATACATCATGTCATCCATACTCTGCATTAATAAGAGTAGTTAGGAGTGTTTGATTGTCTTGCTTTATCATTACTACTTGACTTGAGAGTCGATAACATGTTAACCTATGCTTTCATTTATTCTTCATTACTACTCACTCCCACGGTTACGGAACGGTTTGTTTGAACACCCACCGATATTGTCCGATTTCGGATGGCGATGCTAACTCGAGATTAGCGAGCCGGACCTTTGCAATGACTACGATGCAAATTTAGGTATGGGGCTTGGTTGTCTTCTCTTGACGGACTTCCCATGAGCCGTGTCTTGATCGACGGGCTTCACATTCCGGGATATTCACTCAGAGGACCTTACACATTTGGTATATTTTAGGTTTGTACTTGTTTTATTTAACTTATATGGCCTAGATGTTATCACACTGGAGACTCATCATAGTTTATATATTTTATCTATCTATCACTCTTATCCGTTATTGTCTTTAACTATGTTTCATCGCAGTATGATAAGTACGGTGATGATAGCATTCATGGACTTAATCTCACTCATGTTCACTACTCTAATGCAGTTAACATTCAATCATCATTCATTTTGTTGCATAAGTGATGTTCTGGAACTTGAGAGTTGAGTTACTACTCAACCCTCGATTTTCGGGATGTTACATATACTAATGTCAAGGAATTCTCCAATGCCCGTAAGAATATTCAAGTGAGCTTTTGAGTTTACTGCAAGGGGAAGAGGCCATTTTCCTTCATACCGTTGTAAGAAGGGACTTTTGATGTGCACTCCTGCGATCATCGCTTTGTAGAAAACTTAGAGAGGTTTGCTCCATACCCCTCAACACATCTACCGAGCAGATTTTGCTAGACATCGAGAATCGGCGTATGGGCGTGGGAGCCAAATGGCCGGTTGTATGAAGGCCAACCCCGATCATCGAGATAAGCGAAAGTACTTTCGCTTCCATCAGGATCACGACCACAACACTGCTGATTGCATGGATCTCAAGGATGAGATCAAGACTCTCATTCGTAAAGGACATCTACGCCGATACGCCAAGGAAGAAAGAACCCCTCTGAAAGAAGAGCGATAACAAGAACAGCTGAATAACACCATGGAAGAGCCAGGCGAAATCCATACCATCTTCGGGGGCTCGTCCGATGGAGGAGATTCGAACAGGGCTCGGAAAGCCTACTCTCGGAAGTTTGATCCAGAATACTACATCCACTTGACCGAGCGGTCGAGCAAAGAACTCCGGGTCAGTTCGTGTAGCATGACCTTCTCAAAAGATGATGCACGTGGGATCCAGCATCCGTATGACGACGCCCTAGTGGTTACTATGACTATAGCCAACCACAAGATGTATCGCATCCTAGTCAACACCAAAAGTTCAGTGGATGTAATCTACTCTGAGGCTTTCGAAAGAATGGGGATTCTGAGGTCACACCTCAGACTCATGAAGACCCCCTACATGGCTTTGCCGGAGAAAAAGTGATCTCCGAGGGAGCCATCTCCCTCCCTGTGACTGCGGGAGAAGGACAACATCAAGTCACCCTCATGGTAGATTTTCTTGTCGTCAATGTGCCATCAGTACATAATGTCATTCTGGACAGACTTTCTCTTAATGCAATGAGGGCAGTCGTCTCCACCTATCATCTAATGATGAAATTTTCCGCCAAGGGCGGGACATGTTACCTCCGAGGCGACCAGCGCGAAGCTCGGAGATGTTACACAATAGTAATGAAGAGAGGATCAGTTAAGCAAGCACTCACCGTTAACGTACCAGACCCCAGAGGACCTGCGGAAGGCTCATCCGTGGAAGACCTGGAGAAAGTACTGCTTGATGAGGTAGACCCAAGCAGAATTGTTCAGCTCGGAACATCGTTGAATCCTGAGCAACGGTCCAAAATGCTAGCCTTCCTACGACAGCATAAAGATGTCTTCGCATGGTCGTATGAAGATATACCCGGAATCTCTCCGGATGTCATGGTCCACAGGCTTAATATGGATCCAGATCAAAAATCCGTCAAACAGAAGATGAGATCATTCGATGTCGAGCGATATGAAGCCATAGCCAACGAAGTTTTTATTCTGCTCGACATCGGCTTCATAGAGGAAGTACATTATCCCGATTGGATCGTAAATGTGGTCCTCGTCAAGAAAGCTAATGGGAAATAGTGTGTCTGAGTTAATTACTTGGATCTAAATAAGGCAGGGCACGAACTACTTTCCTTCCTGGACTCTTACTTCGGGTATAACCAGATCGCAATGTATCCCCCAGACAGGCAGAAGATTACAGTCGTCACAGATAAGGGACTCTACTATTATGGGGTCATGCCGTTTGGCCTGAAAAATACTGGGGCTACATATCAAAGGCTGGTGAATCAAATATTCGCTAAGCAGATCAGACATAATATGGAAGTCTATGTCGACGACATGCTAATAAAGATCCTCAAGGCATCCGATCACTTGGCGGATCTCGGAGAAACTTTCGCCACCCTACAAGAATATCATATGAAGTTGAATCCCGCGAAGTGCGCCTTCGGAGTCGGCTCTGGTAAATTCATTGGGTTTCAGGTTAGCCAGAGGGGCATTGAAGCGAACCCCGACAAGATCAAAGCACTCCTCGACATGAGTTCGCCTCAGACTGTCAAGGAGATAAAATGCTTCACAGGACGAGTAACAGCGATCGGATGGTTTATATCCAGGACTACGGAAAAATGTCTCCCCTTCTTTCAGCAGTTGAAGGGTCATAAGAAGGTAAAATGGACGTCGGAATGGGAACAGGCCTTTCAGCAGCTAAAACAATATTTAGGTTCACCACCCCTACTGTCTAAGCCTGAAGAAGGTGAACCCATGTTCCTATACCTTGCGGTCTTGGCTTCAGCTATCAACTCGGCCCTGATTAGAGATGCAGGGGGTAAGCAACATCCCGTATATTATGTGAGTAAGGCCATGGTGCCCACTAAGACAAGATATCCTACTCTGGAGAAGCTAGCGCTCAGTCTTATCGTCTTAACTCAGAGGTTACGTCCGTACTTCCAAACTCATTCCATCGTCGTGTTGACTGATTCTCCCCTTAAACAAGTCCTCTAGAGACCCGAAATGTCGGGTCGGTTAACCAAGTGGGTCATCAAACTTGGGGAGTTCGACGTCCAGTTCCGACTAAGGATAGGAATCAAGGGCCAAGCTGTAACTGATTTCATTGCAGAATTCACCACCCTTAAGGAAGAAGGGATCAATACAAAGGTCAAGGAGACTCCTTCGCCTGATCCCCTATGTAATCCCAAGACGGTATCAGAACCAGGATGGGTCCTCTATGTAGACGGGTCGTCCAACGCCAAGCGTGCCCGAGCATGAATTATCCTGATCACACCTGATTCCACACCCATCCAGTATGCGATCAGACTCGGTTTCAAGGGCTCAAACAATGAAGCGGAGTACGAGGCTCTGTTAGTAGGACTCAGATTGGCGGTAAGTTTGAGGTTCAGTCCCTCCAGGTTCGATGTGATTCTCAGCTAGTGGTGAACCATATTTCCACTGAGTACGAAACCAAGGAGACGAGGATGATTGCTTATCTAGATGAGGCAAGGAAATTAATAGACAGATTTTGGAGCTGCACTATCCACCAAAATCCTAGAGCGAAAAATTCATGGGCCGACGCCCTAGCGAAGCTGGCTTCGACCACAAAGGGAAAAATCTCGCGAATCGTTCCCGTTGAATTCATAGAACATCCGAGCATCGATTAAACAAAGAAGAAAATGGTCAATCTGGTAGAGGGTACTTCGTGCTGGATGGACCCGATCATTTATAGCTACCTCACATCTGGTGAGGTCCCCTCGGATAGGATGGAAGGCAGGCGCCTGAGAGTTAGAGCGGCGCGGTACATAGTCCTGAATAACATAGTATATAAGAAAGGACATTCACGAAGCAGATTATGTGATTCGGGATATTCACGAAGGAATCTACGGAAACTACTCATACAGCCGAGCCCTGGCCCTGAAGATACTCCGACAAGGATATTTTTGGCCGACCCTCAGGGAGAACTCAAAAAACTACGTTCAAAGGTGCGACAAATGCCAACGCTATGCGACTGTGCCGAGGCAACCTGCAGAGGAAATGACTCCCATGAGCGGTCTGTAGTCGTTCGATCAGTGGGTGATTGACATCATCAGTCCCCTGCCCACAGGAAAGGGGCAAGTCAAGTTCGTCATCGTCGCAGTCAACTACTTCACCAAGTGGGCCGAGGCTGAGCCCGTTACAAAAATTACGAAATAGAAGGTGATCGATTTTGTTTGGAAGAATATCATCTGCCGATTTGGAATTTCGCGCACTATTGTGTCCGATAACGGTAGGCAGTTCGACAATGACAAGTTTCGAAGCATGTGCTAGAAGCTCGGTATCACAAATGCATATTACTCACCTCGGCACCCGCAATCTGACAGACAGGTAGAAGAAGTTAACAAGGTCATCAAGCACCACCTTAAAACAAAGTTAGAGAAAGCAAAAGGCAACTAGGCCGAGGAGCTCCCATTTGTCCTCTGGGCTTATAGGACTACAGCTCAGTCATCCACTGGGAAGACCCCATTTTTGTTATCTTACGGCTCGTAGGCAATGGTGCCAGTCAAAATCGGCCTCCCTACAGCTCGAGTTAGAAATTATCAAGAGAACCAGAATGCCGAGCAGATGGCAGCCAACCTAGACCTACTTGAAGAGGCTAGAGAAATCTCTAGACTCCGAGCCGCTGCTCCACATCAACAGGTAGCGCGATTCTACAATTCTAAATTCAAGATTAAGTGGTTCTGTCCAGAGGACCTAGTCCTACGCCGAGTCTTCTAAAACACCACGGAGCCGGGGGTAGGGGCACTCGGGTCTAACTGGGAAGGGCCTTATTGTGTGGTCCGATCGACCAAACCAGGCTCTTATCACTTAGAAGATCTCGAGGGCCGCCAGCTCCCCCATCCCTGGAACGCCGAACACCTAACAATCTACTATCCTTGATGTAATGGCCTTTAAGGCCCCCCCAATAAATGTACGCCTCCAAGCGACTAGTCTTTAAGGCTCTCAATGAAGTTAACATCTCTTCCCATCTACACGAACGGATTATCTACTAAGAAAAAGTCACCTCTCATAAGCAGGGGCAGACTTAACGAACTGATCCCTTAGAGAAGGGGTTAGAACGTTATCCCACGGAAATTCGACTAGGCAACCCCTCTTAGTCAGGGAAAAAGCCAATGGATGACCCGACTCCCCAACAGAGGAGTCGGATTGTCGCCCAACTAACGGATAGATTAAGGGTAGCTTCCCAATCGTGGGACGAGCCGATCCCCTAGGGATCTGGACTTAGCAGTGGCAATACCACAAAGTTCAAAGTTCGACAAAACGGCAATGAAGAGAGCTGACCCGTCAAGGTGTCAACTCGGCAATGTCGGTTAAGTAAAACGACCTGTCAACAAATCAATCGAGCGATCAACAATCAACATCCAAGAACAGACTACAGATTAACATATAAAAAAATCATCATCCAAACGCCCTCTCCAGAGAGTCAAAAAATCATCATCATCCAGACACCCTCTCCAGAGGGTAAAAAAATAATATCCACCAAATCATTCAGCAAAAAGACAAGTTTGGGAAAGGCATAAAAAGAGAAATATTGAAAGCTACTCAGTTGGAGGAGGAGGAGCTTGGGAGTCAGGAGCCTGATCCGGACGAGCATCTTCGGAGGGCTTCTCTCCTGCGCCTTCAGGCAGCAAAGGTTCAGGGTTGAGGTCTAGATACAAATCCTGGACCGCCTTAATACAAGCGTCGAAGCCACAATTGTAAAACTTGGTGGCTTCGGCTGCCCTCTTCTTCGAGGCCATGAAGGCAGCCACAGCTATGGCCAGGGAGGCCTCGTCCTCAACTCGCTGAGCCTCCTTCGCCTGGGAGATGGCTCGGCTCTGTTCTTCTGCTGCCTAGGCTCTAGTCCACTCCAGGACTTCTGCCAATCGAGCATTCTCCTTCGCTAGCGAATCCGCGTGGGTCCTTGCTCGTGTCAGCTCGGTCGCCGCCGCACCGCATCAGGCTTCGAGATCACCCACGACCCCTTGTAGCTGGAGTTCTCGGGCTCTCCTATCCTCAAGCTGCCAACGCAGTTCAGCCTGCTCCATTTGGAGGAATGCAGCCTCATCCTGCAGGATCCCCGCCTCACCTCTGAGAGCCTCCATCTCGGCATCCTTCTTTGCAGCCTCCCTCAATCTCTCCCGAGTCAGAAGAAGCCTCGGGACGGACCGAATAAAAAAAAAAAGAAAAAGAGAATGAGCATCCGAATGCAGCAAAAACTGAAGGCAAGAAAGGATAACGAAAGTACCCGGTAGAAGACAGATGTCATGTCATTGACGAAGGACTCATCTGATTTGTCGAGAAGGCTGGCTATCTCCTCCTACGGGGCATGTTTCGCCGCTCAATGAACCAGGCATGACATATGGTAGCCCAGTTGGAACCTCCCTCCATTCGTCCCCACCTGGGCTGATCCTATGGCTTCCCCAGCCTCAGTCCTACTCCCTGCTGAGGCCTGAGCCTCAGCCTTGAGCTCGTTCCCAACTTTGGGAGGGGAGAGCATGACATCAACCATCCGAACAGCCTCCCCCCGCTCGAACGAAGAGAGGACAATAATGCAGGGCTTGAGGGCTGTAGGAGGGGCTTCGGTAGTATGAGGGGCAGCGGCAAGAGGAGGAGATGAAGCCGGAGCATCGGCAGCAATGGCCTTAGCCGCAATAGCGCCTAGTAAGGCGCGAAGTCAAAGAACAGAATGTGAAGTTGAAGTGGAGATGCAGCAATAGAAACTTGGACCGAGGGACCCTCGTCGTGAGGAGCCTCCTGCCTCCTCCAAACGGTCGTATTTGTTTGGGGCTCGGCCCTCAGCATTTCGTCAACGGTTAGGGCGGCTTTCCTTATTCGAGACCTAGCTGCCTCGACCATGCCTGCATGAAAAATAACGAATCAGCAACGAGCCAGGAAGTTCAGTCATTCCGAGGGAAGAGACGCATGAGAAACTTACTGAAGGAGGTAGGGAGAGGCTCGGACTTGCAGAGCCCAGACTAGTGAAGATTGATGGCTGTGATCAGGTCTGACTAGGAGCGAAGTTCTCTCGATCGCGCCTTAGCCTTGGCGACTTGATTTTTCTGGTCCGGGGTGAGGAGAGGCGAACCTCTCAGAAAATCTATAGGAATAAAAGGAAAACCTTAGTCTGACTACAATAGAAGGGAGAAAGATATAAAATAGTGTGTAGGGTCCGACCTGGTGTAGTGAATTGGGTGGGAACCTGAATCGCAAAGTTTCCAAGCTCCGCCGCTGGCTCCTCCCATTCGCCCGAAGCCTAGAACCATTTATTCTTCCAGTCCTTATTAGAGGATGGAAGATTCATGACCAGCCCCGACTCTTTATTGCCTTAGGTCGAGAAGTAGTACCACAGCTCGTGGCTATCATGCTTGACCAAGTACAGGCTTATTAACTCATCTGGTGTCAGCTCAAGATTCCTAACTTGACGCCAGATGATGAAGGAAGAGATAAGAGCCCTTCAAGTGTTGGGGGCAAATTGACCAGGAGGTAGTCCCAAGTAAGCAGTCAAGGTGCGGACGAAAGGGTGCATAGAGAGTCGGAGCCCACATTGCAAGGCGCAAAGAAAAATGAGGTGCGTCGACTGTGTCAAGGAGCTCTAGCGCCCTATCTGAATGGATTTTGGGATCTTAAACTCCGAACGGATCCACCCCATTTGGGACTCCGTCAGCACGGAGCCTCCAAGGACAGCCTCCGAGGCTCGCTCGCTCGCGTGCATCTCAGCAGCCCCTGTAGATAAGTCTTGGGGCTCGAGCCCCCACCTCCTTGTTTCTTTGGGGTAAAGGGTATAAGGCACAACTTCCGAGGGGCCTTCAGATACCCCTCTCCTGTCATCCGTGCTTCCCAGTTCGGAATCATCGTAGTCCCCTCGAACCATCTCCAGATCAAACGACATCTTGTGAAGAAGGAAAATGGAAGAGCGCTAGAGAGGAAGACTCACCGGACGATCACCGAGAATCGCTTTCACCGTAAAACCCCTTATCAGTCCGAATCGCCTCGCTGGAAGCCTCGAATTGGTTGGAATCACCTTCGCCGAAAATCGCCTTCTCAAGGAACACAGATTCAAAATGCAGTAGTGAGAAACGTTTTCGAAAACGCTGGAATTATATAGCTTAAGAAGAATCTCTGCATTAATGGCAAGCCATAATGGCCGCCGCCGAACTGTCGAGAGCCGACTTCAGGGGTATACGTGGCTGCAAGTCACCGATTCAATCCCTGCCAAGCCACGTGCCCCTGGCATTGGATTACGAGCTCGGAGCAGTGGAAGCAGCGCTCGAGCAGAGGAAATGTCATTCGAACGTCTCCCATAGCATACGTGGCGGTCACCTATAGGCCCAACAATTATACAAAATCTTAATTGTCGCCACGTGTCTGATGGAGATTAACCCGCGAACGAAAAATGCCGAGGACACGTCCCTTCAACACCGGAATCATAATTGCAACCGCACGCGTGAAAGATAAGACAGGAAATGTTTAATCTTCTGTATATGATTACTCTCTGAGTCTGTGTCCAAACTCAAAGAGTAGGGGGGCTTCTGTTATAGGAAGATCCGAGCCCCTACAATTCTGAGGACCGGCATTTTCTTAATCCGATCGGACACACAAGAGTCCGTGTGGAACGATAAATACTATTGAAGGGAAGGAAGATTCCCGGCTCGGTCACTGTTACGCTCCCGCTCCAAGATTGGTAATCGGTTCGGAGTGACCTGAGACCAGAACAGTCAACGTGAAGCTCATAATCAAGGCTTTAAGCCGCCCCGCTATTGTCTGCCCGAAAATAAATTACTAGACCACTCACATCAGCATCACCCGTCGCGAGAAAGCTCAACTCGGCAGGACCGATCTGATGTTCGCCTCGGAGCTCGGAGGGAAGATCTCCAGAATGCTCGACAGATAACACCAAGTCCATGATGAGTCCAGGCGGGAGCTCGGCTCCGACTCGGGATGCTATCTTCATTCAAGTAACTCAACAACGACGACGACTCATGCCCATATTGGTCTACGACCGAGGCGTGAAGTCAGAATCTCTTTGGCCTGGGATCCCAAGCTGAGACCGAGGCAGGAGTAGGACATTCCATATGCTAAACTAGGAAACTGCCTTAATTAAGCAGACGTGACCGATGGTTTCGCCCGCAGATACGCACGATGCATTACACGATCTCAAGAATATGGATAATATCTTCACGATCATAATATCCTGCTAATAGAGCAAATCGTACTGAGATTAATAGACCCGAACCGTCCAATAGTCAGGTATAAATTCGCAACATCTTGCACTCTCCCTCTACTATTCAACTTAGACCCAAATTCCCTTTACCTGACTTAGGCATCGGAGGGTCCTTCGGCTTAGCTAGGGTCTCCTTTACTTGCTCCAAGTGTGCAGGTCCGAGGCATCGAAGCGGTTCGAAGTTCGAGAGTCGAAGTGGAGAGCCATCCAAATTTAATCATCAACAATACACATGGACCAAATGTACGGTACACACAAACGTAGGCATTAGATTTCTTCATGATGGATAGATATTGAGTCCCATTTAATGTTTATCTTACTGTTTAAGTAATTGAGAAAGAAATACATCCCGCACATGATCGGTCTTTCATGCCAACATATTATGCTTTTAGGACATCTGAGCCGTTCAAAAGGTAGGCCACCTGGTTAATTTCACGTGATACTAAAATCAGGTCAATACACTTGTTCGATGGACCACACATGCATTGGAGTCTGACCATCGGATTTCTATTGACTTTGATTTTGTGAGCCCCCATATGCGTGGACATGCACGGCTTCCGTTTCATATAATATTCACACCATGGCCATCCTCTTGGATGGATCCGATACCTTGTGCAAGTGACAAGTAGGCAGGAAAAATTGCGCTGCACGTGGAACTTCACATGGGGTGACGTTTCAGTTTTGAATATTGAAAAAAAGAGGCGCCATCATTCATTTTTCCTTCAAAAGTCAAGAACTCATCTGACCCGTTTCCTTTCTCAGCGACCAGCTCATCAGCACATGAAATTTGCTCACGTGTAGGAATTGGACATTTGGTGCTGATGATTGAATGATCTGAGTTGTAGATATGCCAGGCGTGTAAATTCTAGAACTCAAAAATCTAACCAGATCCACTGTCCCGCTGAGTCAGGATGATTCGGAAACTCGGTCGAGTTGTCCTATGAGTCGACTCGGTATTTGATAAAAAATTGTAAATAATAAATAGATTTTAGTTAAAAATGAGAACAGTGAGCCTTGGGGTCTTGAATTTCATACATATCAAGCCGATGATGATCGTTGTTTCAGCGGACCTTTCCGGTTGAATGTGGACCGTCCATATGATATCTTTTTTTTTTTCTTTTTTTTTTTTTTTTTAACTTCACCTTTTTTTTCATATAGAAGAAGGAGGAATTACGTGATACACCATAGAATGTGTTAAGACTGGTCATTTCATGCTGCATCTTTTGTCTGCCAACGTATCATTTGCATATAGGAGCAGCAATGAACTGGGTTTAGACTGGTCCAGGGCCCAACCTGGTCCAGCATTATAAGGGGCAAGGGCCTAGCAAGCTGGCCCAAGATGGAGAATTAGTTCATCTCCGACCCAGATTAGCCCAGCCTGAAAATTGGTCAAATCAGTTCTTAAATCATCCATTGACCACGCATGCATAAAGAAATAGACATTTAGAAAAATGAAAACCAAAATGTAGGGGGGCATGCAATGGGTCGGTTCCACCTGCCTGTCAACTATTCTGACCTGCTTTGGAGGTGGGTTTGGGCTAGCTAATGAGTGTGGGTTGGACTCGGGTTAAAAATGTGACCTATTTAAGTAAATGGCCGGGTTGGGTTTGGGTTGAACACTGAAGTGACCCAACTGACCCATATAGTTTAGTTATGAGTTAAGCGAGATAACTCGACTCGACTTAATTCAAAATCTGAAATAAAATAAAGAAAAAAGTATATATGATTTTTTTAAAACGTATCCACTGTCTGGGCCAGGTTGTACATCGCCTTAGTGTCATTTCATTTTTAAACCTGAGTTGGGTGCAGCAGGTTGCGTTATGTTAGTTGAGCCCAACCTATTTACAATTAACTATGTCAGGTCAGGTTGGGTTACGCTTGATGAATTTTAAGTGGATTGGGTCATGTCAAACGGTAGTCATGGGTTGAATTTGGCAAGAGTAATTGGCCCATTTAGTAAATGGACCGGGCTTGCTCTAAACCTAACCTAGCTGGAACCTAATCCATTGCAACTGGACCAAGCCAGCTCGAAAGCTCAGCTCAGATTGGTTTTAAAAAGTTTGGCTCAAATGGTTTGAATTTCAAACCAAGAATCGGAGTGAAGGTCGTTTAAAAAACAAACCAAGCTCAAACCTGGGTAGTACCGGCTTGGCTCGGCTCAAAGCTCGACTTTAAGCTTGGTTTGATTCAGCTTGATTTACCTTCAACAAATGTATTTGGTCATCTTGGATGACTTAACAGATGAAATGATGCCGAATTGCAATATACCTAGTCCTCTTGTGATTAACCGGATTCTTCACCAAATAAATTACGCTCAAATTGCCACAAAACATATCTATTGGTTTACAAAAAAGACCTATCTCTCTCATAAGTCTTTGAAGCCAAACTGCCTCCTTCCAAGCTTCTGTTGTCGCTGTGTAGTCCGCATCTATACTCAATAATGCTATTGTTCCCTGAAGCTTTGACATCCAACTTACAGGACCATTTGTAAAATAAAATATGTATCCCATAGTCAATTTTCTCTTGCAAAGATCACCGATAAATTTTGCATTAATAAAACCATGTATCACCTCTACATCCATTTGTAATATGTAAGCATATAATTACTTGTACCTCTCAAGTATTGAAGTACCTATTTTGCCACCTCACAATGCGGTTTTTCGAATTTTTGTAAAACGACTAAGCACCCTAGCTACATAAATGTTCGCCCTAGTATAGACCATTGCAAACATCAAACTTCCAACTACGTACATTGCTTGCATATGGAACCTAAGCTATATATTCTTTTTCTCCTTTCGACTTTGGATTTTGTTCAGAAGACAATATGAAATGGGCGTCCAATGAAGTCCTTACCAACTTTGCTTTGCTAATGACAAACTTGTGAAGTGCATTTTCAATGACTTCTTTTGAGAAAATGAAAAGGTTCTACTTTGTCTATCCCATTATATCTCCATTTCGAGGATTTGACGTGCCACCCTTAAATTTTTTATTTCAAAATTTTCGCTTAATTAAGTTTTCAACTCATTAGTCATTCTCCTATCTTTGCATACTAAAAGCATGTCATCAACATATAAAACAAATTAAATAAGAAAATTTTTATAACCAAGAAATTTAAGATGCAAGCAATGGTCACTTCATTTATATTCAAGATTCAAACTTTTTATACAATTGCATTGATGCTTACTTGATATTATAAAATGATTTACTCAACTTACATACAAGATTCTCCTTGCCCTTCATAACTAACCTTTCTGGTTGTCACATATAAACTTCTTCCTGAAGGTCTCCATGTAAAAATATCATTTTTACATCCATTTACTTAAGTTCTAAGTCTAATAAAGATACAAGTGCAAGAACAAATCGAATAGACACAAGTTTAACAACCGGTACAAAAATTTGCATAAAATATACCTTACTCAAGTTTCAAGTGCAACTAGCCTTACCTTATATCTTTGAATTTTACTGCTTAATTACATGCTTCTTGATTTTATAAACCCACTTATAACCAATCACCATACGACCCTTTGGCAATTCCACCAAAACACATGTATGATTTTTTCTAAGTGCAAACATATCTTCTTCGATCTTCTTCATCCAATTTTATAAATCTTCACTTGCATATCTTCTTCAAAAGAGCTTAGATTTTTTTATCTTCAATGATTAAAACTTTTAATATCGTAGGATCCATATAATCTTCGAGATATATCGATTAACGAATTTCATGACATGGGCAGTACATCATACAATGTGCCTCTTCTTCACCATCTTCTTCATTTTCTTCAATTCCTTTAGTTTTGTCTCGATCAATTTTTTATTGTCCATGGGATTCACAATGTTCAAAACTGAACATTCCTATGCATCTTCGAAATGTTGAACATCATTTTTTCATGGACTTTTTTTTTTTTTTTTTTTCCTATTTTGATGTTTTGAGCCTCTTTTAAGCACATGAGATTTATCAAAATAAACATCTTGACTAATGATAATTTTCTTAGCCATCGGATTCCACAAACAATAAGTTTTTTACTCTTTTGCACAACCAACAAAAAAATGCATTTCTTGAATTTAGGTTCAAATTTTTTCTTTGACAACTAGGAATTAAAGTAAATGCATTACAAACAAATATTTTCAATTATGAATAACAATGAGTTCCGAACCATACCTCTTGAGGTGTTTTCAAGCCATTGATGGTGATTGATTAATGATGGTGATCGATTAATAAGGTAGCAAGCCATCGATATAGTTTCTACCCACATTTCTTCTTCAATCATTGCATTAGCCAACATGCTTCTAACACGCTCTATCAGTGTACGGTTTATTTTTTCAACAATACCATTTTATCGAGGAGTATAAACAATTATAAATTGTCGCTTGATTTCTTCATCCTTACAAAACTTAGGGCTTGTTTTGTTAGCTGTAAATGTATGCAGAATGGTGGTAAATTGATAATTATGGAAAGTGTCTGTTATTTGCTTTAAAGTCTAAATTTCACTTCGAAAATCTAACATAACTTAATCTTTAATAGGTGGGCCCCACCTGGATGTATATGTTATATCCATGCCATCCATTCATTTTTTTTCAAATAATTTTAGTTCATAAATCCAAAGATGAGTCACATTCAATGCTCAAGCAGACCACACCATTGAAAATAGTAGAGAATGAACGTGTACAATTGAAAACTTCTTGAGAGCTACAAAAGTTTTGGATCTATCTCATTTTTTGGGTCATGCCTTTAAATGGTCTAACAAAATGAATGGATGGCGTGGATAAAATGCACACATCATGGTAGGCCCCACGGAGTTCAGGTGAAGTAGTCCAATCCCTTTTCAAGGACACTACATGTCAATGTCTTTACTCATAGTAAATACCAAAGAAAGTCATAATTACTTATTTACCACCAGTTTCATGCATTTATGGGTAACAAAATAGGCCCGTTAGGAATTCATTTGAAGTAAATTTCTTTTCATTATCCGTCCTAATATTGTTAGTGCACTTATTTATCAATCACGTGGGTTCGTGTATCAGTGAATCAGTTGAGTCCGTGGAAGCTGAAAACCGAAGACACAAAAGGACATGAAGCATCAATGAGTGAAGAATAGGTAAACTTATGTGTCATAGTAACCCTAACCTTAAATCCAAAACAATCTAGCCTATACATGATCCATTCTCAAATAGGTAAATACTTGGTTGATCATCACATAGACTTAGGAGTAAATTTGAACATGATAAGATAGGCCAAAAGATGTACAAAGTTATTGTAAAATTATCAACCCAAAATAGCACTTTTCGAGGGATCTTCGATTCCATCGATAGTTGGTCGGTGGGTCTCGAGTGAACCTTTGATTAATCAAAGATAAAGGCTTAATCGATTGAATGTGGCCAAAAACATCCTGCAACATCTACTTAAAAAGCTGGAGTTTATCGATCACATCGAAGGACTTTGATCCTATTGAAGAATCGCTCGATTAATTGAAAGTGTCATTTTCTATCCATTTTTTTACTATTAGAATTTGTTTCCTTTATAAATGACATACACACATTGGACAAATTAATGGTTTTTTAGTGAATTAAAAGCCCTAGTGTGTCCCAATACTTCCTAATATTTCTAGGCTCACACCGAAAAAGATTCAAGTTATCTTACGTGCGATTAATTACTCTTATGAGCATTCTAAGCTCCTCATGAAGATGGTCTTTTCCTTGCATTCTTTAGAGAATATACATCAATTCAATAGATAAATCCTTTGTCTTTTAAACCTCTAAAATGTCCATCTAGGTGAATCCCTATGTGAAAACCAACTAAGTTAGTACTTGTAGGAGATTCAACCAACCACTCACATTACCTTGGAAGTCTCGCATTAAAGCATCAAGCGCAAGATAGTTAATTCAAGGAAGCACGAGAAGATCGGCTTCAAAGATTGGGGTAGCACAAGAAAATCTGATTGAAACACGGGAGAGCATTGATCAAACATCTCAAAAAAGCACATCAATGAGATTCAATCTGACAAGTAAGGTTATTAATGTTAGAATCCATGCACTATTTTTTTGTGTAGGATTGAGTGTAAGAATTTGTGACACAAACTGGAATAAGTTCTTTTGTATGATCTAGCAGGCTCTTGTGTGAGGCCGAATTTATTGGACATGGGTGTATATGTATTAGTCTTCATGGGAACCCTCCAGCAGGAGTGTACTTAGAGCATTGGATTAGGATTGCTAATGGTTGTTAGTTAGCTGATAGAAAATCAACTACAGTCTCTTGCAGGAGTCATTAAAATGAGTAAAAACGTATTTCTCCAACACAGGAGTGTACATGTAGATTAGTGGTTAACTTAAGAGAAACCATTGTGAAAGTTGGGAGTAAACATATTAAAAACTCCTAAGATAGTGAATATTGGTAAACAATTCACGTAATTTCAACTTTTTTTTTACTAGTAACATGTTTGATTCTCCACCTCAACCTTAAAATACTTGAAAGCCATGAACACGTCATTCTTAAACCTTAATATTTTCACCCATATTTTTCATGAAAAATCATCAATGAATGAAACAAGGTATAGAGCACTACCATATGAAGCACTTGGTGACAACCCCCACACATTCATGTAATCTATATGTATGTCATCACACTTTATTATAATTATTAAATTTCTTTTTGCTAATACTTTTATATCTTTCTTACTCATGTGACTCAACCTCTTATACAGTAATCGCATTGGAAGCTCATCATTCTACACAATGCATTTATTATATCATTTACTATTGTGCTTCCTAGAAACTTGTATAACTTTTTAACCCAAATGCCTTTCATAATGATGCATGCTTCTTCTTGCCCTATAAATTTGTAACCATCCAAATCTAATTCCGAAAGTGAAATCAAGTTTCTTTACAATCTTAGTACATGCCTCACATTTCTAAGTTTTAGTCCTTTAAAAAAAAAAAAAAAAAAAAAAAAAAAAAAAAAAAAAAAAACTTCTATGCAATCTAACCAACTTCAATCATTGTGTTAGTTAAGTCACTTCCTATCAATACAACACCTCCCTTATGTAATTCATATTTGATAAACCATAATTTATGATGACACATACAATGAGCAGCATCACGTACTATCAAGAATTCAATTTTGATAAAATGTTGTGTTAAAACTTACCATCATTATACAAAGAGTATGAAGTTTATCTCTATTGAGAGTACATTTTACATTTACATTAATTCATGCATCATTAAATCAGTATTCCATTTTTATTCCTTAGTGTAGAAACTTTTACATTTTTATACATGTGAATTCATGCATCTTTAAATTTGTATTCAATTTTACTCCCACTATGTATAAACATTTTTTTCCTACATGACAAGCTTGCTATGTTCTGTACACAGCATTATATTTTATTTATTTTTGAAGTATGAAACTTTCGGTAGCTACAAAATTTAGAAAATCACGAAATGAGCTTAATATTTATATTAAATTATTTTCCTTGACCGATCATATATAATACCATCCATGCTTCTTTTTTATTTTTTATTTTTTATTTATTACCTCCTGAAGTCTATATCATATACTAGGAATTATGAGGATCCGCCGGCGGGATTCACACGTAGGGCTATCTCTTGGTGACATAACCGTCGATCTTATGGGCCCTAGGATTGACAAGGTATGTATTGAAAATCATCTAGAATGGCAGATTCTAGATGCTATATCTTTTAAAAACCAAGCCTCCATGACCATCAAGGCTGCCACACCTGTCCAAAACATGTATGGCCCACCCAACAAGCGGATCCAATCATACACGCATGTGATTTGTCTCCACACGTGCGACTTCAGTTACCCTTTCTCCCTGATCAACGGTGAAAGGGATTGGGAAGGTAGTGGGCCATAAAAGATAATATGAAGAACAAGAATATCTTTCTTTGTTTAAAAAATTATCTTAAGCTTATACAGATTATCCTACTTAGGTCAAACCGTCACAAACACAGTAAATGAGACCCGATTAACACCAATAAAATGAGAGGTTTGCTTCAACACATCCCACGTGTATTACAATACAGTATGTTCGAATCATATCTGTTGGATATGATGTCGTGTTAGGTGATCTAAACCGTTTATAAGATTGGCCTGAACGCAGGTGTAAGATATCTTGTAAAAACACTCTTGATTGGAATACCTAAGCACTTCTATTATTTATTTATATTTCTGATGAACATGGACCGTTATCTTGACCGTTGCTTTGTGGGTCATTGATTTGAAAGTCTAAGATTTCCCAATCTAGAAGATTTTTGTGGCAGCCACCTTCAACCTTATCTTTAGTAAGATCAACAGCTTGGACAACGGAGACGGCCTCAGATCCAACGTATCTAGTCCCAACATACTGTATTGTAATATACGTGTGCACATATCCAAGCAAAATTCATGAAATGATGTAATCGTAATTGTATAAGCTGGCCCATTCGTGTTGAACTACTCAAGCGTCATTGATGACCTGACCCCACAATGTGGGACCCAGCACAGATATTTTCTTCCTGGGTGTTAATCAGTCTCATAAACAAATACCATTACTATTAATTAATTAAGAGTGGTTGTATGCTAACAAAAGGAGAGTAAAACTCCACCTATTTTTCTGATGCCTCCACACACTAGCAAGATGACACCTGTACGGTTGTCCATTAATTTCAACGTTGTAGCCCACCTGATGATCAAAATGCCCCAATTTTTTTGCCAGGTAATCTTCATGGTGGGGCATATTGTTTTCATGGTATTGATCTTACATGAGTGGCACGTCCATGAAAAAAATGGTAAGGGTACCAAAAGTTGTGGTACCTTTCATGATAAAATGGTGCAAAAATGTCAACGATCGTCCATGCACGTAAGTAATCCAATTTCAAATAATCACTAACATAATCTCCTATCCATTTCACATCTTGTCTTTCTCACGGCTAGATATAGGGACAAGGACGTGCCACATGGATGATCTGTGGTCATTGAGTGTCCAAGGCACAGCAAGGGTTATACTCCATCCAACACCTTTCGTGAGAATTTTATGATGGGCCCACCTAAATATCTCCATCTAATCGTGGCTTAAGTATGTTAGGTGAGCAGTTGATTTGGTGGGACGTCATGTCGATGGGCCACAAGTTAAGATACTGAGAGTGATTGGGCCAATGTCGTCGTGCAATCAGAAGCTTACATGATTTGGATGAAGTTGATTGATATGATTCTCAAATATCAGACGGTTGGATTGCCTTGTCGCTTACACTTTTAGATCTTACAATTCTATTAACTTTTGCATCCAAACATTGCATTATTGTTGTACATTGCTCAGGATCAAGATACGAGTGAGCTCGATGATTGATCCAAACCGTTAATATGACTAGCCTCTCCCTTGATGGCCTATGAACCAAACATACCTGTCTGGAAGATTCTAACTATATATATTTGGCTTTGTCTGGGCTGAATGGGAACCGTTGCCGTATTTTTTTCTTAACCATATATTTTTTTAGGCCACCTAATAAAGGATTAGGATTATTTCCATCTGGAAGGATGGACCTTCCACAGTGTATCTCATCATATCAATGGTTTGGATTATTGAACAATGGTCCACACCTGTATGAACACTCAGTTCGACTATTGTACAATTCCTAAAAGGATTATACTAAAAAGATCTCTGTTTATTGAAAGATTAACTAAGAAACGGAATTTGATCTGTGGTCAAAGATTCAGTCAAGCAAGAATTATCTTTCAATCAGACCCGTTCATGTCTCTGACCAACCACCTTTTGGGACCAGACCCTGCAATGCGTTACCCGACCAGATATTTTTACTCTTGGATGTGAATGATCTCATAAGAAGAGAGTGGGGCTCGTGGTTAGGTAATCCAGACCATTGATCTGTCATATCCGATCTTGGATGGACCATACTTCAAAATTTCCCTTGATGTGAGCATCAATTTAAGAACATTTTTCAATTGAACGTGGACTGTTGTTTTATTCCTTTATTGACCGTCCATGCTTAGGACATAAATCTAGAGGTTAGGACCATTCTATTAAGGTAATTTTTTACGCAAAGTCTATCCACAGATGGCCCCAAAGATGAACAGCCTGGATGATGGAAACTTTAGATCCGATTGTTAGAATTGAAAACCCGAGTATATATATTGCACGAAATGATGGGCCGCTTATCATACAATAAAAGCTAGCTATTTTTCTCATGTGTGTACGTAGTTCAATATCATATTGTTGAAACTTGAACCTCTTTTTCTACCTTGAATTGTTTTTGAAAATTGGATTTTCTGTTTGTAGTCTTTCAAAAGAAATTGTAGTCTTTTAATAGGAAAGAAATACTAAAATTCGGGGAGTTGAACACGTACTCATTTGTCGTAGTATTTTTGAGGCGTGGACAGTCAATCGTTAGATCTGTACAATTAATTAGGTTTGACCCACTTTTCATGGTCCGCCAGCTTGAAATTTTAACACCAATAAAAGGAAATTTTCGGTGAGAGATGCCATACAAAAATGGATGGTTTGGATCAAAGAAGGTCCAATAATAAAACTTAGTCCATTCGATGGTCCACTTTATGTCTGTGATCAGACAAACATAACCATCCCATCTTTGGCTGGGAAAAGCTACAGTTATAAAAGGAGGGGCTAATATTTGGACGCTTAGCATCCTCCAATCAATATGAGTTTCTCACGGTGGACCACAAAAGTGGTCATAACCAAAATGGACCATCCATCGATCTGGATATGCGAGGACAATTGGAGAGTTTTGTGGACCATACAATCAAGGTCAAGCAAAATGGTCAGAGAGAGAGAGAGAGAGAGAGAGAGAGAGAGAGAGAGAGAGAGAGACTATTTGAATGGCCGTGATCATCTGATCAAGATGAAATTGGGGCCACGTGCAATCCAAGGTAGGCCCATCATATCCGATGGTCATATTTGATCATAGGTAGGCCCATATAATATTTGTTGGGAGTTCGTTTTGCCTCGGCCGCCACTCAGGATCACATCATCGCTCATACAAACAGTGTCTGGATACGCTCATTCTATCCCAGTGCGGGCTATAGGTCACTGATCCATACCATCATCTGGTGGCCCACCATGGATGGGATCACGGATCGAAAACCATCCAACATTGGATATCCTAGTGATCTAATATTTGGCCTTTTCTCTTAACCACATATTTGCAGGACCCTGATAAAAAAATTGGAAATTAGGCTGTCAATCCACGGTGGGGCCCATCAGATCAATGGTCAGGATCACTGAATTGGCACTTCAAGATACTGTTATCACAATACATCAACACAGTACGGGCCATCCTCAGAGCATTGAGCATGTGATTTCTGAAATGAAGAATGAACCGATGGTGTCGGCTTATGGCAGCGTCAAGCCCGGTGGGCCCCATCATGACATCCATTCCATCCATTATGCCTACCCTTATGTTCACTACAGAACCCAAAATCAAGTCGATCCAAAACTAAATGCGCCACACCATAGAAATAATGTAAAATCATGCCTAGTATCTCTAAATTCAAATGGTGTGGCCAAACCTAGTCTTAGAATGGCCTGAGTTTTTTAGTACCCTTTCATCCTGGTGGGGTGTGCCAAATGAACGAATTGGATGGCATATGCAAACCAAGGTGGGCCCCATGCAGAATCTGGAATGTTTTATTGGTGGGTATCACCTCCCAATTATTTTCAATCATGTGGCCCACCTGGATATTGGATTAGAGGGCACACGTGATGGCAGAGTAAATGTCATTCTCTCTCTCTCTCTCTCTCTCTCTCTCTCTCTCTCTCTCTCTCTCTCTCTCTCTCTCTCTCTCTCTCTCTCTCTCTCTCTATTAGATAATCTAATTCCAATTTTTTATTGAATGATTTCTCTCTCCTCCGGGCTGTACACACCTAGAGGCGGGCAAACTGGCAAATATGATGCACATGTTTGAGATCTGATTTTTTTTCATAAGGTTGGAAATAATGCTAAGATCTTTGGCCTAAAATTACATAATTTGACTTTTATCTGGGCCACAACATATAAAGTAAACTTACAGTTACAGTTAGAACATTTTTCCTAGCCATTCATTTGTTTTGATATCACGTGGCCCATCGGCAATTTAAAATAGCCGGGTTTTTATGCTAGAAGGTCTAAACAATGTAGCCCACCTGATGGAAAGCTTAATCTCATACATGTGTTTCATATTTACAAGTTTGCCTATGTATGAATGTGTATGGTCCCACAATCGTATGGAATTAGCAAGCCTCCCAAGAAGCAATTTTTATTGAAGTTTTTTTTTTTTTTTTTTTTTTTTTTTTTTTTTTGTTAGTTTGTTAGTACACACCCACTGACAGTACACACTGCACTGTTAGCCACCCCCACTAGGGATCGATACCTTTTTATTGAAGCTTAAAATCATACAATCTTCTAGCAATTTGTACATTTACGCTATCAGTTCAATGCTTAAGAAGGGTCCATGGCTTGTGACAATATCTTACCAACCACATGAGAAAAATAGATAGTGTACCCTTGCACTTTTTATCATAAAACCAACCCTAATAGAAATATAGGGTTTGCTTATAAGACTAGTTAAAGCTATAAAATAAAATATCAGTATCAGGTGCCACGTTCGGGGCCAGTTCTCACGGAGACGTCATTGTTTAGTATTATTGTAATAGTCTCTTGGAAGGTGTTAGGAGATATTTTTGTTGGGATCTATTAAAGAAAGATATGAGTTGTCGTGTGTCATTGATGTTGCATGGAAGTGTATCTATATTGGGTCCTCACTCTTGCTCGGGCGGTAGACTCTCAAAAGTTTCAACACCTGATCAAGGGTTCGAGTACCCATAGGTGGTGAAATCCCACTAAGACATAAGTGTGTAGGGGTGTGTGTGTGCGTGTGTAAAAATAAAAAATAAAAAATTGAAGTGTCTATATTGGGAGGAATAATCACCTACAACTTGTTGTACGCTAGAATTCATCATTTCATGATCATCTACAGCTTAGCTATCAAAATTTTAGAAAAAGATTTTGTGTGCCAGGAGTTCATGAAAAACTTGCGTCCTTACTCATGCCGCAATAGTAGACTCCCAAGAGTTTCAACACGAGGTCATGGGTTCGAGTAATCAATGTGGTGAAATTCCATTGTCGTGTGAGTGCATGGATATGTAAGTGATGAGAGAGAGAGAGAGAGAGAGAGAGAGAGAGAGAGAGAGAGAGTTCATGAAGAGCTAGTGGATGCTTATCTCTCACCGTTCATTGGTAGTGGGCAAGAAGCGTAACATGCATTTGGGCTAATTGACTTTATATCATCAATTTCTTTTTTCCTTTTGTTTTCCCTTTCTTAAAATGTGAAAAGTTAATCTCAAATGCAATAGGGACAAGGCATGGCAAGTGATTATATATGATTGCAAAAAAACATGTGCACACAGTCAAAACAAGCATATCAAAATCAAAAAAGAAAAGAATTAAATTAAAAACTCAAAAGTTGAAGAGAAAAATAAAAATTAAGAAGCACAGATATTTACATAGTTCAAAAATGTACATATGTTCAAAAGATAACAACATAGAGTTTTAATCTTTACTAAACATAAGACTTAAAATACAAAGAATGCCCCTCTCACTCTTTCATTGTACAACAAATCTCTTACAAAGAAATACTTCAAAGGATCATACTCTCTTTACCTATGTTCTTCTTTTATAAACGCACTCATAGAAAAAGCATGTGTCAGAAGCCTATGGAAGTTAAGCTTCACCATGCACAACAAATAAGAGAAGAGAGGAGACGTTTCTTTTCTTTTTCTTTTTTGTCCTTTTTTGGCTTTTGGGTTTTAGCTTTTGGTCTCTTTTCTTTTATAATTTTGCATTGCTTGCATTAACTGTCGGAGGGTGTTTTTCCACAACAATTATAAAGAATTTCAGTATCTTTTTATATTTTTAATACTTGAATTTTAAAAACACTTGCACTATGCTCTAACCCATATAAGCAAGAATAAATTCAACATCCTAGGCTTTAGCAGGCATATTTTCACATGCCAGGAAACCTTTTTCATCAGATCATATTTCAAAGGGCAAGACACATCTCAAAGAAAGCAACCTCGTCTTACAAGAAATTTTAGTCATTTTTTCCCTTCAGATTTAGTTTTCTTCTTGTAATTTCCTAAATTCACTGTTTTAATGAGTGAGCCTTATGACCTACATTGAAGTCGCATTCAGGCTGCTTTAAGAGAGAGAGAGAGAGAGAGAGAGAGAGAGAGAGCAATCAAATGTGAAAACACCTGCAATGAGATTTCACTGTAAGTCAATCTCATCGCCGCCCAATACGAAAGTGAAAGCAGCTGCAATGAAATTGCACCGTACACAAACCTTATCATCGTCCTATCCAATGTGAAAGCACCCGCAATCAAAATTTCACTGTACGTGAATCTCATCACCATCGAATCAAGAATGCAACTTGTTGGGAGTTTGGCGCTACTCGTTTTGACTTCGCATGAGAACTGTTTACAATTTGGGAACGGATTGGCTACTCCCCCTGCCACCAGCCCCATGGCTGGTGGTCGGTGCTCTGTGGGCTCCACCATGATGTATGTGCTTCATCCATTCCGTTCATCCATTTTTAAAGATCATTTTAGGCTTGATACAAAGAATTATAGGAATATAAATCTCAGGTGGATCACACCACAGGAAAACAATAAGGATTGGATATCCACCATTAAAATCCCCCTAAGGTCCAATGTACTGTTTATTTGACATCCAATCTGTTGATTAGGTCATACAGACCCTGATGAAGGGAAAAAACGAAGATCAGCTTGATCCAAGACTTTTATGGCCCCCAAAAAGTTTTTAATGGTCGAAGTTCATTCAACAATCTTTTCTATAATGTGGTTCACTTGAGATCATAATATACCTCAGTTTTGGTATCATATCATAAAATGATCTATAAAAATATATGGACGGCATGGATGAAACACATACATCATGGTGGGGCCCACAGAGCACCGACCATCAGCCATTGGCCGGTGGCATGGGAGTAGCCAATCCGTTTCCTTATAATTTAAACCAGTAAAATGCTGATGGTGTGGATTAGCATGAGCATTGAGAATTTACAATGTGTTGGATGGTTCCATGCCATCGAACCGTTCATTCCGTAGGTCCAACACAGTTTGGATGATGGCAACCCTTAATCAGTGTCATACCTGAAAAAACAGCAATTACCCGTATTCAATGGGAAATTATTATTATTATTTTTTAAAATTCCATTTATTACATGGTTAGGATTATTAGATCGAGGTATTGTTTCGTTCAACATTAAGTAAATCATCAACCCTTGTGTTTCGTGTTTGGAATCCCGTGATCTGAATTGTGAGTTAGGGAAGTATGTGATGGGGTCAATCATCAGTCTTTTTTTTTTAATTTTTTTTTTTTTTTCGAACACCAAAACTATCTTTGTACAGCCCTTCGGGCATGGCCAGACAAAAAACAGGCCACACCTATCGTGTAAAGCTAATTACAAAAAACGGCAATCCAGTAAACACTGAATAGGTAGCCCCTGCCCATACTGAACCCCCCTAATCACAGGATCCTCCCATGCTACTAAAAACTGAGCTCCAACCTGATGGGTTTTTTTGACCCGTTGTCCTTTCGCAACTAGGATGCGCAAAGTCCTTTCGCAACTGGGATGCGCAAGTCCTTTCGCAACTAGAATGCGGAAAGGAGTTTCCTAAAACTATAAAAAAGGGTCACTAGGATGGGGAAAGGAGTTTCCTAAAACTATAAAAAAGGGTCCCTAGGATTTTTCTACGTATGTTGTGTTGATGAGAAAAATACAAGAGGGCTATCAAATGTGAGAGAGAGGGAGAAAGAGAGAGAGAGGAAGCTTATAGAAGGGAGGTTCTGCTCGTGGAGGATTTTCTACTTTGCAATTTATATCTCAGCACTTCTATGTCCTCATAATCGGTTAGATCTCTTCGTTTTCTCTATTTCTTTTATTGTTTATCCACTCCTGCCTGAGTGAAGAAGATTGTAACGTTCTACTTCATAGTGGATTGTTGATCTGGACGAGGTCCCGTGGTTTTTACCTCTTTGAGGGTTTTCCACGTAAAAATCTCTTGTGTGGTGTGTGATTGATGCTTTGATTTATTTCATTGCTTTATTATCCATAATTCTGGTTTGTTTCGGGAGGCTAGATCCTAAAGTTTGTGCAAGACATCCCAACAAAGTGGTATCAGAGCTAAGTTCATTGAACGGGTAGGATCGGTTTTTGAATTATGGAAGGTGGCTCAAGGATGATCACCTCAATGGTTCTTCTTGGACCATATGTAAGGCTAAGATGGAGGACTTGCTTTATTGCAAGGACCTATATTCTCCAATCTTAGGCATATCAAAGAAAATCCAAGGATATGACTAATGATGATTGGAAGAAGACGGACCGAAAGCGGTGGGATTTATTAGACAATGGTTGGATGATTCTGTGTTCACCATGTGTCTCACGGAAACCTCACCAAGCAAGCCTATGGCTAAAATTACAAGGGTTTGTATGAGAGGAAGACGATCGGTAATAAGATATTTCGATAAGGCGACTTGTGAATCTCAAGTTCAAGGATAGTGGTTCGTGGCGAGCACATGAATGAGGTCAAGAATATAGTGAACCAACTCACCTCTATGAAGATGGTCCTGGATGATGAATTGCGGGCTTTACTATTGCTTAGTTCATTGCACGACGGTTGGGAGACATTGATGGTGTCTCTAAGTACTCCGCGCTAGACGGAAAGATATCCATGGAACAGGTAACCAGTTGTCTCTTCAATGAGGAGACAAGGAGGAAGTCTCAAGGGTCTACTCAGCAAGAGGCCCTTGTGACATAGGAACGACGGAGAGGAAAAAACAAGAAGGGTGGGAAGGCCCAAGATAAATCAAGAGGCAAGTCGAATAACAGAAAAGATGTTGAATGCTGGAATTGTGGCAAGAAGGGCCACTATAAGCATGAATGTCGTGGTAAGAAAAACGACAATAAAGGAAAAGGGAAGGAAGATGAATTAGATTCCACTGCGGTCACTTCAGATGGCGACATGGTAGTTATTCTTTCTACGAATCATGACGTATGTCTCACGGTTACGACTCAGAACACCGACTGGGTGATAGACTCAGGAGCTTCTTTTCATGCGACTCCACACAGGGACTCCTTCACAAGCTACAAGTCAGGTGACTATGGGACTGTGAAGATGAGAAATTCTGGCATATCAAAGATCGTGGGAGTCAGTGATATTTGTGTGAAAACTGATGTAGGCTGCGCATTGGTTCTCAGGGATATGAGGCATATCCCAGATCTTTGCCTCAACTTGATGTCGATGGGAAGGCTGGATGATGATGGCTATGAAAGCCAGTTTGCTGATGGGCGATGGAAGCTCATCAAGGGTTCGTTGATCATGGCTAGAGGAAAGAAGTGTTGCACCCTTTACAAGGCAAGTGTTAATATGTGCAAGGGTGGACTGAACGCAATGGAAGATTCAACTATTGACATGTGGCACAGGCGTCTAGGCCACATGAGTGAAAAAGGGCTTCAGCTACTAGCAAGGAAGCGGCTCTTTCCAAACGTAACAGGTATACCTCTCAAAACCTGTCTTGATTGTTTATCAGGGAAACAGCATAAAGTTTCATTTGTTAAAACTGCTTCTCATGTTAATAAAGTGCATGCATTAGATTTGGTTTATTTTGATGTTTGTGGTCCTATGAGGACAAAAACCTTAGGTGAGGTATTGTATTTTGTCACTTTTATAGATGATGTATCTAAGAGGGTTTGGTTTATGCTTTGAAATCTAAGGACGAGGTCTTTTGTATGTTTAAATTGTTTCATGCTATGGTCGAGAGAGAGACAGGTAGATCATTGAAGTGCATCCGCACTGACAATGGTGGTGAATACATTGCGACTTTCACGAGCTACCGCAAGTCCCTGGGTATACGGCATGAACAAACGATTCCCAAGACCCCCATCATAATGGTGTAGGTAGTGAATGGATCGCATCATTGTTGAGAGAATCGGATGCATGTTATCCCATGAGAAATTTTCCCAAGACGTTACGGGAGAAGCAATGCACACAAAGATGGTGTATTTGATAAACAGTCTCCATCGCCCCGTTGAATGGAGAAGTACACGAGAAGGTGTGAACTGACATATCCATCGTACGGTCATCTCGGTGTTTGGATGTAGGGCATCCGTTCACGTACTCAAAAAGGATGAGAGGTCTAAGCTCGATATGAAGATCGAGCGTGTGTGTTCTTAGGGTACGATGATGAAAAGTTCGGTTATAAATTGTGGGATCCGGCCGAGAGGAAGCTCGTCAAGAGCAGAGATGTGGTTTTCTTTGAAAATCAGTGTATAGAAGACATTGGTAAGCCAGAGAAGAATCAGCCTAGTTTAGGTGAGCTAGAGGACATGGATCCGATTATTCCTCCGTGGTGCCCGATGACGGGGTAGTATAGCAAGGTGCGAGGGACGAGAGAGTTCCTTCGGAAGATGGACCGGGGGAGTAGCCCCACTTGATCCACCTATTGAGCCACAGTGAGGAGGTCATCTAGGGACGTGACAGTACCGTCCAAGAGGTACTCGCCACATGAGTACATTATGTTGACTGATGGGGGAGAGCCGAAGATTATTCGAGGCCCTAGCCGACGAGCATAAGGGGGAGTGGTTGAAAGCTATGCAAGAAGAGATGAAATCCTTGCATAAGAACCACACCTATGATATGGTGAAACCGCCTGGGTAAGAAAGCTTTAAGCAACAAGTGAGTGTTCAGAAAGAATGTTGAGCAGAAGAATTCACAGACGAGGTTCAAGGCCAGACTTGTGGTGAAAGGGTTTGGTCAAAGGAAAGGAATAGACTTCGAAGAGATATTCTCACCAGTGGTGAAGATGACATCCATACGGATGTTGCTTGGGTTGGCGGCTAGCATGGATCTGGAGATAAAGCAGTTAGATGTTAAAACTATCTTTCTCCATGGTGACCTGAAAGAAGAGATCTACATGCACCAACCAGAGGGGTTCGAAGTCAAGGGCAAGGAGCATATGGTGTGTAGGCTGAGGAAGAGCTTGTATGGGCTGAAACAAGCTCCACGACAATGGTACAAGAAGTTCGACTCGTTTATGTTGAAACATGGGTATAACAGAATGGAGTCAGACCACTGTGTGTTCATGCGCAAGTTCTCAGATGGTGATTTCTTAGTTCTGTTATTATACGTTGATGACATGCTCATCATGGGAAAAGGTATCAAGAAGATCGACAGGCTGAAACATGAGTTGGGCAAGTCTTTTACGATGAAAGACTTGGGCCTGGCTAGACAGATCCTAGGAATGGAGATAACCCGTGACAGAAGCAGCAGGAAGCTTTGGCTATCACAAGAGAGGTATATTGAGAAAGTCCTAGAGCGGTTCAATATGAATGCGACAAAAAGCCGTCAGTACTCCACTGGATGGTCACTTCAGATTGAGCGACAGACAGTGTCCCAAGACGAAGCCAGAGGTGGATGAGATGCAGAAGATACCCTACGCATCAGCTGTAGGAAGTTTGATGTATGCTATAGTGTGTACACGCCCAGACATAGTATATGCGGTTGGTGTTATTAGCCGGTTTCTTGCCAATCCTAATAAAGAACATTGGGCAATGGTGAAATGGATACTGCGGTATCTAAGAGGCTCATCCAGGTTGAGCCTATTTATGGTAACGGTAAACCTGTGTTAGAGGGCTACACAGATGCAGATATGGCAGGTGACATAGACTCCAGGAAGTCTACATCGGGGTTCATGTTCATGTTTGCAGGGGGAGTGGTTTCTTGGCAGAGCAAGTTACAGAAGGTCGTAGCATTGTCAACTATAGAAACCGAGTACATTGCAGTCACAGAGGCATATAAAGAGATGCTTTGGATAAAGAGGTTCCTACAGGAACTTAGCACAAGCGGGAGGAGCATGTGGTCTATTATGATAGTCAGAGTGCTATACACTTGAGCAATAATCCAAGTCAGCATTCCAAGTCAAAGCACATAGAGATTCGGTATCACTGGATCAAGGATACTTTAGAACAGAAGGTTTTACAGCTTGAGAAGGTCCACACAGACGATAATGGGTCAGATATGATGACCAAGGCCTTGCTTAAGGGCAAGTTTGAGGTTTGTAGAAACTTGGCTGGCTTAAAGAAGGTGAATCCCTCCTGGGTCAAAAAGGGAAAGATTTAATGGGTTTTTTTTACCCGTTGTCCTTTCGCAACTGGGATGTCAAAGTCCTTTCGTAATTGGGATGCGCAAGTCCTTTGGCAACTAAAATGCGGAAAGGAGTTTCCTAAAACTATAAAAAAGGGTCCCTAGGATTTTTCTACGTATGTTGTGTTGATGAGAAAAATACAAGAGGGGCTATCAAAGATGAGAGAGAGGGAGAAAGAGAGAGAGGAAGCTTATAAAAGAAAAGTTCTGCCCGTGGAGGTTTTCTACTTTGCAATTTATATCTCAGCACTTCTATGTCCTCATAATCGGTTAGATCTCTTCGTTTTCTATATTTCTCTTATTGTTTATCCACTCCTGCGTGAGTGAAGAAGATTGTAACGTTCTACTTCATAGTGGATTGTTGATCTGGATGAGATCCCGTGGTTTTTACCTCTTTGAGGGTTTTCCACGTAAAAATCTCTTGTGTGGTGTGTGATTGATGCTTTGATTTATTTCATTGCTTTATTATCCATAATTCTAGTTTGTTTCGGGAGGCTAGATCCTAAGGTTTGTACAAGACATCCCAACACAACCGTGGGCAAGGAGAACTAAGAAATTAAGGGAGGAAAGAACAGAACCAAGGCCTACTCTGTCAAGAAACAGGAGGCCACGAATGTGAGGAGAGAGATCCTTGGCATCTTCAGTAACTTTGGTTATCTGCTTCTGACTACCCTCCCTCGCCATGCCATCTGCCGGACCATTACCCTCCCTAGGGATCGTAACAAACGAAATGGAACCGCTCAGCATCAGCCTCTTGATTCTGCTGATCCACGGTCTCCATTGCCAAGGGATAGGCGACGTGGAACAAGTGAGCCTAACAGCCACTGTAAAATCTGATTCAACTACAATTTGCCTCAGACAACGCTCCAAACAAAGCATAAGACCATCGTGAATAGCTCTAACTTCCGCCTTGTTGTTTGTGCCCACCCCGTAACCCACAGAAAAAGCAAACAGCAACTTACCTTCCTCATTTATGCACACACTGCCTCCCCCTGAACGCTCAGGATTTCCACTAGCCGAGCCATCAACATTCAATTTCACCCATCTTGCTGCAGGTCTATTTCACCGAATGACGTGAAAGGTACAAGCAGGGCGGGTGGAAGGAGCGCCCACAAATCTGTCCGCATAAAACCTCTGATGAATATTTGCATTTCCTTCAAGAAGATGAAGCGCCCACCATCTGATGCAGGTGATCGCAATTTGCACCTCCATAAGATGCTCATTGAATCTGGCCCCGTTGCGGCTCGACCAGGGCTCCCACAAGATCAGAACTGGCACGACTCGCCTGACAATCGTTGAAGCTGCCCCAGGCGCATCAGCACCCTTCCAATGACGCAGCATGTCCTCTATAGAGAGGTGATTAAGGACAGAGAAACCACAATGCACCGAGAAATAACGCCAGATAGAGGTAGCTTGCTAACCCAATAGGAACAAATGGGTTATTGATTCCCCCTGCGGGCTAAAAGTGGGGCCATACTGACAGCAGAAACACCTGGAAGCAAGGTGTACTCCTTTGCACTGAACCCGACTGTCCACAGGAAGAGCTCCCTTTAAAATTCTCCAACCGAGCAACGACATTTTTAGGGGGATAGTTGGATGCCAAATCCAGATGTTCCACCATTGACCCTGCCCCATTTCCCTACCCAGAATCCAAGCCCATTTAGGGCCTGTTTGTTTTTCAGAGAAATGAGAAATGCAAGGGAAATAGTGATTATTTCAATTTCCTGCGTTTGAAAACTCAGGAAAGTTTGTGCCAGTGAAATTGGTTTAACGGATGTAATTTTAATTTATTTACTGCAAGGTAATGTGTATGATATATCCATTCCATCAGTCTATTTTATTACAATATTTTGGAGCATGAGACAAAAAATAAAGCAGATCTAACACTCAAATGGCCCACGCCAAAAGAAACAGTGGCCCTACAAAGTTTTTAACGGTGAGTATTCGATTCTCTTTTTTGTATGACGTGGTCCACTTGAGTATTGGATATGGCTCAATTTTTTGCTCATGCTATGAATTCAAATGTAATAATGGATGAACGGTGTGGATAAGCGAAATGCATCACAATGGGACCCACATATATTTTGTAATATTCTTGATTTTTGTGTCAAAAAGTAAGCAGTCATATCAAGATGCTGTAAATTCACGGGGAAATAATCATTACTTTTTTACACGCGATTTACCATTTCACCGAATATCAAACACGCCCTTAGTGGAAAAGTTACCTGAAGAGTCCAGTGGCCGAATACAAGAGGGAGGATCCAATGAAGTCGCAAAGCCAAAGTTGACGATGAAATTGAAGAGGTCCCCCGGTCAATCATCAGTCTTCTTCTTAGCTAACTACTCCGAATCTACAAAGCTTTTGTGGACTCTTGGCAAAGATTTTTGAATTCCCGATGAGTGGATTTCTCACAAATATCACCATGGGCCTCACCTAGCTTTCGAACAAAGGAACTTCCGGCTAAGTAAAGGTTCACTAGCAATCGGTATCCTTGTTCCCATGCCACATGCATTATTGGGTGGGTAATTGATCGGAAGTATCCTAAAACTTTAGGTCAAATTCATTTCAGGTCAAACTGACCCTCTTTCCCATAAATTTATTAGGGCTATCGACCCGTCTATGCAGGTGGATGTTGGCTAGGGTAGTTATTCCCACACCACCTTCAACGGTGGTATAGTAACGTAGTGAATTATGATTGGTGAGACAGTATGTTGTCCAAAGATAAGCTGAGAACGTCCTCAGCTGCAAATCTTAAAAATAATAATAATAATTAATATTATTATTATTATTATTATTATTATGATGGTGCCGGCCATCTTTGACAGCGTGCCGCCCCTACCAATCACATCTCAGTACGTCAGCACATAATCAGCGTACAATGCGCGTAACCTTGATTTGGTTGCTGTCCAATAAATGGAAGGGCCCACAGGATGAGTGGTTTGGATCATCATACACGTGGACGAAATGTACGGTTCACACGGAGGCATTAGATTTCTTCATGATGGATAGCTATTGAGTCCCAATCAATGATTACATAAGATGCTCGCCTCACGTGTGACTTTGATTCACTAATGTTGAGTGTTACGTTATGTCTATCTTACTACTATAAGTAATTGAGAAAGAAAATGATCCCGCACCCGACCGCTCTTTCACGCCAACAGATTATGCTTGTAGGACATCTGAGTCGTTCAAAAGGTAGGCCACCTCGTTAAGATCACGTGATACTAAAATCAAGGAAATACACTCATTAGGTGGACCACATATGCATGGGAGTCTGACCATTGGATTTCCATGACATTGATTTTGTGAGCCCCCGTATACGCAGACATGCACGACTTCCGTTTGATACAATATTCTTGCCATGCCCATCCTTTTGGATGGATCAGATAACTTCTACAAGTGACACGTGGGCAGGAAAAATTGGGCTGCACGTGGTACTACACATGCGGTGACGTTTCCGTTTTGAATATTGGAAAAATAAAAAATAAAAAAGGCGCCATCGTTCATTTTTCATTCAAAAGTCAAGAACTCATCTGACCCGTTTCCTTTCTCAGCGAGCAGCTCATCAACAAATGAAGTTTGCTCACGTGTAGGAATTGGACATTTGGGGCACACGATTGAATGATCCGAGCTGTAGATATGTCAGGCGTGTAAATTCTAGAACTCAAAAATCTAACTAGATTCACTGTCCGGCTGAGTCAGGATGATTCGAAAACTCAGTCGAGTCGTCCTATGAGTCGACTCAGGATTTAATCAAAATTTGTAAATAATTAGTAGATTTTAGTTAAAAATGCGAACTGTGAACCTTGGAGTCTTGAATTTCATACATGACAAGCCCACGGTGATCGTTGATTCAGTGGACCTAGTGTGAATGGGAAAGTACAGATATCTCATTTATTAAGAGCCTCACTCTTGAAATCTTGACCCTCTTCTGTTGAATGCGGACCGTCTATATGATTTTTTTCCTTTTTTTATAATACATTTTTCCTAGAGAAGAAACAGGAATTACGTGATACAACATAGAATATGATGAGACCATGTAAACGCTCCCTTTCACATAGCATAGAAAGTGGCAATCGAATCGGACTCGAAATTGGCTGTGGATCTGCTCACTGGGAATTCTACCATTCATTGGCGGTGGAAGCCATGGATTGCTAGAATCACGAGCTTCATGCAGCTTGGCTCTTTCACATTCAGTCATATTCTGCGTGAAGGGAACGGTCCGGCCGACGGTTTGGCCCGGGAAGGGAGTGGCAGCTAAGTCAATTCCTTGCATGCCAAGGCACGTCCGTGGCCTGATTTTCCTAGATAAGGTCGGTCGATCTAGGTTCTCTCAGGGCCTGCTAGCAGCCCCCTCCATTCCTGGATGTTCCTTTACATTTTTTTTGGGTTTTCCCTTCTGTATATTGGACGATTATTGTCCCTATATGATAGGCACCCGGTTGATTTTTGTAGCTGGGGTTGCTCGAAGGCCCGGATCGCCTTGTAAGCTATTCAGCCATTTTGTTCACATATCAATGATATAGCCCTGTTAAAGAGAAAAAAAAGAAAAAAAAAAAGATGTGGCCCAGTCAAAACCATGAAATCATAGAATAATGATATATATATATATATATATAGAATGATCATATGCAGTCATTCATTGCATAATAGAATGATCATATGCAGTCATTGCAACAGCTGAATCTTTTGTCTGCCAACGTGTCATGTGCACGTGGCAGAGGCAATGAGCTGGGCTTGGGCTGGTCCAGATAAGCCCAACCTGGCCGAACATTATAAGGGTCAAGGGCTTAGCAAGCAGGCCCGAGAGGGAAATTGGTTCATCCCTGACCCAAACTAACCGAGCCTGAAAATTGATCAAATCCCTACTTCTGAAGGTGAATGTTCCTATTCATCCATTCATCACTCGGGTCACATGCATAAAAAAATAGACATAGAAATGAAAACCAAATGTCTAGATGCAAGGTGGCAATGGGCCAGTTCAGCCTACGGATCAACTAGCCCATCCCGCTTTTGAAGTGGATTCAAACTGTTACTGTTGCTTATACACTAGGTGTGCAGGTGTATCAGAATTGAAATTGCGGCTTCTATTCAAACCAAACAACAATGACCCCAAGCGCCAAGGTAGGAAGACACATAGTGTATGACCGAGAGTTAATGCGTAAAATTATATCAGGTGATATTCAAGGGGTGGGGTTCATCCTCTAATGATGAGTTTGCACCTTTACCTTCTGTACGAAAGTACTTTTCGATATAGATAAAATGAAAATGAGAAAAGAATTCTAACAATCGATCATAAAGAGTAGCTGCAAGACACCTTTCTGACTAATGAACTGAACCCAGCATGCAAGCATAGATTCAAATTATAGTTAGAAACTACCGGCTACTTGATTACCGCTACGGATTACACTATGGGATGTAAATAGCGAGCTTGAAAAGTAACGATTATACTATAGTAAGTAATTTGCTTGACAAGGAAAGTAAATGATTACACTATGGAATGTAATTTTGACTGGTAAATTGACAAGATAATTGAAAGATACATTTAGTTGGTTTGAGTTGGTATGAGACGATTTTCCTTACTGCTTTACTTCACTATTTATATCTTTGATCCAACCATCTGGGTCATTCTCACATTTCAACGGTTATCATAACTGCTCCCCAGCACTTGAATTCCTTTACTTCTGCTCTTGCCAGGTGCCCTGTATTAATCGTTGGTGCATGACTACTTCTTCAGCGGTCGCTTAAGTAATACATGGCACCATCTAATACGCTTTAGTCGCTTAAGCAATACATGGCACCATCTGATACACTCTATCTACACCCCATATATATCTACATATCTTCAAATGCACCATGCATATCTGTACAAATCACACATAACTCTCCTTAATTAGTTGTCGCAGGGGATGGGGATAATGGGGATGAACACAGGCTAGCTAATAAGTGTGGGTTGGGCTCAAGCCAGAAATGTGACCCCTTTGAGTAAATGGGATGGACTTGAGTTGAATCAGATTCCTATCTGATTCAACCCACCCATATAGTTTAGCTATGAGTTGCATGAGATGACTCGATCCGACATGACCTGAAACAAAACAAAGACAGAAATATAGATGATTTATATTATCTGGTGTCAGGAACTCATGGCCTGAAAATCAGGCAAATCAGTTCATCAGGTGGGCCACATGTGCACGACATATTGCTTTTTCTGTTGGTAACCATATATTTTTTAGGTAGATGTCACTAGCTTGAAGAGTAATTGACCTGATTTCCGTCACATGGAGGGTTTACATGATGAATGGCTAGGATCTCCTATGTCTGCCACATTCACATATGTGGCAGAGCATTTAGTGCTGTGAGATGCGTCCAACAGCATGGCCTGGGCCACATCTAAACATAGTTCCAAACCCCGACCAACTCTTATCAGGTGGAGTTGGTGGAAAGCTCTACTTGTGTTTTCAGTCACATGTCTGGCTTTATGCAGATGGGAATCCCAATTCCAGTTCAAATGTTGGCCTTTTCAGTTTGAAAAAGTTAGGCCCATGGTTCATCTATCGAGCCCATTGGGCTTATAAGACCCATGTCTAAATCCAGCCCACAAGCCAACGGTTCGGAGCTGTAGCTGGAAGAGTAGTCTATTTGATGGATCCACCCAAATTAAGTCCCATGCTGACAAAGAAGATCTGCTTAATGGAGATTGAAGTCTACAAAAACCTTACAGGCTCAGCATTGCTCATGACAAATGCAGGATGGCCCACTTTTCATTTTTATTATCTTCGTTGATCATTGGGCAATTAATTTTCTTGGTCCACCGAAACTCTTGGTAGGGTGGGCCATCACATGCATGCAACATAACTGATCAAAAATAAAACAGTTTGGACATTCCAAGTAGGGCTGTCAACGGACCGGGCCTAGTGTAGGTATCGGCACGGTTTTGAACTGTTTTGGGCCCGGTTGGGCCAAAATTCAGATTTCTCAGGCCGAGACTGGCCCTTTGACACCCCTAATTCCAAGCCATCCTATTCCTGCCATTGAATGTGTAACATTTCTAATATTTTCTCAGAAATATTGAATTATGCTTGCACACCACTAAAGCAACGACTAGGTTCGTTTATAGTCCCTTATGATACTGCTAATGTAAATGTCGTGGCCCGCCCACCAGATCAATGGTTTCAATTAATCTAGATAATTGATTGATGTAAAGCAGAGATCTTATATATGACCAGCCAAAAACCTCTGGTGGATCCATGAATGAGATCAACGATCTCATGATCGCTTCATGCATTTTCTGAAACAATCCTTCACGGGACAACCTTAACTCTTTGATAGGTGTCCTGCAGGTAGACCTTCCACACACACACAGAGAGATATATGTGTGTGTGTACCCATCACACTAACTACCCATGTTAAGCGGCATCCCTACACAGGAGATCTTCGAAAGTCTCTCTCCCCTTATGAAGTATTTGCACAATAGTTTAACTTCACATGCTTACATTTACTTAACTGGCTTTGATACCAAATGAAGAAAGATTAAATATCTCTAATTAAGATTAGAGAATCCTGCAAAGCACTAACATAAATTGGTAGTAGTAGGTTCGATGTACAAAAACATTCCTATGCACGTAGTTGTATTTGGAATCATTGGCATTGGAATCACTTGTTTATACTATCCATTAATAGGTCTACTCCTTCCACTCATGTAAAAACCATAGCAATTGGAAGTTTGTAAGCCTATGTAATTGGACCATCGTCTATGAAAGATCATATTGTTAATCTAGCTTTGCATTCCACTAATTGTTTGGATCATCTGACCGTGTGAATTTTCAAAGCAACTTATGATGAATAGACTAGACATAGATGCCAATGTGTCCGAATGCAATGCATGTGAAGATTTCCATACGCTTAGTATTATATCAGTTTTTTTTTTTTTTTTCCCTTAGATTTCAGTTCTGCTGCTAAGTCACAACCCTATTAACCCCACAAGTTTAAGTGGGGTTGTCAAGATCCTCGGGTCCAGCTAAGATTGAAAAACCCTGGCCTAATTTAAAGTAGGGTAAAGTTCAAGTTGAGCAAAATCGACCAGTTAGAATAACATGTATTGGGTTGGGTTCGTGACGCAGGGGAGGACGTGAGGTCGAGCACCGTCTTCCTCAAGAGGATAATTATTCCGAATCCACGGAACTTCTCTGGACTCCTCACAGAGACTTTCTCGAATCCACGAGAAAAGAGAGCAGGAAATAGAAATAAATTCTAAATAAATTCAAATAGATTAATGAATCCATAAAAACGAGTTCACAACCCTTTAAATAAGGGTACTAAGCAATGGGAAAGAAATCGAATCAAACTACAACTAGGACTCCTAGAATTAGACTTACTATAAATAGTAAACTTACTATTTATAGACGACTCGTGATGTCTACTAGTGCGCAAGGTTTTCGGCCAAAAATAGTAAGTGTCCTATTTGGCTTCACCAAACCGTTCCCCTAATTATTCTAAGCTCTTTTCACGTTGGACGCAACTCCTAAAGCCCGACGGATGAAGAGTTATAAACAAACTAAAACTTACTATTTATAGTAAAACGAAATTGAAACAGAAACGACCATCAAATCGGGGTTTCTCGCAATTCGAAGGCCGCAACCCGGCGAGTCTGGTTGGTTAACTAAAGTAGCTCGTTCTACCCCAAAATCATATATTTTTCGTCGGCTAACTTTGCCATGTAATTGTCCGCGACCCGCTCTACATCAGTCTCCTCCACTTCAAAAGAACTCGTCCTCGAGTTATCATTATGCACTGGCTCATGATACTCAGTCAGGTCCGCGACATTGAAAGTTCGTGAGATCGCCATATCATCTGGAAGATCAACAACATAAGCGTTGTCATTGATCTTTCGGATGATTGGGGTCAATCTTTTTATTCTTCACTTGTTGTATGTTCCTGGTCCGGAAATCTTTCTTTCTTGTGCAGATGGACCATTACTTGGTCGCCCACCTCGAATACTTTTTGTCGCCGATGCTTGTCCGCTTGCTCCTTGTACTTTTCGTTCGAGGCATGTAGCTTGTTCTGTACCTCCGCATGAATGCCCATGATTTTGTACGCCATATGTTACTGGCTGCCGCAATGCTCATGCCTGGGAGCTTGGGCGAGAGGACCAAGTCTAGTGATGGCGAGGTACTCGTCCGTAGATAACTGGAACGGAGATTTTCCCCGTCGAGCGGTTCACCATGTTGTTGAATGCAAACTCCGCTTGAGACAAGGCCAAATCCCACCGCTTCGGTTTTCTCCCGAAATACATCGAAGGAGGTTTCCCAATGTGCGATTCACAACCTCGGTTGTGACCGTCGACCAGGTGGTACTGCGCGTTCTTTTGAATCGAAGGCGTGTATCGAATCGAGTCCACAAAGTCCGCCAAAAGTGGCTTATGAACTTCGTGTCACGGTCGGAAGTAATAGTCTTGGGAACCCCGTGTAGCCGCACAATTTCTCTGAAGAATAAATTCGCCACGTGTGTTGCATCGAGAGTTTTCGCATGGAATAAAGTGCGCCATCTTGGAAAAACGATCTACTACCACGAACACCGAATCCATGCCGCGTTGTGTTCGTGGGAGACCAAGCACAAAGTCCATAGATAAATCCTCCCAAGGGCCGTCGAGCACTGGTAACGAGTGTAGAGACCGTATTATGAGATTGTCCTTGGAAGTCCGACAAATATAACATGCGTTGACCGCCTTTCCCACATCACGTACCAATTGCGGCCACAATGCCGCTCTTCCACAAGAGCTCGCGTCTTGTCTCGCCCAAGGTGTCCACCGAGGCCACCTCCATGTAGCTCTTGAATTATCTCGTTCCCTTAGCGAACTCTTTGGGATACATAGTCGATTTCCTTAAAAAGGAACCCGTCTTGTATATGTAAGTCAAGGGTGACCTTCCCGACATCTAACCCATGCGTCCTTGAAGTCATCGTCGTCGACATATATGTCTTTGAGGCGATCGAACCCGACAACTTCATTGCTCATAGTGACTAACAAAGTCGCACGGCGACTCGGCGCATCGGCTACTTTGTTACATTGCTGACTTATGCTTTAGCACGAATGTGAATTCTCACAAAAAATGAGATCCATCTAGCATGCACACGGTTAATGTTAGCTTGACTATTAATAAACTTGAGGGCTTGATGGTCCGTGTAAAGTATGAATTCTCTTTGAATCAAATAATGTCGCCAGTGTCGCAGTGCTGGACCACCGCATAAACTCGATCTCATATGTAGACCACTTCTTGCGTGCATCACTAAGTTTTTCACTTGTAGAAGGCAACCGGCCTACCTTCTTGAGATAAAACTCCCCAATCCCGACATATGAGGCATCACATTCGACTTCAAACGGTTTGTCGAAGTTGGGAGTACAAGAACCGGTCGTGGATAATCTGCGCTTGATTTCACCAAAGCTCTTGTCGGCTTCGTCACCACTGAAACTGCCCTTTCTTCATGCAATCATATCGGTGACACAATGCTACTGAAATTTTCACGAATCGACGATAGAATGTCGCTAGTCCATGGAAACTTCGCACTTCGTGAATATTTTTAGGAACCGGCCATTCTCTGATTGTCTTCACCTTTTCCTCATCCACTTGAATGCCCGTGGATGTAACCACAAAACCCAGAAACAATAGGCTATCAGTCATGAAGCTACACTTTTTTAAATTGAGGTACACTTTATTTTCAAGTGAGCACTTGAAGGACCTTCTTGAGATGCTCCATATGGGTGGTTTCGTCTTGACCGTATATCAAAATATCATCAAAATAAACCACAACGAACCGCCTTGATGAAAGGTTTCGAACTTGGTTCATCAACCTCATGAATGTGCTAGGCGCATTAGAAAGACCGAAAGGCATGACCATCCATTCGTACATATCCTTCCTTGGTCTTGAAGGTCATTTTCCACTCATCACCCGGCCGTATTCGAATCGATGGTAGCCGCTCCTTAAGTCCAATTTAGAGAATAATTTTAAGCCCTCTAGCATATCCAACATATCATCCAACCGTGGTATAGGAAACTTGTATTTTATGGTGATCTTGTTGATGGCCCTACTGTCGACACACATGCGCCAACCGCCATCTTTCTTTGGAGTTAGCAGAGTGATGCAAAGACATGGGCTCATGCTTTCTCGAATAAGACCCTTACGGATCGGTTCCTCCACTTGTCCTCGCAATCTCGCACTCATTCGGGCTCATTCGATAATGAGGACGATTAGGTAACCGGACCCGGGGACAAGGTCAATATGGTGTTGGATATCTCGCATAGGGGGCAACCCATCGGGAAGGTCCTCGGGCCGTATTTCTTGAAATTCATGTAACAAGGGCCTTAGTCTATCGGGGGATGATGGTAGGCTCGAGTTCTTCCCTTTTACAATTAATGCATAAGTCTGTCCTGTTTCTTTGGATTCTTCCACGAAGTCCCGAATGGTTAAGAGAAAATGACCCTCCACTTTAGAAGTTTCAGGTGGTTCTTCTAGATCCATAGGGGCCAATATGGTCTTCCGGCCGTCCTTGACGAAGATATATATGTTATCTCGCCCTTTATGAGTGGCGTCACGGTCAGATTGCCAGGGTCGACCGAGTAGTATGTGACATGCTTCCATGTCAACCACATCGCATACTACTTCATCCTTATAATGTTTGCCAATTGAAAAAGATATGGTGCACCGTTCAGTTACCTTTGTCTCGCTGACCTTCTTGATTCAACCGATTGTTTTCAATTGCAATTTTTCCACCATGATCTTGGATACGATATTCTCGCTGCTCCCACTGTCAATGATCACGTCACAAACCTTTCGATTCACCGTACATCTAGTGCGGAAGATGTTATGCCGTTGTGGATGCACTTCTTTTCTTGGCGCATATAATAGTCGCCTCACGATGAGCGACTCGCCATGATCTTGTTGAACCCAACTTTGAATCATCCGTCTCATCCTCGATGGTATGCTCCTGTTCTTCAATATCCGATCTTCATAAGCGTTATCGCACCACCATCATTGATGGCGAGGTTTGCTACTTTTCATTTGGGGACAAGCATTTGATAGGTGGCCCGCTTAGGCCACAACGATAGCGAAATTGTCGGGCCTTGGCCGAGCATAGGGATTCGGGATTCTACTTGGACCAAAGGCCGGTCGATATGCCCCTTTGAGGTCTAGTCCGATCTCGGTTCTCGGGCGTAGGAGGTTGAGTACGAGCTCCCACGGGCTCCTTTCCCTCGGGCATGCAGGTTCCTGGGGTGGACTGCCACGGGGATCCTTGCATGATAGGTCCGTGTGTTAGGACGTTCAAGTTGCGCTTACGCCCGAGTAGCCAACTTGATCGCATCATTCATCGTCCAAACGGATCGCATCCTGGACCCGATCCCGGATAGCCATACGCAACCCACCATTGAATCGGGCGACTTGCTGCGATCGGTCTCGACTAAATCGTTACGCGCCGCCGGCAGAAAAATTCTTCTCTGCATATTCTCTCACCGACCGACTACCCCATCTACGCAATTTTGGTATTCTTTGAATAATACCCGATCGTAATCGCTAGGGAGGAATCGGGCACGTACGTAGTAGCCGCTTCATCCGCCGCCAGTGCGGATTGGTGCTTTCGTCTGCTGGTTCGCGCGATAGTCATGCGGTTGTTCCCACCAAAAGCTCCTCCTTTCACCAGGCCACAAGCTTGACCTTCTTTGCTTCAGGGGATGTCCATATAGTCGAAAAATCGCTCAACTTCGTAAAGCCAATCGAGAAAATCCTCAATGTGTAGTTGGCCATTGGCTAGGAATATCAACCCGCATCTTAAATTCTCGATCCGTTCGATCTACTCGATCGGCGCCATGTCAGGGTGTTGAAAAATTATGTCGTCGATCTCCTCCTCACTCGGAGCCCCCGTCCTCGGGCATGACCCTTGGATGCACCGCCGGTACTATCCTCGCGATCGGCCGATTACGAGTCTCGACGGTGGCGGTGGAGGATTACCACCAGAAACACGGAGTTGCCCTAGGGTCTCGCCAAGAGATTCGCTATGCGGTCCATGGAAGCTCATGCCCTTGCATGGCTTGCCGATTCTCTTCTCAAGGCCGCTTGGAAAGCTTCCGCCGTTAAAGGAAAATTTCCTGAGCACCGCCATGGGATTGTTGCCCAACCCGTCGTTAGAAGCCATCGACCCGAGGAGAAACCTCGCTTTGATACCAAACGACGCGGGGGAGACGTGAGGTCGAGCACCGTCTTCCTCAAGAGGATAATTATTCAATCCACGGAACTTCTCTGGACTCCTCACGAGACTTTCTCGAATCCACGAGAAAAGAGAGCAGAAATAGAAATAAATTCTAAATAAATTCGAAATAGATTAATGAATCCATAAAAACGAGTTCACAACCCTTTAAATAAGGGTACTAAGCAATGGGAAAGAAATCGAATCAAACTACAACTAGGACTCTAGAATTATGACTTACTATAAATAGTAAACTTACTATTTATAGACGGTCGTGATGTCTACTAGTGCTTGCAAGTTTTCGGCCAAAAATAGTAAGTGTCCTATTTGGCTTCACCAAACCGTTCCCTAATTATTCTAAGCTCTTTTCACGTTGGACGCAACTCCTAAAGCCCGACGGATGAAGAGTTATAAACAAACTAAAACTTACTATTTATAGTAAAAACGAAATTGAAACAGGGAAACGACCATCAAATCAGGGTTTCTCGCAATTCAAGCGTCGCAACCCCGTAGCTGGGTTGGTTAGCTAAAGTAGCTCGTTCTACCCCAAAATCATATATTTTTCGTCGGCTAACTCATCCCGGATTGTGAGATACGCCTGATTTAAGGTCTGATGGTCCAGATCACTTCTTTCGCCGACCGGGCCTTTTCTGATCCATCTTTGCCATGTAATTGTCCGCGACCCGCTCTACATCAGTTCGGTATCATGACTCCGCAGTAGATAAACTCTATTTCAACATTGAGATTATGGAATCAAATGCCATGTGGGTGTGAATGCATTTAATGTGGGTGTGTATAAAAAAATATGAATAAATAAAAGATTCAGTCAAGTTAACTTAGGATTGAGCATAAAGGAATGGTTTTGGATCGAGCTACACATCTAGGGATGGAACACTGGTCAAGTTGGGATGCAGGTGGGGTTCTCTTAAGGTTAATGGGGTTCAAGTTGGGTTGCAGCTTGGGTCTCTTAAGGTCAGATCCGGTTCAGGTCAACTCCACCCAGCCCCACCTGACCCGACGCAATCCACTTACCCTTTCAATACCGAGCTAGGTACTTGACGCAAGGATGAACGTGATGAGGACGATCACCATCTTCCTCAAGGATAACTACTTCGAATCCACAAAGCTTACCTGAACTCTTCACAGATACTTCTCAAATCCATGAGGATAAAGCAAGAAAATAGAAACAATATTCTAGAGAATTCGTAAATTAATTGATGAATGAATAAACGAGTTTACTCCCCTTTAAATAGAGATATTAAGCTATGGAAGAAGTTTCGGAATTAAACTACAACTAAAACTCTTAGAAATCGTGACTTATTATAAATAGTAAACTTACTATTTATAGATGGTCGTGATTCCTACTAGTGTGCATGGTTTTTGGCTAAAAGTAGTAAGTGTCCTATTTGGCTTTACCATGTTATTCTCTTAATTATTTGAATCACTTTTCATGCAAGGCACAACTCCTAAAGCTCGATGGATGAAGAGTTATAACCTAACTAAAACTTACTATAAATAGTAAAAAAAATAAAACAATAATTCGACTATTGATATGATGGTATTTTTCAAATTTAACGTGCGCAACCCGGCATAGTAGGATTGGGTGGCTAAAGTAGCTTGTCCTACTCCAAAATCATATATATGGCACGACAAATAACTCATTCTGATTTGCTGAGGTACGCTCATTTTATGGCCTTCACGATCTGGATCACTTTTGCCTCCAATCGGGCTTTTTATGATCCATCTTGGCCATCAAACAGTCCGCAACCCGATCTACATTGGTACTCATTGGGGTTGGAAAAGCTCCGTAGGCCCCACTGTGACGTATGTCCTTTATCCACATCATTCATTCATTTTCTGAGCTTATATTAGTGAATGATGTTGGGGGCCTTGCACAAAACCTTAGGATCTAACCCTCCAGAACAAACCAGAATTATAGAATAATAATACAATGAAAAACAATAAAAGCATAAACCACACCACACAAGAGAATTTTACATGGAAAACCCTCAAAGAGGTAAAAACTACGGGACCTCGTCCAGATCAACAATCCACTATGAAGTAGAACGTTACAACCTTCTTCACTCACGCAGGAGTGGATAAACAATGAGAGAAAGAAAGAAAACGGAGAGATCTCACCGATTACGAGGACATAGAAGCGTTGAGATATAGATTGCACAATAGATAACCTCCACGAGCATAATCTCCCTTCTATAAGCTTCGTCTCTCTCTCTTTTCTTCTCTCTCTCACCTTTGATAGCCCTAAACCCTTTAGCGAATCCCTTGTAAAGCTTTAGGAAACTCTCTTTCTGTACTTAAAAAGCCCTAGAAACTCCTATTTAAAGTTCTAAGAAACTCCTTTCCGCATCCCAGTTGCGAAAGGACTTGCGACACGAAATCCGGGCAAAATTACGGAACAAATCTTCGTAACTACGACTGGTCATGACGAACCTTTGACCGGTCGAGAGCCACCCACAACCGGTAGAGCACCTCCCACGACTGGTCGAGCACCTCCCACGACCGGTCGAGCACCCCGAATAAAAATAGTCCAAGTCACTGGACTTTGAGTCGTGCCACGGCTCGACTCCTACAACTGGTCGAGACCAGCCTTCGACCGATCGACCGAGGCTCACGACCGGTCGACGATGGGTCAAAAAAATCATCAAATCTCTCCCTTTTTGACCCAAGAGGGATCCACCTTCTTCAAGCCAGTCAGGTTTCTACAAACCTCAAACTTACCCTTGAGCAAAGCCTTAGTCATCATGTCTGGCCAATTATCGTCTGTGTAGACTTTCTCAATCTATAACACCTTTTGTTCTAAAGTATCCCTGATCCAGTGATACTGAATCTCTATGTGGTTCGACTTGGAATGCTGACTTGGATTCTTGCTCAAGTGTATAGCACTTTGACTATCGCAATAGACCACGTGCTCCTCCTGCTTTAGGGTAAGTTCTTGTATGAACCTCTTCATCCAAAGCATCTCTTTACATGCCTCTGTGACTGCAATGTACTCGGCCTCTGTCATCGACAACACTATGACCTTCTATAGCTTGTTCTACCAGGAAACCGCTCCCCATGCAAACGTGAATATAAACCCTAATGTAGACTTCCTGGAATCTATGTCACCTGCCATATCTGCTTCTGTGTTGCCTTCTAACACAGGTTTTCCGTCACCATAGCATAGGCTCAACCTGGATGAGCCTCTTAGATATCGCAGTATCCATTTCACCGCCACCCAATGCTCTTTGCCAGGATTGACAAGATACCGGCTGACAACACCAACTGCATATGCCATGTTTGGGCGTGTACATACCATAGCATACATCAAACTTCCTACCGTTGACGCGTAGGGTATCTTCTGCATCTCTTTCACCACTGCCTTCGTCTTGGGATACTGTCTGTCGCTCAATCTGAAGTGACCATCTAGTGAAGTACTGACCGGCTTCGCTGCATTCATATTGAACTGCTCTAGAACTTTCTCAATATACTACTCTTGTGACAGCCAGAGCTTCCTACTGCTTCTATTACGGGTTATCTCCATTCCTAGGATCTATTTAGCCGGGCCCAAGTCTTTCATCGCAAAAGACTTGCCCAACTCCTGTTTCAGCCTGTCAATATTCTTGATGTCTTTTTCCATGATGAGCATGTCATCAACGTATAAGAGCAGAACTAAGAAATCACCATCTGAGAACTTGCACTGAACACACAGTGGTCCGACTCCGTTCTGTCATACCATGTTTCAACATAAACGAGTCGAACTTCTTGTACCATTACCATGGAGCTTGTTTCAACCCATACAAGCTCTTCCTCAGCCTACACACCATATGCTCTTTACCCTTGACTTCGAACCCCTTTGGTTGGTGCATGTAGATCTCTTCTTCCAGGTCACTATGAAGAAATACAGTTTTAACATCTAACTACTCTGTCTCCAGATCCATGTTAGCCGCCAACCCAAGCAACACCCGTATCGATGTCATCTTCACCACTGGTGAGAATATCTCCTCGAAGTCATGCCTTTCCTCTGACCAAACCCTTTTACGACAAGTCTAGCCTTGAACCTCGTATGTGAATTCTTCTACTCGATCTTCTTTCTGAACACCCACTTATTGCTCAAAGCTTTCTTGCCCTTAGGCAATTTCACCATATCATAGGTGTGGTTCCTATGCAAGGATTACATCTCCTCTTGTATAACTTTTAACCACTCCCCCTTATGCTCGTCAGCTAGAGCCTCAGAATAACTTCTGGCTCTCCCCCATCAGTCAGCATAATGTACGGCGAATACCTCTTGGACGGCTGTCTGTCCCTAGATGACTTCCTCACTTGTGGCTCAACAGGTGGATCAAGTGAGGGCTGCTCCCCTGATCCATCTTCTGAAGGAACTCACTCGTCCTCTGCACCTTGCTGTACCCCCCATCATCAGGCACCACGAGAGGAGTAACCGGATCCATGTCCTCTATCTCACCTAAACTAGGCTGGTTCTTCTCTGTCTTACCAATGTCTTCTATACACTGATCTTCAAAGAAAACCACATCTCTGCTCTTGATGAGCTTCCTCTCGGTCGGATCCCACAATCTGTAACCGAATTTTTCATCACCGTACCCTAAGAACACACACTACTTGATCAGTTTGGACCTCTTGTCCTTTGGTACGTGAACGGATGCCCTGCATCCAAACACCCTGAGATGACTGTGCGATGGATCCTGTCCAGTCCACACCTTCTCAAGTACTTCTCCATTCAACGGGGCTGATGGAGACCTATTTATCAAATACACTGCCGTGTGCATTGCTTCTCCCCAGAATGTCTTGGACAATTCGCATGGGATAACATACATCTGATTCTCTCTACAATTGTGCGATTCATTCGCTCAACTACACCATTTTGTTGAGGGGTCTTGGGAACCGTCTGTTCATGCCGTATACCTAGGACCTTGCAGTACTCATGAAAGTCTCCAATGTATTCACCACCATTGTCAGTGCGGATGCACTTCAATGGTCTACCTGTCTCTCTCTCAACCATAGCATGAAACAATTTAAACACATCAAAGACCTCGTCCTTGGATTTCAAAGCATAAACCTAAACCCTCATAAATGCATCATCTATAAAAGTAACAGAATACAATGCCCCACCGAAGGTTTTTGTCCTCATAGGATCACAAACATCAGAACAAACCAAATCTAATACATGGGCTTTATTAACATAAGAAACAGTTTTAATAAATGAAACTCTATGTTGTTTCCCTGATAAACAATCAAGACAGGTTTTGAGAGGTGTACCTGTCACGTCTGGAAGGAGACGCTTCCTTGCTAGTAGCTGAAGCCCTTTTTCACTCATGTAGCCTAGACACCTGTGCCACATGTCAATAGTTGAATCTCCCGCTGCGTTCAACCTACCCTTGCACATACCGACACTTGCCTTGTAAATGGTGCAACTTTCCTCTGACCACGATCAATAAACCCTTGATGAGCTTCCAGCGCCCACCAGCAAATCGGCTTTCATAGCCATCATCATTCAACCTTCCCGTCGACATCAAGTTGAGGCGAAAGTCTGGAATATGCCTCACATCCCTGAGAACCAATGTGCAGCCCACATCGGTCTTCACACAAATTCATCAACTCCCACCATTTTTTATACGCCAGAATTTTCCATCTTCACAGTCTCATAGTCACCTGACTTGTAGCTTGTGAAGAAGTCCCTGCGTGAAGTCGCATAAAAAGAAGCTCCCGAGTCTATCACCCAGTCGGTGTCCTGACTCGTAGCCATGAGACATACATCATGATCTGCAGAAAGAATAACTACAACGTCGCCATCTAAGGCGACTGTAGTGGAATCTGATTCATCTTTCCTTCCCTTTTTCTCTCTTATCATTCTTCTTACCACGACATTCATGCTTGTAGTGGTCATTCTTGCTATAATTCCAGCAATCAACATCCTTTCTATTACTCGACTTGCCTCTTGATTTATCTCGGGCCTTCCCGCCATTCCTGTTCTTTCCTCTCCCCCGTTCCTGTGTCACAAGGGCCTCTTGTTGAGTAGACATCTGAGACTTCCTCCTTGTCTCTTCATTGAAAAGACAGCTAGTTACCTGTTCCATAGATATCTTTCCGTCTGGCACGGAGTTACTTAGAGACACCACCAATGTCTTCCAACTATTAGGCAATGAACTAAGCAATAGTAAAGCCTGCAATTCATCATCCAGAACCATCTTCATAGAGGAGAGTTGGTTCACTATATTACTGACCTCATTCATGTGCTCGGCCATAGAACCACCATCTTTGAACTTGAGATTCACAAGTCGCCTTATCAGAAAAATCTTATTACCGGTTGTCTTCCTCTCATACGGCCCTTGTAATTTCAGCCATAGGTTAACGACTGAGGTTTCTGTAGACACATGGTGGAACACAGAATCATCCAACCATTGTCTAATAAACCCCACCACCTTTCGGTCCATCTTCTCCCAATCATCATCAGTCATATCCTTAGATTTTGTTGAAATGCCTAAAATTAGAGAATATAAGTCCTTGCAATAGAGCAAGTCCTCCATCTTAGCCTTCCATATAGTCCAGTTAGAACCATTGAGGCTGATCATCCTTGCTGAGCCACCTTCTATAATTCAAAACTGATCCTACCCGTTCAATGAACTTAGCTCTGATACCACTTTGTTGGGAGCCTTGCACGAAACCTTAGGATCTAGCCCTCTAGAACAAACCAGAATTATGGAATAATAATGTAATGAAAAACAATCAAAGCATAAACCACACCACACAAGAGAATTTTATGTGGAAAACCCTCAAAGAGGCAAAAATCACGAGACCTCGTCTAGATCAACAATCCACTATGAAGTAAAACATTACGATCTTCTTCACTGACGCAAGAGTGGAAAACAATGAGAGAAACAAAGAAAACGGAGAGATCTCACCGATTACGAGGACATAGAAGTGCTGAGATATAGATTGCGCAGTAAATAACCTCCACGAGCATAATCTCCCTTCTATAAGCTTCCTCTCTCTCTCACCTTTGATAGCCCTAAACCCTTTAGCAAATCCCTTGTAAAGCTTTAGGAAACCCTCTTGCTGTACCTAGAAAGCCCTAGGAACTCTTATTTAAAGTTTTAAGAAACTCCTTTCCGCATCCCAGTTGCGAAAGGACTTGCAACACGAAATCCACGCAAAATCACGGAACGAATCTGCGTAACCACGACTGGTCGTGACGAACCTTCGACCAGTTGAGAGCCACCCACGACCGGTCGAGCACCTCCCACGACTGGTCGAGCACCCCGGAGAAAAATAGTCCAAGTCGCTGGACTTTGAGTCGTGCCACGGCTCGACTCCTACGACTGGTCGAGACCAACCTTCAACCGGTCGAGCGAGGCTCACGACCGGTCGATGACGGGTCAAAAAAAATCCATCAAATGATGCCAAAAACGAGGCAGATCCAAAGCTCAAGTAAATCACATTGATATTGATTTTGGTTTAATTAAGGGAATGTTTTTAGTTTTTAATGGTCTGTTGTGACTAAAATTACAATGGGTCTGCAATAGCTTTAAGCATGTTCCTCTCCTTATGTTATTTATAATATTAGGAAGCCCTATTGTTCACCATCATCTCCTGGGCATGGTCGAATAATAGTACCCTTCCTAACCTTCATACATTGTTGATTAGTTGGTAATTAGTTTAATTCTATTGTTTACTTTGTCTCCTGGGCATAGTTTGGTGATGGAATCCATTCTAATTCATACACCTTTCTTCTCTTGAAAACCATATCAAAGGAAGTTCAGTCTTGATTTCCATGGTTACACCCTTCAACTGGATGGAGATGGGACTTTAAGCCCAGTTGAGTTCTTGAAACAGGCATAAGATTTCCCTAATCTCTATAAGTGGATCCTCTGAATCCCTAGTTTCTCAAATTATAATCAATTTATTCCATCATTATTCCTCAAATTACAGTCGATTTAGATTTCATTTTAGTATAGTTCTAATTCTGGTTATTTTCAGATAACGTACAAGTATCAGTCCCTTCGGATTCGACATTGGTCTCACCGAGTTTATTACTACATCACAACTCTATACTTGAAGAGTGAACAAGTTTTTAGGTATGAATTGAATGCCCACTATTGAAACGTTTCCAGGTCCCACCACGATATTTCTTTGTCGTCCGGTATGTTCGTAACGTTGCATAAACCTCGATGAAGGGAAATCATAAAACTCAGGTTGATATTAATCTTATGTGGCCCACGAGAAGTTTTCAATGGTGGACTTTCAATCCCAACTGTTTCCTTTGGCGTGTTCCAGTTGAGCTTTTGATCTGCCACATTTTTAAATCATGGCATTGTATGGGAAAATGGATGGACGGCGTGGATGAAACATATACATTATGGTGGGACCCACATATCTTTGACCAGTACCTAGCTGAGTACTGGAGGGTCACCACCGAATCCGAGTCCCCCAGTTACTCCCCTAGATATGCGCATGCAATTATAGTGTGCCACGTGTGAAGAAAAGGGTGGATGACACCTCATCATTAAGATGTAATTATGTGTGCCACGTGTGAACTTAAGGTGTGGATGACACCTCATCATTGAGCATGTAATGTAAGAATGGAAAGCGGATTAGGTATTACGCGGGTAACACCTTACACTTACCGTGTGGGGCCCACCTTGATGAATGCATTGCATATCCACGCCGTCCATCCGTTTTTCCAACTCATTTCAGGACGCGATCTCAAAAATTAAGTAGATCCAAATCTCAGGTAGACCACAGCTTTTTTTCCTCCATCCAATTCTGGTTGACCTTATCAACAGGTTAGATGGCAAAGAAAAATTAGGGTGGGCTCTGCGAAGTTTTGAATGGTGGGCATTCAATCATCACTGTTTTCCTGTAATGTGGTCCATCTGAGATTTATATCTGCTTACTTTTTCGAATAATGTCTAAAATGGGTTGGAAAAATGGACGGACGGAGTGGATATTCAAAAAAATATCATCAAAGTGGGTCCCACTGTAAGGGTAACACCCACTAAGGTGTAGCCTGGGCAACACCTAATCCACTCCTGGAAGAATGTATGGCATGGCACACATCAAAGAGATGACATGCACGCATGTCACTACATATACACAAGAACACTTAGTACATGCTCAAGTGAAGACACGTGGCATGAGTAGATGGACACCTGATGTTGACTGATCCGGGCCGTTCAATGACTGGTCGGATTACTGATCGGTGGGCCCACTTGAAGATCAGACGGTTCGTCCAAGCATATGACCAATTCATCAACTGTCGGATCTTAATCATTTTAATAAAACCTAGTGAGGATTTTGATAACCATTGAGCAGACCATGCCATCTGTGGCAACGTTCTCCACAAGCGCATGGTAGCAAAACCCTATAATAAACATTCCATATGTGGATGCGCGAGTCTCTACGCACTCCCCCAAAATGGTTTTGTCCTGGTCACATTAAGTAATTGTCTGGTGGGCCGAGTGCATCAGAACCTTACCATGCATATACTTGCATTTGGAGTCGTTGACATCCACATCACCCATCTGGACCGTCCATCAGGCTGAGTTCGCTCTTCCTTGGCAGCCTACAATAAATAATAGTTTTCGGATGATCCAAACCTTCCATTCAGTGGCTTATAGAAATTGATGAACAATATTGTTCATTAAAGATAAGTCGAGTGGTAGATGCTTAGGACGATCTGATTGCTGCAGTCTTTCACGGTAAGAAAGAGATTAGCCTAGATGTAATGGACGGACAAGATAGATAATTTGAATGATGACAAATCCAATTGCAACTATGTGCATGGCTGGCCCCAAGAAGCTTTCCTGTGGTGTGGTCCACTTGAGCTTTGAATATGCTTTAATTTTTTTTTTGCATGACCAAAAACGATCTGAAACAATGGATGGACGGCGTGGATAATATACATACATCACGATGGGCCCCACAGAATTTACTCAGTAATTCACGCTTTTCCTCGATAATAATAATGACAGACGCACCATCTTCAAGCGCCAAATACAAACGCACCACACCCAGGAACGTTATACGGTGGTCCTTTGGTGAGTGTTCCTTAGCCCAAAACTCTAATCAGTTCCTTAGGTGGGCCATGCATATATAAGGAAATGGACGGTTACAAAAACGACAACCAGCTGTCTTCAATCAACATGCATGTTTTGCTCCAGAGGTGTAGCATTTACGTGCCTCTAGATCATATAGTATACACGTGGCACATTTTCATCGTGATCCAGACCGGGCATCCTTTGGGGACCACCATTAATTGACAACCAATAAAATCTTGATTTGATTGGACTATCCTAACCGTCTAATAAATGAACCTTCTCCCAATGGTGTACTGGCGTGGTCCACATAAATGAATGGATCAGCTTGATTTTCGTACCATATAATCATTATGATGTGGCCCACCTTTTTCCTCCACGGCACTCTGGTTCATGATAATACATGCATGTGGGAATAAATGAGAGAGATAGGGAGATGTGTATGGACAACATGGATAGAGACAAAATAATGGAAGAGATGGCTATTTTAAGGATGTTCTTTATTAAGATGTTGAAAGTGGGCCTCTTTTATCCCACACCCATGTGCATCTCACGTGCATGCAAGTAGCGTATGGTACAACATAAAGAATTAGAATAGGAAAAGTCATTGTTTGGAGATCCTATATCTAAGCGTTTGATGATCCTGACCGTTCATCTGGTGGTCCCCACTTCCTATTGGATGACCAAAATTGTCAAATCAATGCCAGGCAATATTCCTTATTCAATGTGGAAAAAGACATTCAGTAGGACCACCAAATGAACCGTCCAAATCTCATACATGTGGGCCACATGGGTTCATTCAGATTTTTTGTAGCAACCTTTGTGGTGTCCCACTAGGAAGTGGGCCTGATGGGTTTAGTGCAACCTTCTTCAAATATTTGCTGGCCGAGCCCGTGTGGGGCTAAGGTCTGTCTGAGCTAACCCTCAAAATAAAACCTATGCTGGAGCCCGGCCCAGGCACGCCACTGGCTAAAATAATCAGGCCTGAGCCCAGTTGTAATGATTATGCACAGCTGAGCCTGAGTCCAGCCCAGACTCGAGTCATTATAGCTGTTCATTAATGTGTCCAATCTTGCATGATATATGATAAAAATGCCCTTGAAACCCTAAACAAGCCTATTGGGCTGGGCTTGGGCTAGGCTTACAAGCTCCTAAATGAAGCCCAAACTTGGGTCAATCACCAATCATTTAGTGGGCTTAAATTTTAGGCCTAGACGTGTCTCTCAAGCCTAGTATTTCAAGCGAATCCCAGCACAAAATGGGCTAGGCCCAAAGCCCAATGGCCAATCAGACCCATGTCAGGACTTCACCATTGACTTGAGTCATCTTGTAAGTATTCTAAACCATGTACATGTGGGCACATCTTGGATGGGGAGAGATAAAAAATAATATATTTTTTTATTGAAATATTTCAACCATTTCATCATTTGACACTTTATTTGTATGCAGATGATCTTCTAAACTTTTAAATAATCAAAAGGTTAAAATATCTCAATCCAATTTATTTTTTTTCTTTTAAGAGGAAAAAAAAACTATAATGAGTGGGGTGGCAATGGGACTGGTTGAGGTTGGCCCTCCTAACCCCGAGCCCTAGCTCACTCTCACTTTAGAGAGCCATTCTAAGCAAGGGCTGGGCTAGGGCCAGGATAGGGTCGTGCCCAATTACGATTGGCCCTATGAGTTAAAAATAAGTTAGATATGCTACAAGTGGAATTAGTTTATAATTCATAAATGCATGTTTTTTAATCATCAAACTCTTTTAAAGTTTTAAGATATTTATGTGGCACACTTCTATCAAATAAGATCTTTCAATAGCCAAGCGTAAGCCTCACCTAAATATTCACTGAATGTATAGACTTAAATGAGCACAATAATATATAGTTTACCATCTAAATTGAGTCCACAATTCAAATAATTTAGAAGTACCTGTATCATCCACCACATATAAATGACAAAGTTCCACATATTGTTATATATACTAGTGTACTATGGTCTTCAATACTAATACACATGTATTGTATAATATACACGAGGCATACTATTTATTCATCGTGGCCCTAACGTAGGGCGATTGAGAAATCGAACTTAAATTTAAAGTCTGAGTCTGGGCACCCTCATGTCGAGGGGGCCAAGTTTAGTGGCTCAAGCTTTGCCCCCTTCAGGGTTGGGCACTCATTGCCAAACCTAGCGATGAGGACTACTCTATAAAAGGTTTCCAAACTAACTGCTGAAGTCGCAAATATCAGGATGTAATCTAGCAAACCTCTCTTGATCAAAGTAGATTATTAGTACAACTTAGGCTTATTTCTCCATTTAATGTTATGGTTGGAAACCTTCTTCTTGAAAATTTCTTGGTTCGTAAATTATTTTGAGAGATTTTTCAATTTTATGGTTTTTGTTAAGATAATATGAGAATAATCTCAAAGAAATAAAATAATTAAAAGTATTTATTATCTAGGGGGAATGGTACTATAGGTCCACGTCATGGGAGCTTCCCATGAGGTGGAGCTCTATGGGGCCCACCGTTATCTATTTCGGTTGTGGCCCCAATCTAGGTTATAGGATATCCCAACAATCAGTCATATTAATAACAAGAGTGGGCCATTCCATCTAAAGTCATATTTATAACACGAGTGGGCCATACCATCTAAAACAAATGTGATATCATATGTGGGACCCACTTGAGTTTTGGATCCGGCTGAAACTTGGTGTCACCCCTCACATAATCGATGGTCTCGATGTATGAGCCACATCTCAATAGACCCTGTAAATGATAATTAGGGTTTCAATGGGTGGATTTCTCAACTCGTGTTTGTGATGTGGCCCACCTAAGTCATGAATTGGCCCGATTTTTAGGCTCACAACTAGAGTTGTACACAAGTTGAGTTGGCTTGATCAGCTCACTCAACTCAACTCGAAAAAAGCTCGACTTGCTTTGGCTCGAAATTGGATTCAGATTGAGTTGAGCTGATTTTTAAAGCTCAAAAAAAAAATTCAAGCCAAGTTCTCACTTGTCCAAGCTCGACTCGACTCAGATCAAACCTCAAGTTGGATCGACTAGAGTTGAATCGGCTCAATGACTCAGTTATTTTGATATTAATGTTGCTCACCAAGTGTTTAATGAAATGACTCAACGAAGTGTTGTTTTGAGTGTAAGATCAGTTGGTGGCGAGGAAGGAATGAATACGAAAAAAATCAATACAAAAATACTTTACATGATAAGACTTCCCTTATCTCTTGATTACTTCCCTTATCTCTTGATTTTAATGCTGCTCCTCGGGTGACCGATGAAATACATGTAAAGTATTATTATTGTTTTGAGAAATTTAAGATGCAGTCTCTTGTGTTTGAGAAAATATTGCACAGGCATAATTGGGCTCAAGTTGAGCTGAGCTGCTGACCGAATTGAGCCGAGCTAGCCAATTAGGCTCAAGGACCGAGCCCAGCCATGATGTACGTCATCAACTTATGTGGGCCCCACCATGATGTATGTTTTATATCCACACCGTCCATCCATTTGGAGAGATAATATTAGGGCATAATACAAAGAATGAGTCAAATCCAAAGCTCTAGTGGACCCCACCACAGAAAACAGTGGGGAAAGTGACACCCACCATTAAAATGTTCTAGTGGACCCCACCACAGAAAACAGTGGGGAAAGTGACGCCCACCATTAAAAAGTTTTTGATCAAGCTGATATTTATTTTTTCCCTTCTTTCATGTCTACTTTAGCACATCATAAACAGGTTGGATCTAAAATAAACATCATGGTGGACCTTCAGAAGGTTTCAACTATGGGCGTCACTCTCTCCACTGTTTTCTATGGTGGGGTCCACTACATCCTTGGATCTGCCTCATTCTTTTTATCATGCCCTCAAATGATCTCTCAAAATGTATGGACGGTGTGGATACAAAACATACATCATGGTGGGCCCACAAAAGTTAGTGAAGTCACTTTGGTAGCCAGTTCGCGAATCCCATACACGTAATTGCAGGAAACGGATTGCGTACTGAGTAACGTACGCTAAACGTACTGAGTAAACTCTATTGGGTCCACCATTGTTCATGCATTGTATATACTCCGTCCATCCGTTTTATCATGTAAATTTAGGGCTTTAACCCAAATATTAAGCATATCCAAATCTCAAGTGGACCACACCACTGGAATGTGAGTTGAAGTTTGCTGTTGAAAAATTCTTAAGAGGCAACCTAAGTTTTAATTTAGATCAAGCTGATATTCGTGTTTTCCCTTCATCCATGTCACTGTGATCTTATGAACCGTTTGGATGACAAATAAACATCACTGGGCCTTAGAAAGGTTTCAATGATGGAAATAAATAATTCCACTGTTTCCTGTAGTATGGTCTATTTAAGCTTTAGATATACTTCAAATTTGGGTTGAACCCCTAAAATGATTTGAAAAATCAGATGGATAGCGTGGATAAAACACACGAATTCACAATGGGCCTAACAGCGTTTACTCAAAACAATAAGAGCTGCTTAGTATGCAATCGATTTCGTAACTGTATCTGGGTTTCTTGGAATGCACATTATTTATTTGGTGTGCCGATTGAGTAGCCATACTCGCTATGAAGTGACGTAACTCAGTTCTATGAGCCCCACTATGATATATTGTAACACCCGGCCCAACCAGAACAATGTCCTAAGGTGTCCACGTGGGATTTGCCACAAGACCGCTCGATTAAACCGCTTATGTGAGGGGTACTACCAATAAATTCACCCAGGTTATCCCATTAAGGCGGACGAGTTTGGTTATGTTCGGACCAAGTACGAGCCGTTAAGCTAGATATCCTGTTTATACTTGGCGACAGCTTGTGCGGGCCATGCAACGGCCAAGGAGGGTCAGAAAAATATAAAAATTGGGGAAACCGTAGATCTCACTGGGCTTGTGGTCTATTGCATACCACAAAATTAGTAAACGCCTAGAAATTAATTATCTGTGTCGTCCTAATAGCACTTGGCAAGCGCGATTCACCCCAACCTTGGCTAAAAGGCTAGAACTTTAAATCACTGGCCCTTTTAAATGAAACTGAGATATTAGGCATTTTAGCCGTCAGATCTCTTCTAAATTTACGGTGAAGGCTGAAAATATTTTTCTAAGCCCGTCCACAAAATCTGAACCCCGATCGTGGAACAGTGACCGTTAATCGCAAATTGGACCTGTACAATAAAACCCCACATCCGTTTGCCCTCAAATTTTGCACGGCTTTTCATCAAGCCATGGAGCATCTATCCTATAAATTTCATGGTGAGGGGGCCATTAGAGGTGCCCCAATAGCCAGAATGGGCCCCACATGGCCATTTAAATATCGGAACTGTACGATAAAATCCCGCGTCCATTTGCTTTCAAATTTTACACAACCCCTCATCGAGCTATGAGACACCTACACTCCAAATTTGGTGGACAGAAGGGTGACAAGGCAGCCCTAAAGCCAAAGAGGGGCCCTAGAGGGCTAATGTAAGGAGAGTGTTAGAACTTAAGACCATTTGGCCCAAACCTAGGAAATAAAACCCTCAAACCCTCTCTCTCACCCACTCCCACACCAAATTCCAATAACAAAGGAGAGAGAAGAGAGAGAAAGGAGAAAGAAGAAAGGAAGAAGAGAGTAAAGGAGAGTGTTGTTGGAGGAGGAGCCTAAGGAAACTTGGAACCTTAGCAAATCTCCTTCCTTTCCCCACATCCGCAACTACAAGCACGAATTCAAACTGATTGGGGAGGTAATCACTCATTTTTTTAAATCCCTTGTGTTGAGCCAGGATTTGCATGGAATCCTAACATGCAAATGCATTTGACTCAAGATTTCGGCCAATCGACCCACGAGTTCGACACTTCTAGGTCGTTTCCTCAAGCTCTCAACGATCCATAGGTGTTGACTATTATTCTTAGGTGGCCTAGCACCAATTTTAGTATGAATATAATGATTATGAATATTTGGGTGATGTGCTTGAATAATCTAGAGAGAACCTAGCCAAGACCTTACATTATAGGTCCTTCAAAATTACATGAAATGATTAAGTATTGTTTATTTGATCCTCAACATGATTGGGCATGAAAATTAGTGATTGCATGTTCATCTCATACTTGATTCTTGTACAATGTTTCCTTGTAGCATGTATGACACATTAACCCTTGTTGTATTCTTGTGCTATGAGTGATATATAGTTCTTGGTCTCTTCGGTAACCCCACACATCACACATACACATTAATTTCGTATTATTGTTAGTAGTTGCATTTATAGAAAAAAAATTTGAATTTTTTTATGTTTGATGTATGAGTGCATGGCTTCACTTGTGTTAGAAGATGAACCCTGAATTGTTGGAGCATTATTGAATACCATCAAATCCCCAGGTTGGTCAGGGAACTGAGGTGGAAGAAGGTGGTCCCGATGGTAGGACCATCTCATAGCTAGACCAGTGGATTTAGGCGGATGCGAATGGGTGACAGTAGTTGGACTACATGGGTCGCTTGTACCCGATGTCGTCTGTCATGTACTCGCCTGAACTCGCATGGTCTAGTCCACTTACTGACCAACCATGTTTGTTAACCATGTTTACTCACGCCTGTATGGAATGTGAGACCCGTATCCTAGCCCGTACCATTCCATAAGTTTCCACAGTCCTCCCGATGGATAGGACAGTGGGACCCACCATTGTATGTATTTTATTCACACCGTCCAAAATCCTTGGACGGTGGAAAATCCACCTTGATGTATGTCCTATCCACGACCGTTCATTGCACGAATGCTGGACGTACCCCCCTGTATAATATATATATATATATATATATATATATTAACGCCCTGGAAATCGGGGGGTCGTGCATAGACTCGACTCCCGAGTTCCAGTGTGTCACTTATCATACATTTTATGTTTTTACGATTAATCAAGCTTAAATGCCCAATTTGAAATATTTTGGAGCATGAAACACAATCATACAAATCTACTGAAATGAAAGAGACCAAAAGTGAATACATATATATATATACATGTCCAAAAGAATAAAGGGGCACATGGCGCCACCCAACAAAAATTGCAAAAGAATAATATGTCCAAAAAAATAGAACTGAGCCCACGGCTCAGCGATCCAACGGCTCATCTACTGATCCGACGGGGTCCCGCTCATCAACTGGGAATAGGAGAACTCGTCCTCCTCATCGACAGGGCTCACACCATCGGGTTCCTCGAACTCCTCGCTACCTGCAGCTATTGAAGAGTCTGTTTGGTGTTTTAAAACACTGTCCCAGAGTGGGAGTGAGTGATCAACTCAGTGTGAACTATTAATCTCAAATTATAATAAGCATCAATTATAGCATGAACTTAATGAAAAGCAGTCAATGATCAACACCTAGCAACTCTTATTAAAATACATGTAATGCGATGATATGATGTATGCCCATGCTATAACGCTCCCTTGAGCGACTCCATCTAACGATCGCATATAGCAACACTCCCTCAGAGCGACCTCGACTGCCGAGTTGTCACCCTAACTAATGCGATGCAATGCGATCATGTTAGCCGAGTTATTAGTTAAGTTCATTCATCCAGCAGGTTGGGGAATCTGATACACCCCACGTATTACTGCCCTAAGTTGGTTGCGAGGCCAAGACCCCATCAACGCGAGAGGCCGAGTCCCCATGGTCCGTGATCCCGTCGGTTCCTCATCCCCGACTTCAAGCACATGAGAAGTGCCGAAAGAAAGAGATCGCTAGTGGTCACTACGGGGAGGCGCGGTACCCCAGCGTAGGCCGACAGCTTGGACACAGTGTCCCATTCCACCATACCCGGCTCACGAGACTGTGGACCAGTTACAATCTAGTTGTCAATGGGCTACAATGGTTGTAAGGTGTTTCAGGTTCAATACAAAGGTGAGCACACAGGGTTAACAAATAGGGTTAGTCAGATAGTAGGCTAGACTGCACGAGCCAAGCGATCGTGAGACGAGTGACCTCGGGCACAAGAGACCCATGTAGTCGAACTACAGCCACCCGAACACACCCACCCAAACCCACGGGTGTAGTCCCACCAGTGAGACTACCATCTCTCCTCATGATTGCTGACCAACCCAAGGGTATGGAGGGTGATTCATAGCATGCCGGCTACTAATGTATAATCTAGTATAAACCACATCATGTTGTCATACTTCTCAACATATCATTCAGATTCTCATAGCAAGCATGGTTAACAATATCATGAAATAAGAGCATGTAAGGTGTGTGTATGTGGGTGAGGAAGTTACACACTTCCTCCATCTCAAGCCATCATATGCACAAGGGTAATGGAGCATACATACTATGAGGTAACAATATATGGGAAAAATAATGAGGCATAAGCAAGGATTCATCCATACACATAAGCATGTGAGAAGCAAGAACAACCTCATGGAGGCTAAGCATGCAAATCCATATGGTTTCAACAACAAACATTCCTAGGGCTTTCTCTAGATTATTAAATCACAACATCCAAGCAACCAAAATCATTAAGCTCGTACTAAAATTGGTGTTAGGCCACCTAAGAACAATAGTCCGCACCTATGGATCGTTGGAGATTCGAAAAACGTCCTAGGAAAGAGGGTCTTTGGATCGATCGGCCGGAATCCCTAAAACAAGCTCTTGCATGTTAGAATTTTAAGTCAATCTCTTCTTAATACATGGATTTTCAAGAATGAGAGATGAGGGCTCTTACCTAGACGACCCACGGACGATGGTTGAGGTTAGGGCAAAGAGTTTCCTTTGGAGAATAGTTAGAGAGATGAGTTGTTGGAGATTTGAGGAGTGATGAGGGAGAGAGATGGGTTGTTGGAAATTTGAGGAGTTATGAGGGAGAGAGATGGGTTGTTGAAGATTTGAGGAGTTATGAGGGAGAGAGAGCTTATTGTTAGAAGAGTGGAGGGAGTTATGAGAAAGAGGGCCTTAGGGCTTTATTCTCTAGACTTGGGCCCTTTGGCCTTAAGTTCCCTAAAATTCCCAAAATAGCCCTTTAGGACTGCATAGTAGTGTTGGGGTGGACCTAATACTCCTCTGGCCATCAAATTTGGTGTGTAGGTGCCTTATGGCCTGATGAGGGGCCATATAAAATTTGGGAACAAACGGATGAACGGACATGGGGTCTGAGCATAGGGTTTCGATCTTTAAACGGCCTTGGGAGGCACATTCTGATTGATGGGGCATTTCTTGTGGCCCTCTGGCCATGAAATTTATAGGGTAAGTGCTCAATGGCCCGATGAGGGGCCATACAAAATTTGGAAACGATCGGATGCGGGGTTTGATCGTATGGGTCCGATTTGCGATCAACAGTCACTGTTCCATGATCAGGTCCCAGATTTGATGGACAGGTATAGAAAAATATATTAAACCGTCACCTTAAATTTGGAAGAAATTCGACGGTTGGAACACCTGGTATCTCGGCTTCAATTGCAAGTGCCAGATCCCAATTCTGGCATTGGTAAGGTGCATTCGGCTAGTGCTAGATCCTAATTCTGGGTGTCCACTGGGTTCGCAGTCTACGATGGACCACAAGCCCAGTGAGATCTATGATTTCCTAAACTTTCGAATTTTTCTGACCCTCCTCGGTCTCTAGGTGGCCCACACGGGCTATTGCCAAGTGCAAACAGCCATCAGGCTTGGCGGGCCACACTAGGTCCTATCGTGAGCTCTCTAGTCTATTCTAATGGGCTAATCCTAGGTTAATTAACTTGTGGTACTTCACTACGAGTGGTTTAAGTGAATGGTCCTGCGGCAAATCCTACGTGGGCACCCCAGGACACTGTGCTGGTTGGACGGGACGATATATATATATATATATATATATATATATAGGAAAAGGTACTATGCGCTCGAGCGCACTATAAGCTCCCATGAGGTCGAGCTGTGTGGGCCCAACATGATGCGTGTCAACCATTAACACCGTGCATTTGATGGGTCCCCTTTAAATTATGAGATATCTCAAAAATCAACCGTATATCGAACTCAGGTGGGGCCATACCATCTAAAATCACGTGAAGACATGCCAAAAACATATAAAAGCACTTGGTGGGGCCCACCTGAGTTTTGAATGTTGCTGAAACTTGGTCTGAACCCCCATCCAAGTGGGACACACATAATGGATGGGCTGGATTTACAAACCACATCTCGGTGGGCCCAAAAAATTATTATTAATGTTTTAATAGTGCACGACCCCTCTCAACTTCTGTATGTGGTGTGGCCCACACAAGTCACGGATTGACTTGATTTTTGAGACCTAGGCCCACGATGGAATGGTGCATCTAACGATGGAATGCATCACGGTGGGGCCCACACAGCTCGACCTCATGGGACGTTCCCATCAGCTCGAGCACATAATACCTTTTCCCTATATATATACACACACACACACACACACACTATATATTATATATATTATTTAATAATATAATATTATATTATGTGGGCCCCATGTGGGACCCACCATGATGTATGCCTTCGTCCACACCGTCCACTACCTGGGACGGTGGGACCCACCTCACCTAAACTGAGACAGATTCAAATCTCAGATGGGCCACCATGTGGATTCCAGCATGATATATATGTTATATTCATACCGTCCATTTGACGTGGCCCTCTCCACACGTGTGATACATGTGGGTAGGTGGGACCCACCTTGATGCATTTATTTTATATCCTCTACGTTCATCTGCTCTGAGATGGTGAATGTGGGGCACCACTATGATGTACGTTCCATCCATGTTATCCGTCTATTTTGGCAGCATGGGACCCACCTGTTGTGCATGTACCGTCCAGTACGTGGAATGTGCTGGACGCACCTTGATGTATTTGTATCCAAACCATTCAGCAGTGGGTCCCACTACATGACGTCATAAGTTCTATGGGTCTGGATCATGAGGAATGTGTTATATCTCACCGTCCATCCAGGTAGGGCCATTGTGATATATGTGTTTCATCCCATCGATCATCTGTGGCCCACCATGACATGTGTTATGTCCAAACCGTCCATCTGGATGGTGGGCCAGCAGGTCACACTAGCTATATGGCCATTGTATCGATGTTAGCAAGCCATGGGGTCCACCTTAATGATTTGTTGCATATCCGCACCGTCCATGGTGCTGGACAATATTTGGATAATGCTAGTGAGCTAGACAGTGTCCAGATGATGTTGATTTACATAGACGATGTTTGGACGGTGTTAATCATCATTAGTGTGCTGCGTGGGACCCACCTTGGGACGTGTTTTATCTGACCATCCATCTGATGGTACACCACCATTGATGTATTTATTCTATATCCACGCTGTCTATTAGGTGGACCACTATAGAAAACGGTGGAGATTGAACGCCTACCATTGAAACCCTTTTTGGGGTTACAGAAATGTTGGATCTATATGAAATTTGTTTTCCCTCTTAATCCAGGTCTTTGTGACCTTATGACCAGATTGTATGGAGAATATGGTGGGCCCTACCTTGATGTATTTATGGCTCATCCGTGGGCCCCACCTGGATGTATTCGTGGCCCATCAATGCGGCTCACTTGTAGATGGTGCGGCCCATTAGTGTAGTCCATAAATGCGGCCCACCTTGATGGATCTATAGCCTATCCATGAGGCCCACCTTAATGTATTTATGGTCCATCTGTGGGCCCCACTCGGATGTATTCGTGGCCCATCGATGCGGCCCACTTGTAGATGGTGTGACCCGTTGATACGGTCCACCTTGATGTATTGGTGGCCCATCCGTTAAGGCTCGCCTTGATGTAATTGTGGCCCACTTGATGTAAATGAGGCCAATTATGATGTGAGGTTCCATCATGATGTATGTAATGACATTTATGGCAGCCACTGCTTGGGAGCGATGTTGGTTGAAAGTCCACATTGTTGGGCAATGATGGTTGGATGTCCACATTGTGACCTTCCCTTAGGCCTTGTTATGACCATTCTCACCAATTCTGATTGTGGAGGCCGATTGTTGAGGCCGATTTCGATTTCGATTGTCAAGGCCGATTATCGAAGCCGATTCCGATTGTCGATACTGATTCCGATTGTCGAGGTCAATTCCGATTTCGATTGTTGAGGCCGATTCCGATTGTCAATACCGATTCCAATTGTCGATACCGATTCTGATTGTTAAGGCCGATTGTTAAGGTAGATTTCGATTTCGATTGTCGAAGCCGATTCTGATTGTCGATACCGATTCTAATTGTCGAGGCTAATTTCGATTTGGATTGTCGAGGTCGATTCCGATTGTCGATACCGATTCCGATTGTCGATACCGAGGCTGATTGTTGAGGTCGATTCTGATTCTAATTATCGAGGCCGATTTCGATTGTTGATATCGAGGCCGATTCCGATTGTTGATATCGATTCCGATTGTCAAGGCCGATTGTTGAGGCTGATTCCGATTGTCGAGGCCGATTCCGATTTCGATTGTCGAGGCCGATTCCGATTGTCGATACTGATTCCGATTGTCGATGCCAATTGGTGAGGCCGATTCCGATTGTTGAGGCCGAATGTATAAATCGATTATTAAGGTCAACTATCGAGGTTGATTCTGATTGTTGAGGCCGATTGTCGAGACCCAATATGATGTATATGCGGCCCGTATTTGAGGCCCGTTGTGATGTGCATTCGGCCCGTATTTGAGACTCAATGTGATGTATATGCGGCCCGTATTTGAGGCCCATTGTGATGTGCATTCGGCCCATGTTTGAGGCCCAATGTGGTGTATATGTGGCCCGTATTTGAGGCCTGTTGAAATGTATATTCAGCCTATGTTTAAGGTCCAATGTGATATATATGAGGCCTATGTGATGAGGCCCATTGTAATGCATTTAAGGGCCAAGCGATGAAGCCCATTGTGATGCATTTAAGGGCCAAGCGATGGAGCCCATTGTGATGTATGTTAGGCCCATATGAAAGGCTCATTGTGATGTGTATTAAGCTCTTGAGTGAGGCCTATGGTGTTGTATATTTGACCCTTGTGTGAGGCTATGAGTCCATTATATGTTAGGCTCTATATGGGTCATTCCTTGGAGGCAATGTTGGTTAAATGTCCACATTGTCGAGGTCGATTGTCGATGCCGGATATTGATACCAATTATGAGTATGTGATAGTATAACATCATGATACATGCTCATACGCATCATCTGCATGTTTGTTATGAGATGTGGTTGACCATTGCATATATCATTGGGCAGGTCGTTATGAGACTCCCTGATAGGTGAAAATTATCTCACATGAGCTCACGGTATGCGCAGGATTGATGCATGACTGGATTGTATGTGTAACGTCTCATCCAACCAGCACAGTGTCCTGAAGCGTTCACGTAGGATTTGTCGTAGGACTATTCGCTTAAACCACTCGTGGTGGAGTACTACAAGTTAATTAACCTAGGATTAGCCCATTAGAATAGACCAGACAGGTCATGATAGGACCTACTGTGACCCGCCAAGCCTGATGGTCGTTTGCACTTGGCAATAGCCCATGTGGGCCACCCTGTGATCGAGGAGGGTCAAAAAAATTTAAAAGTTTGGGAAATCATAGGTCTCACTGGGCTTGTGGTCCATCGCGGACTACGGATCCAGTGGATACCCAGAATTGTAATCTGGCACTTGCCGAATGCACCCCACCAATGTCAGATTGGAATCATGCATCATTTGAATGAAACTGAGATTCCAGGTGTTCCAGCCGTCAGATTTCTTCCAATTTTACAGTGAAAGTTTGATATATTTTTCAACGCCCATTCACCAGATCTGGGACCCGATCGTGGCACAATGACCGTTGATCGCGAATCGGACCCATACGTCCAAACCCCATATCCGATCATTCCCAAATTTTGTGTGGCCCTTCATCGGGCCATGAAGCATCTACCCTATAAATTTCATGGCCAGGGGGCTACCATAAATGCCCCATCAATCAGAATGGGCCTCCCAGGGCCATTTAAAGGTCGGAAACGCTTACTCAGACCTTATATCTGTTCATCCGTTTGTCCTCAATTTTTGCATGGACCCTCATTGGGCCATGAGGGACCTACACATCAAATTTGGTGGCCTAGGGGGTGTGGGGTCCACCCCAAAACCCATGTGGAGACCTAAAAGGCTATTTTGGAAAATTATGGAAACATAAGGCCAAGGGGCCCAAATCTAGGGAAATAAACCCTAGCTCTTATCTCATTTCTCCCACCATTCTCCAACAACAAATATCCCTCTCCCTCATACCCTTCTTCATTCTCCAACAACAATCTCTCCCTCATAACTTCCTACACCCTCCACCCATTAAATCCTCTCCCTCATAAACCTCCATCATCCACCCACAACCAACCTCTCTAGGCTCATAACTCCCAGCACAACCACCATTGCTAGGGGAGTAAAGAGAGCAAGAGAGTAGTGAGAGTGAAGGAGAGCTAAGGAGTACCCTAAATCGAGGTGGGGCCAAGGAAACTCAACCCTTTCAACTCCCTACCCCTCCTCCAAGAAGAAACTCTCCGCCATAACCCCAAATTCGTCCGTTGGCCATCTAGGTAAGAACCTCTCACCCTTTCTTCGTGAGATTCGAGTATTGAGAAAGGATTAGCATGAAATTTCTCACATGCAAGGATTGGTTTTAGGGATTCCGGCCGATCTACCCCTAAATCCACATCTTCTAGGTCGTTTCCAAGCCTCTATCGAATCCAAAGTGCAGACTATTACTCTTAGGTGGCCTAGCACCAATTTTAGTATGTGTTTAATGATTTTGGTTGTTGAATGCTATGTTGAAGGATCTAAAGAAGCCCTAGGACTTGTATATTTGTTAGAATTATATGTTGGCTCCCATATGATATTGTTCTTGCATCTTACATGATTTTGTGTATAGATAATTATATGCTCATGCCTTATTTGATTTTCTCATATGATGTGCCCTATAACATACATGATTCCTTGATTTGTGTGTATTTTGGCTCTAAGGGAGGTAGGAAGTGCCTAACTTCCTCACTAACCCACACCACACACACACACACCTTATTCATGATATTATTAGTTTTACATGTTAATAGAAATTTAAAATTTTATGTTGAGAAGCATGAGAACATGATGTTGTTTATGTTGATGGTGCATTGATAGTTGGCATGTTATGGATACCCTTCACCCTCTTGAGTTGGTCAGGAACATGATGAGAGACGGTAGTCCCATCGGTAGGACTACACTAGGGCTAGATCTATGGATTTAGGCGGGTGTGTTCGGGTGGCTGTAGTTTGACTACATGGATCCCTTGTGCCCGAGGCCACTCATCTCACTCTTGCCTGACTCGTGCAGTCTAGCCTACTGTCTGACCAACCTTGTTTGTTAACCATGTTTTCTCACCTATGTATGGAATCTGGAACGCCTTACAACCATTGTAGCCCACTGATACCTAAATTGCAATTGGTCCAAAGTCTCATGAGCCGGGCATGGTGGAATGAGATACTATGTCCGAGTTATCGGCCTATGCTGGGGTACCGCGCCTCCCTGTAGTGACCGCGAGCGATCCCTTCCTTTCGACACTCCTCATGTGCTTGAGGTCGAGGATGAGGAATCTGACGGGATCACAGACCGCGAGGACTCGGCCTCACGTGTTGATGGGGCCTTGGCCTCGCAACCAGCTTAAGACATTGATATGTGGGGTATATCAGATTTTTCCAATTTGCTGGATGAATGGATTTAACTAATAACTCAACTAACACGATCGCATTGCATCGCATTATTTAGGGTGGTGACTCGGAAGTCGAGGTCGCTCTGAGGGAGTGTGGTCATATGCGATGGTTAGATGGAGTCGCTCGAGGGAGCGTTGTGGCGAGGGCATGCATCATATCATCCTGCATGCATACATTTAAATAAGAGTTATAGGTGTTGATGATTGACTATTTTTCATTAAATTCATATTACAATTGATGTCTGTTATAACTTAAGATTAATAGTTCACATTGAGTTGATCACTCACTCCCACTTTGGGACAGTGTTTTAAAACACCAACCAGACCCAATCATAGATGCAGGTGACTCAGGGCTAGAGGAGCCTGGTGAGGCGAGCTTTGAGGCGGAGGACGAGCTGTCTTACTTCCAAATGATGGATAGTTTCCTACCAGCTGGAGAGGTGTGATCGGATCGCTGAGTTGTGGGCTCAGTCCTATTCTTTTTGGACATATTATTTTTTTACGATTTTGTTAGGTGGCGTCATGTGCCCCTTTTATTCTTTTGGACATGTATATACGTATATGTATGTATTTCTTTCAGTCTCTTTCATTTCAGTAGACTTGTGTGGTGATTCTTCATGTTCCAGGAAATTCCAGATTTGTGCAATTAACTAGATTAACCGCATATTAATGTAAACCGGTCATAAGTGACCCCGGGAACTCGGGAGTTGAGTATATACACGACCCCCGATTTCCAGGGCGCTACAAGTTGGTATCAGAGAATGGTTTGGAAGTAACCGGGCCATGGGTCATGAGCTCACTGACGCGTCCGCTGCCTTGAGAGTAGACGCAACAAAGACTTAGGAATACCTGAAACATCCTAGACCCCGAACCGACAATCGTAGATGAGGGGTAGGTCTTCTAATGAGTTAGGATCGGAAAGTGAGGGCGTGTAACAATACTAAGCATCGAATCCAAGAGTCGTCCGGTATTTTGATACGTTGACGAGAACGGACTGGAATTCGAAGGATTTTAAGGTCGAAACCAAGATCCACGTATGAATGAAACTAGTTCTGGGATAAATTGGATAGTTCCACCCTATTTGAGGATAGGGACTTAGGGGCAAATGAAATTTTACCGGAAAGAGAGGAGAATGGGGAAAACAGAGATTTTGGCCACTAACCGGGGGAAATCTTGTAAAAATACTACATCCATTGCGTAGATCGGCTTCTCCTACCCCAAATTCATATATGGTACTTTCCTGGGGGCCTTACAGACGCACAGGAAATCGCAAAACAAGCAAGCCAAGCCAGGCAGCACCGTAGCCTACACCGAAACTGGCATTCCCTACGCCAGATGCAAAGAGGGGCGGTGTGCCCACACCTGGAGCGGCGTTCCCTACACCAGGTGTTCAGGGGTGCAACGTGCCCACACCGAGAGAGGTGTCGCTTACGCCGGCTAAGCCAGAGGAGCGGCATGCCCACGCCGAGAACGGCGTTCCCTACGCCAATCGTCCAGAGAGCGGCGTTGCCTACGCTGGACCCAAAAACGTGGGTTCCCCCCCTCCTAGTCTTGCAAACACGTGTGGGGCCACCTTTCTTGCTAAATAGGGGTGTTTAAAGCCCATTCCCTCCACTTTAAACCCATTCCACCCTTTCTAAACCCACTCCAAAACCCCAACACCCATTTCCCTTCCTCTCTCCCCCTCCCATTTTAGATTTACTTCAACTCATTTTCTTCTTCTTCACAACTCTCAACTTCATTTTTTTTCTTTCATTAAAACCCATCCACTCTTCCCCTTTCACTTTTCCACCCTACTCCATCCTCTATTCTTCCAAATCCCTAAGGAAAAACTCTCTCCCTTTCCATTCCTCAAATCCAAACCTCAACTCTATCACCTTCTTCTTCCACCCTAACCATTTTTCTTTTTCTTTTTCTTTTTCTTTAAAAACCCATCCCACTTCATTTCTCCAAACCCCATCTCTTCAAACCCATCTTCTCCTCCTCCACATTTTCCATCTTCACATCCTTTCCACTTCTCAATCCAACAAATCCATCCCAAATCCCACTCCTCAACTCATCCCCATTCTCAACTTCCATTCCCTAACCCCATTCCCATAACCTCATCCCCACATTTCATTTTTCAACCCATCATTACCAAAACCCACTCCTATACCCATTCACAAGATCCCTCCAATAAACCCACTTCAAACTCATCCACCAAGCCCAACCACATTTCTCTCACCCTCCCTTTTTCCTAGCCAAGGAATAGCTTTCCTTACCACCGTTGCCTCATTCTTCTCCATCTCGGTGATCCTTTCACTCATGGGGAAGAAAAGGCCGACAACCGCCAAATCGGGACCGAGCCGAGAAAGGCGAAACAAGCAAAAGGCCGATCCAAAGGGGAAGGCAGTCTCAGAAGTTCGATCCAAGCACAAAAATGACTCTCAAGGGGCTTCCGCAATTCGAACCTCCCAACTGCCAGTTGAAGATACGGGAAATTTCCTAGTGCACCGTGTCACCTTCGAAGCCTCTGTGGCAGAGCATATGTTTGAAGATTTTTCCATAATTGGCCGCCTTGTGGACAAGGATTGGGGTCCAATATTTTACGGGAATTACCAGGCGGATGCTAGGCGAGTTAGGACTTTTTACCTACAGATTAGAAACCCTAAATTTGAGCCACCGGGCTTTGATCTGATAGTGAGAGGCGAGAGGATTCCGATTGGGGTGAAGGTCATTACCGACGTACTCGGAGTGCCTCAGGGCGAGGTAAAGATTAACAAGAAAAACTTGGAGTCAAGTCAGGCGCGCGACGAGCGGACCCGCTTCTTGTGTGGGTAGGTTACCAAATGGAATCGGGGTGAGCAAGGGCAGGGCCTAAACTCATCCAACTTGATCACGGAGTACCGTGTCCTTCATCGCATTTGCACCCATAATGTCTACCCCAGGGTAGGAAACCGCCGTGAGTGCTCCCGCTACATGGTGGAGTTTCTGTATCAAGTGGGGCAGGGTGCTGATGTGTGCCTCCCTAGCGTAATCCTTCACCAGATTGTATGGGCCGCAAGGTCGAAGCAGAAGGACGTATGCCTTCCATTTGGCCATTTGGTCTGTCAGTTGGCCCAACGGTATGGAGTGGGCAGATATGATGGAAAACCGGTGCGGACAGAGCTGCTGAATGATGATACATTGAACAAGATGAAGATAGGCCTCAGGCAGCAACAGGCCCGCATCGACCAGCACGGGGACGTCAATGAGGGGAAGGAAGAGAGTGAAGAGAGTGATGAGCACGAGGACGAGAATGAAAATGAAGATGAGGGAGGGGCTGAGGGGGCCGAGCCAGCTGGAGAGATTGAAGAAGTTGGCAGGGAGCCCCTTACTATCTCTGATATACGCAAGCGCTTGGATGCGCTCAAGGCCGAAGTAGCGGAGGTCAGGGAAAGCCAAGCCAGGTACCAAGTAAAACAGGACAACTGGAATAAGAAGATATATCGGGCCATAAAGGCCCTGATCTGTTGCAGCAAAGGGGAAGAAGCACCCCCACTTTTGCCCGACTCAGATGAGTAGCGTTGCGACCTTGCGGATAACTAGTAGTTGCTTTAAGTTAATTAGACCTAATCCCCTGTACTGGAAGATAGTTAGGACCTTTGCTTATCTAGCTTGTATTTTCCTTTATATCTAGAATGACTACTGATGCTTGTAATCCATGTTGTAACATGTAATTGGTCATATCAATGGCATTTTGAAATCATTGTGAATGTGTGGATTGCCTCAAAAGATTTCTTGTCGTCCTGAAAATGCTTGTATGTATGTTGCTTGTGTTCACGAATGGATTATATATGGATCTCGCATATGTACGTATAACTTGGGTGTGAGAAATAATCTAGTACCTAACCTATTCAAGCACATTTTTCCAGGAAATGCCTACGTGACTGGAGGGTCGATTTGTCCGCCTTCCTCACGGTGGCTTAGTCGATCGGGACCAGGTCCCTTACGAACAACAGGGCCCCTAAGGGGCGAACGGTTCCCAAAATACAGGTAGCACCACCCAAAATGCGGTCCCAAATGCTCCGCCGCCGTAAGCTGCGGCACCTGTACCCCCTCTGCCACAGGCCATGGACCAGATGGGCCAAATGTTGCTTCTCATGTAACAACAACAACAGATGATGGCAGCAAGTATTCAACAGCAACAGCAGATGATGGCCACAAATATGCAACAACAACAACACATGATGGCCACTGTGCCCAGAATTTGGGCATACCACAACCGGAACTACCTACCATGGCCGCGCCCGTAACCAACGCAAACAACCTATATGAGTGGTTCCAGAGGCACAGGCCGCCTACCTTCGCTGGCACCCACCGCCCCGAGGAAGCAAAATACTGGCTCAATCAAGTCACTAAACTACTCCGGCCTCTCCACTGCTCTGAAGCGGATAATGTCGAGCTCATTTCCTACCTCTTCGAGAAAAAGGCGGACCTATGGTGGAAGAGCGTCCTCCGCTCCATTCCCAAGGGCCACGTATGGACGTGAGAGGCGTTCGAGGTCCGTTTCAACGAGAAGTATATCCCTCAATCATATCAACATGAGAGGAAAAATGAATTCCTCCGCCTACAACAAGGTGGAATGAGTGTGGCGCAATATAAGAACCGGTTCACCGAACTCTCACGCTACGCTTCTGAGATGATCGCCAGCAAAGCGATCAAGATGAGATGGTTCACAACGGGGCAGAGGAGCGGCATCCGCTTTAAATTGTGTTGCATGAACCTCAAAACCTATGTCGAGCTCGTTGAAATGTCTATACGGGCGGAACAGGATGAGGAGCATATCGCCCGGAACCGTTCATAGTTGGGACCACGAAGTAGGATGGAGGGACCATCCTCTTCATTTGCGGGAAAAAGGCCACGTCCGAACTCCCCACCACGACTAGCTGCTGCACCGGCTCCTTTTGCACGACCTGCCCAGATATGTAGTTACTGCAAGAGGGCGGGTCACTTTGAGCCTTACTATTTCACAAGGATGAGGGACCTCGACTTCACGCCACCACAACGCAACAACAGGCCTCCACAGAAGGCATTACAGATTCCACCCCTACGGACGATGGGGCCTAGCCCACAGTTTCGCTGACCTCTTGCACCTCAAGCTAGGCCGCCACAACGACCCATGCAACAACCAAACCTTCCCCAGCAGGCACGAGTTCATGCCTTAGCGGCCGAGGGCCAAGATGCAGTTCTCCCCACTCCTACGGCCTTTGAGGTGACGGCCCACATTCAAGGTATTCCCATATTTCTCTTGGTGAACACTGGATCTACTGCTTCTCTCATATCGCATATAGCCGTCAAGTGTCTAGGTCTACACTCTACTCCCTTCGTTGGAGTGATGATCATTACCGCCGCCGATACTTTCTCAGAAGCAACAAGGATATGTTGTGATTGCCCCATAGACTTGGGATGCAAGGTGGCGCTTGTGGATTTGATAGTGACCAAGCTCTTCCGTTATAACGTCATCCTGGGCATGGACTGGTTGACTACGATGAAGGCGAAAATTGACTGTGACACTTTGACAGCGAAAATACACGAAGTTGACGACACTTCCTTCACATTTTCAGTCCAGGTTAGCCACGATCGTAGGGTTTTGTGTTATGCTTTCTTGGAGGAGGGTTATGGTGGACCCTCGCTCGCATGCACTCCCATGGATGAAGAATTCATCGACATGTTCAAAGCCATACCGGGACTTCCTCCTCGGCGTGAGATAGACTTCACGATCGATCTGACTCTAGGTGTCAAGCCCATCTCTTTTCCGACTTATAGTATGCCCCCATGTGAGATAGAGGAGCTTAGGACTCAAATAGATGATCTGTTAAAGTTGGGCTTCACCCGGCCCAGCGTCTCACCGTGGGGAGCCCCAGTCCTATTTGTGAAGAAGAAGGACGGCTCCTTACGATTGTGTGTGGATTACAGGAGATTGAACCAAGTGACAGTTCGGAACAAGTACCCATTGCCCAGAATTGATGACTTGTTTGACCAGCTGAGGGGTGCGTAATACTTCTCCAAGATCGATCTACAATCAGGGTACCATCAGTTGCGAGTTAGGAACGAGGATATACAGAAAACAGCCTTCAGAACTTGCTTTGGCCATTATAAGTTCCTAGTTATGTCGTTCGGGCTCACCAATGCTCCAACGGTATTCATGGACCTCATGAATAGGGTCTTTAGGCTGTTCCTATACAGATTCGTCATCGTGTTCATTGATGACATTTTAGTATACTCGAAGAGTTGTGAGGAGCATGAAGAGCATCTACGGGCAGTCCTTGAGACCCTCAAGAAGAATCAACTTTATGCAAAGTATGGAAAATGTGACTTCTGGAATGAGGAGGTCAAATTTCTGGGACATGTAGTGTCCAAGGAGGGCATATCGGTGGATCTCGCCAAAGTGGCGGTCGTGCAAGATTGGAAGCAACCAAAGTCGGTTACAAAAGTGAGAAGTTTTCTCGGTCTTTCCGGTTATTATAGAAGGTTCATTAGAGACTTTTCAAAAATAGCTCGACCACTATCTCAACTGACACGGAAGGACCTCAAGTTTGCCTGGAATGAGAAGGCGGAGGCGGCCTTCCAAGAGTTGAAAGATAAATTGACTTCGGCACCTATGCTTGTGCTTCCTGAGCAAGGGGTCAAGTACACTGTCTATATGGACGCCTCTCACGTGGGCTTGGGATGTGTACTCATGCAAAAGGACAGGACAATTGCTTACGCATCTCGACAGATAAGGAAGCATGAAGAGAACTACCCTACCCATGACCTCGAGCTCGCAGCAGTGGTATTTGCATTGAAGATATGGAGACACTATCTCTATGGTGAGGAGTTTGAGCTCTTTTCTTATCATAAGAGCCTTAAGTACATCTTCACCCAGGAGGACCTGAACATGAGACAACGTCGCTGGATGGAAACGTTGAAAAACTTCAAGTTCGACGTCTCATATCACCCCGGCAAGGCCAATTTAGTGGCTAATTCCTTGAGTTGCAAAAAGACAATCGAATTTGTGGCCTCCCTAATGGTAAGAGAGTGGGACATGGTGGAATTTGTATGGGACTTCGACATGAAGCTAACTATGGAGGAGCTGTATGAGGTAGTAGCCCACCTTCAAGCCCAGCCAATGGCTGACAACAAAATCATTGAAGCCCAAGAGGGCGATGAGTTATTGCAGAAGATGAGAGAAAGAGCAAGGAATGATGTGAAGTTCGAGTGGAGAGTTGGAAAAGACGGGGGATTACGGTACCGAGGCCGCCTTTGTGTTCCAAACCTTCAAGGACTACAAGAAGAAGTCCTAAGTGTGGCTCACAACTCGAAGTTGGCGATGCACCTTGGTAGTACGAAGATGTACTGGGATTTGAAGCGAAACTATTGGTGGGACAACATGAAGAAGGAAATAGCGGAGTATGTGTCCCAATGCCTCACCTGTCAACAAGTTAAGGCTGAACACCACCAACCACCGGGCCTTCTGCAACCAATGCTCATAGCAGAATGGAAATGGGACTTCATATCTATGGATTTTATTTCCAGTTTGCCCAAGATCAGGAAGGGGCATGATTCGATATGAGTGATCGTGGACAGGCTCACCAAATCTGCCCATTTCCTGCCAATCAAGACTTCTAGCTCCGCCGATGATTTGGCTAAGCTGTATATTAAGAAAATAGTGTGGCTCCATGGCGTTCTGTTGGAGATTGTGTCAGACCGAGATACTCGATTCACGTCAATCTTCTGGACCCACATCCAAGAGGCTATGGGAGTGAAGCTGAAATTTAGCATAGCCTTCCACCCACAGACAGATGGACAAACTGAGCAGGTGAATCAGGTGTTGGAGGACATGTTGCGGGCTTGTGTATTGGATTTTCAGGAGAGTTGGGACGATTGTCTCCCATATGCCGAGTTCTCCTACAACAGTAACTTTCAGGCTAGCATCGGTATGGCGCCTTACGAGGCTTTGTATGGGTGCCCATGCCGAGCCCCGCATTGTTGGGAGGAAATTGGCGAGAAGAGTTTGCTAGGGCCGAATTTGGTGCGAGTCACAACTGAGAAAATTAGAATTATCCGGCACCACCTCTTGACGGCTCAAAGTAGATAGAAAAGTTATGCCGACACAAGGCGAAGGGACTTAGAGTTTAAAGCAGGGGACCATGTATTTCTCAAAATCTCCCCAAGGAAGGGTGTTCTGCGCTTCAGCAAGAAGGGAAAGCTTACGCCCCGATTCATCGGGCCCTTCCAGATTTTGGACTGGGTTGGTGCGATTGCATATCGCTTAGCCCTACCTACGCCTCTCACCGGAGTACATAACGTCTTCCATGTATCCATGTTGAAGAAGTACATCCCCGATCCTTCACATATCATCAACTGGGAGTATGTGGAACTCAAGGAAGATGCCACATGCATTCTCCGACCCATTCGAATATTGGATAAAAAAGAACAGGTCCTACGCAACAAGGTCATCCCATTGGTCAAGGTTCTATGGACCCATCATGATGAAGAAGAGGCCACTTGGGAGACAGAAGCAGAAGTCTGCAAGCATTACTCAAGCCTGCTTCAGCAATATGAACAGGTACAAATTTCGAAGACGAAATTTATTTATAAGGAGGGTAGATTGTAACGTCTCATCCAACCAGCACAGTGTCCTGGGGCATCCACGTAAGATTTGCCGCAGGACCATTCACTTAAATCACTCGTGGTGGAGTACTACAAGTTAATTAACCTAGGATTAGCCCATTAGAATAGACCAGATAGGTCATGATAGGACCTAGTGTGGCCCGCCAAGCCTGATGGCCGTTTGCACTTGGCAACAGCCCATGTGGGCCACCCTATGACCGAGGAGGGTCAGAAAAATCTGAAAGTTTGGAAAATCATAAGTCTCATTGGGCTTGTGGTCCATCGCGGACTACGGACCCAGTGGACACCCAGAATTGTAATCTGGCACTTGCCGAATGCACCTCACTAATGCCAGATTGGAATCTGGCATCATTTGAATGAAACTGAGATTTCAGGCATTCCAGCCGTCTAATTTCTTCCAATTTTATGGTGAAAGTTTGATATATTTTTCAACGCCCGTTCACCAGATCTGGGACCTGATCGTGGCACGGTAACCATTGATCGTGAATCGGACCCGTACGTCCAAACCTCATATCCGATCGTTCCCAAATTTTGCGTGGCCCTTCATCGGGCCATAAAGCACCTACCCAATAAATTTCATGGCCAGGGGGCCACCAGAAATGCCCCATCAATCAGAATGGGCCTCCCAAGGCCATTTAAAGGTCGGAAACACTTACCCAGACCTTATATCCGTTCATCCGTTTGTCCTCAATTTTTGCATGGACCCTCATTGGGCCATGAGAGACCTACACACCAAATTTGGTAGCCTAGGGGGTGTAGGGTCCACCCCAAAACCTATGTGGAGACCTAGAAGGCTATTTTGGAAAATTATAGAAATATAAGGCCAAGGGGCCCAACTCTAGGGAAATAAACCTTAACTCTTATCTCATTTCTTCCACCATTCTCCAACAACAAACATCCCTCTCCCTCATACCCTTCTCCATTCTCCAACAACAATCTCTCCCTCATAACTTCCTACACCTCCACCCATTAAATCCTCTTCCTCATAAACCTCCATCATCCACCCACAAACTCTCGACTCATAACTCCAACCACAACCACCATTGCTAAGGGAGTAAAGAAAGAGCAAGAGAGTAGTGAGAGTGAAGGAGAGCTAAGGAGTACCCTAAATCGAGGTGGGGCCAAGAAAACTCAACCCTTTCAACTCCCTACCCCTCCTCCAAGAAGAAACTCTCCGCCACAACCCCAAATTCATCCGTTGGCCATCTAGGTAAGAACCTCTCACCCTTTCTTCGTGAGATCCGAGTATTAAGAAAGGATTAGCATGAAATTTCTCACATACAAGGATTGGTTTTAAAGATTCCGGTCGATCTACCCCAAAATCCACATCTCCTAGGTCGTTTCCAAGCCTCCATCGAATCCAAGGTGCAGACTATTACTCTTAGGTGGCCTAGCACCAATTTTAGTATGTGTTTAATGATTTTGGTTGTTAAATGCTATGTTGAAGGATCTAGAGAAGCCCTAGGACTTGTGTGTTTGTTAGAATTATATGTTGGCTCCCATATGATGTTGTTCTTACATCTCACATGATTTTGTGTATGGATGATTATATGCTCATGCCTTGTTTAATTTTCTCATATGATGTGCCCTATAACATGCATGATTCTTTGATTTTTATGTATTTTGGCTCTAAGGAAGGTAGGAAGTGCCTAACTTCCTCACTAACCCACACCACACACACACACACACCTTATTCATGATATTATTAGTTTTACATGTTAGTAGAAATTTAAAATTTTATGTTGAGAAGCATGAGAACATGATGTTATTTATGTTGATGGTGCATTGATAGTTGCATGTTATGGATACCCTTCACCTTCTTGGGTTGGTCAGGAACATGATGAGAGACGGTAGGACTACACTAAGGCTAGATCCGTGGGTTTAGGTGGGTGTGTTCGGGTGGCTGTAGTTCGACTACATGGATCCCTTGTGCCCAAGGCCACTTATCTCACTCTCGCCTGACTCGTGCGGTCTAGCCTACTTTCTAACCAATCTTGTTTGTTAACCTTGTTTGTTCACCTATGTAAAGAACCTGGAACACCTTACAACCATTGTAGCCCACTGATACCTAGATTGCAATTGGAATACAGTCTTGTGAGCCGGGCATGGTGGAATGGGACACTTTGTCTGAGCTATCGGCCTACGTTGGGGTACGGTGCTTCCCCGTAGTGACCGCGAGCGATCCCTTCCTTTCGGCACTCCTCATGTGCTTGGGGTCGGAGATGAGGAACCCGACGGGATCACGGACCACGAAGACTCGGCCTCACATGTCGATGGGGCCTTGGCCTCGCATCCAGCTTAGGGCGTTGATATGTAGGGTGTATCAGATTCCTCAATTTGCTGGATGAATGGATTTAACTAATAACTTGACTAACACGATCGCATTGCATCACATTAGTTAGGGTGGCGACTCAGAAGTCGAGGTCGCTCTGAGGGAGTGTGGTCATATGCGATCGTTAGATTGAGTCGCTCGAGGGAGCGTTGTGGCGAGGGCATGCATCATATCATCCCGCATGCATACATTTAAATAAGAGTTGTAGGTGTTGATGATTGACTACTTTTCATTAAATTCATATTACAATTGATGTCTGTTATAACTTAAGATTAATAGTTCACACTGAGTTAATCGCTCACTCCCACTTTGGGACAGTGTTTTAAAACACCAACCAGACCCAATCATAGATGCAGGTGACTCAGGGCTGGAGGAGCCTGGTGAGGCAAGTTTCGAGGAGGAGGACGAGCTGTCTTACTTCCAAATGATAGATGGTTTTCTGCCAGCTGGAGAGGCTGATCGGATCGCTGAGCTATGGGCTCAGTCCTATTCTTTTTGGACATTATTTTTTTACGATTTTATTAGGTGGCGCCATGTGCCTCTCTTATTCTTTTGGACATGTATATACGTATATATATGTATTTCTTTCGGTCTCTTTCATTTCAGTAGACTTGTGTGATGATTCTTCATGTTCCAGGAAATTCCAGATTTGCGCAATTAACCAGATTAACCGCATATTAATGTAAACCGGTCATAAGTGACCCTGGGAACTTGGGAGTTGAGTATATACGCGACCCCTGATTTTCAGGGCACTACAAGTTGGTATCAGAGCATGGTTTGGAAGTAACTAGGCCATGGGTCATGAGCTCACTGACGCGTCCGCTGACTTGAGAATAGATGCAACAAAGACTTAGGAATACCTGAACCATCCTAGACCCCGAACCGACAATCATAGATGAGGGGTAGGTCTTCTAACGAGTTAGGATCGGGAAGTGAGGGCGTGTAGCGATACTAAGCATCGAATCCGAGAGTCGTCCGATATTTTAACACATTGACAGGAACGGACCGGAATTCGAAGGATTTTAAGGTCGAAACCAATATCCGCATATGAATGAAACTAGTTCTGGGCTAAATTGGATAGTTCCAGCCCGTTTGAGGATAGGGACTTAGGGGCAAGTGAAATTTTACAGGAAAGAGAGGTGAATGGGGAAAATAGAGATTTTAGCCACTAACCGGGAGAAATCTCATGAAATCACTACACCCATTGCCTAGATCAGTTTCTCCTACCCCAAATTCATATATGGTACTTTCCTGGGGGCCTTACAGGTGCCCGAGAAATCACAAAACAAGCGAGCCAAGCCAGGCAGCGGCGTATCCTACGCCGGAATTGGTGTTCCCTATGCCGGATGCACAGAGGGGAGGCGTGCCCACACCTGGAGCGGCATTCCCTATGTCGGGTGGTCAGGGGTGCGGCGTGCAAATGCCGAGAGCGGCGTCGCCTACGCCGGCTGAGCCAGAGGAGCGGCGTGCCCATGCCGAGAACGGCGTTCCCTACGCCGGTCATCCAGAGAGCGGCATTGCCTACGCCGGACCTAAAAACGTGGGTTCCCCCTCTCCTAGTCTTGCAAACACGTGTGGGGACCACCTTTCTTGCTAAATAGGGGTGTTTAAAGCCCATTCCACTCTTTCCAAACCCACTCTAAAACCCCAACACCCATTTCCCTTCCTATCTCCCTCTCCCATTTTAGATTTACTTCAACTCATCTTCTTCTTCTTCACAACTCTCAACTCCATTTTTTTTTCTCTTTCATTAAAACCCATCCACTCTTCCCCTCTCACTTTTCCACCCTACTCCATCCTTTATTCTTCCAAATCCCTAAGGAAAAACTCTCTCCTTTCCATTCCTCAAATCCAAACCTCAATTGTATCACCTTCTTCTTCCACCCTAACCATTTTTATTTTTCTTTTTCTTTTTCTTTAAAAACCCATCCCACTTCATTTCTCCAAACCCCCATCTCTTCAAACCCATCTTCTCCTCCTCCACATTTTCCATCTCCACATCCTTCCAACTTCTCAATCCAACAAATCCATCCCAAATCCCACTCCTCAACTCATCCCCATTCTCAACTTCCATTCCCAAACCCCATTCTCATAACCTCATCCCCACATTTCATTTTTCAACCCATCATTACCAAAACCCACTCCTATACTGTAACGCCCCAGAAAATTGGGGGTCATGCATACGCTCGACTCCCGAGTTCCCGAGTGTCGCTTATCATGCATTTATGGTTTTTATGATTAATCAAATTTAACTGCACAATTTAGAATTACCTGAGGCACGAAGCACAATCACACCAGTCTACTGAAATGAAGGATATCTCACATATATACAGGTCCAAAAATAATAAAGGGTCGCCCAAGGCGTTGCCCAACAGAACAACAAAAGAAGGCTATGCCCAAAAAGAATAAAACCGAGCCCGCGGCTCAGCAAATCCAAATCCAACCCGATCAAGTCGATGGAGAGCCGCCCATCAGCTGCAAGTAGGAGAGTCCGTCCTCCTCGTCCAAGCTCACCTCGTCAGGTTCCTCATGCACTGGGTCACCTGCATCTATGAATGGGTCTGGTTGGTGTTTTAAAACACCGTTCCAGAGTGGGAGTGAGTGATCAACTCAGTGTGAACTATTGGTCTCAAGTTATAACAGGCATCAATTGTAATATGAACTTAATGAAAAGCAGTCATTCATCAACACCTAGCAACTCTTATTTAAATGCATGCATGCGGGATGATATGATGCATGCCCTCGCCACAACACTCCCTCAAGCGACTCCATCTAACGATCGCATATGACAGCACTCCCTCAGAGCGACCTCGACTTCCGAGTCGCCACCCTGACTAATGCGTGCAATGCAATCGTGTTAGCTGAGTTATTAGTTAAGTCCATTCATCCAGCAGGTTGGGGATTCTGATTCACCCTACGTATCAATGCTCTAAGCTGGTTGCGAGGCCAAGACCCCCCAACGCGTGAGGCCAAGACTTCGCGGTCCATGATCCCGTCAGGTTCCTCATTCCCAACTCCAAGCACATGAGGAGTGCCAAAAGGAAGGGATAGCTCGCGATCACTACGGGGAGGCGCGGTACCCCAGCGTAAGCCGACAGCTCGGACACAGTGTCCCATTCCACCATGCCCGGCTCACGAGACTGTGAACCAGTTTACAGGTAGATTATCGATGGGCTGCAATGGCTGTAGCGTGTCCTAGGTTCCGTACATGTGTGATCAAACATGGTTAACAACAAGGTTTGTCAGACAGTAGGCTAGACCATACAAGTCAGGCGAGCGTAAAACGAATGACCTCGGGTACAAGGGGCCCATGTAGTCGAACTACACCACCCGAACACGCCTGCCCAAACCCACGGGTTTAGCCTGAGGGTAGCCCCACCAATGAGACTACCATCTCTCCTCATGATTCCTGACCAACCTAAGGGTATGGAGGGTGATTCATAGTATGCCAGCTACCAATGTATAATCTAGTATAAACCACATCATGTTCTCATACTTCTCAACAAATCATTCAGATTCCCATAGTAAGCATGGTTAACAATATCATGGAACAAGTGCATGTGAGGTGTGTGTGTGTGGGTGAGGAAGTTATGCACTTCCTCTATCTCAAGCCATCATATGCACAAGGATAATGAAAGCATACATACTATGAGGTAACAATATATTGGAAAATCAATAAGGCATAAGCAAGGATTCATCCATACACATAAGCATGTGAGAAACAAGAACAACATCATGAAGGCTAAGCATGCAATCCATACAATTTCAACAATATACATTCATAGGGCTTCCTCTAGATTATTAAATCATAACAGCTAAGCAATCAAAATCATTAAGCTCGTACTAAAATTGGTGCTAGGCCACCTAAGAACAATAGTCTGCACCTTGGATTCGATGGAGGCTTGGAAACGACCTAGGAGATGTGGATTTCGGGGTAGAATGGCCGGAACCCCTAAAGGCGACCACTTGCTTGTTAGAATTTCAAGTAAATCTCCCTCATCACAAGGGTTTCAAAGAAAATAGGGAATGGAGCTTACCTAGTTGCTCAACGGATGAAATAGCGGTTGTGGGTTGAGGTTTCTTCTTGGAGAAGAGGTGAGAAGATGCAAGATTGGCTTCCTTGGGCCCTACCTCGATCTAGGGTCCACACTCCTCCTTCACTCTCTCTTCCTCCTCCTTTCTCCTCTTTCTCTTCTCCCTTTTCTTTCTTCTCTCTTCCCTTTCTCTAGGGCAAATTTGTATGGGAGAGGGGTGCCCAAAAGAAATCCCTTTTTATAATTCCAGATTTAGTGTAAATGGCCCCAAGCTTCCACAATTTCCTAAAATAGACCACTAGGACTCCCTATTGGTGTTGGGGGGCCTAATACCCCTTTGACCACCAAATTTGGTGTGTAGGTGCCTTATGACCTGACTAGGGTCCATGCAAAAATTTAGGGCGAACGGATGAACGGATATATGATCTGAGTAAGCGTTTCTGACCTTTAAGTCGCCCTGTGGGGGCCATTCTGGTGATTGGAGCATTTCTGATGGCCCTCTGGCCATGAAATTTATAGGATAAGTGGTCCATGGCACGATGAGGGGCCTTACAAAATTTGGGAACGAACGGATGTGGGGTTTGGTCGTGCGGGTCCGATTTGTGATCAACGATCACCGTACCACGATCGGGTCCCAAATTTGGTGGACGGGTGTAGAAAAATATATTAAATTACCACCGTAAATTTGAAAGAAATCCGACGGCTGTAAGGCCTGGTATCTCAGTTTTATTTGCAAGTACCAGATTCCAATTCTGGCATTGATGGGGTGCATTCGGCTAGTGCCAGATCCTAGTTTTGGGTGTCCACTGGGTCCGCAGTCCGCAATGGACCACAAGCCCAATGAGATCTATGATTTCCTAAATTTTTAGATTTTTCTGACCTTCCTCAGTCGTTGGACGGCCCACACGAGCTGTCACTAAGTGTAATCAGGCCCTCTGGCTTGACGGCTTGCACATGGTCTGATCGTGACCAGACTGGACCACTCGTGTATAAGCTAACGTTGGATGCTAATGGTTAGTTAAGTGATATTATAAGTTAATAAAATTTAAAAAAAATTCAAGGATTTTTGAAAATCCAAAACAATGAAAATCGAGGATGTTACATATACCCATTCACAAGATCCCTCTAATAAATCCACTTCAAACTCATCCACCAAGCCCAACCACATTTCTCTCACCCTCCCTTTTTCCTAGCCAAGGAATGGTTTTCCTTACCACCGTTGCCTCATTCTTCTCCATCTCGGTGATCCTTTCACTCATGGGGAAGAAAAGGCCGGCAACCGCCGAACCGGGACCGAGCCAAGAAAGGCGAAACAAGCAAAAGGCAGATCCAAAGGGGAAGGCGGTCTCAAAAGTTCGATCCAAGTGCAAAAATGACTCTCAAGGGGCTTCCACAATTCGAACCTCCTAACCGCCAGTTGAAGATACGAGAAATTTTCTAGTGCGTTGTGTCGCCTTCGAAGCCTCCGTGGCGGAGCATATGTTCGAAGATTTCCCCATAATTGGCCACCTTGTGGACAAGGATTGGGGTCCAATATTTTATGGGAATTACCAGGCGGATGCTGGACGAGTTAGGCTTTTTACCTGCAGATTGGAAACCCTGAATTTGAGCCACTGCGCTTTGATCTGATAGTAAGAGGTGAGAGGATTCTGATTGGGGTGAAGGTCATTGCCGACGTACTCGGAGTGCCTCAAGGCGAGGTATAAATTAACAAGAAAAACTTAGAGTCAAGTCAGGCGCGTGACGAGCGGACCCGCTTCTTGTGTGGGTAGGTTGTCAAATGGAATCGGGGTGAGCAAGGGCAGGGCCTGAACTCATCCAACTTGATCACGGAGTACCGGGTCCTTCTTCGCATTTGCACCCATAATGTCTACCCCAGGGTAGGAAACTGCAGTGAGTGCTCCCGCTACATGGTGGAGTTTCTATATTAAGTGGGGCGGGGTGCGGATGTGTGCCTCCCTAGCGTAATCCTTCACCAGATTGTACGGGCCGCAACATTGAAGCGGAAGGACGTATGCCTTCCATTTGGCCGTTTAGTCTGTCAGTTGGCCCAACGGTATGGAGTGGGCGGATCTGATGGAAAACCAGTGCGGACAGAGCTGTTGAATGATGATACGTTGAACAAGATGAAGATAGGCCCCAGGCAGCGACACGCCTGCATCGACCAACACAGGGACGTCAGCAAGGGGGAGGAAAAGAGCGAAGAGAGTGACGAACACGAGGACGAGAATGAAAATGAAGATGAGGGAGGAGCTGAGGGAACCGAGCCAGCTGGAGAGATTGGAGAAGTTGGCAGGGAGCCCCTTACTATCCCTAATATACGCGAGCGCTTGGATGCGCTCAAGGCCGAAGTAGAAGAGGTCAGGGAAAGCCAAGCCAGGTACCAAGCAAAACAGGACAAGTGGAATAAGAAGATATATCGGGCCATAAAGGCCCTGATCTGTTGCAGCAAAGGGGAAGAAGCACCTCCACTTTCGCCCGACTCAGATGAGTAGCGTCGCGACCTTGCGGATAACTAGTTGTAACGTCCCGAATTTTCATGGCCAGAGTATGTACTCGTATCCGAGGAAACCGGGTATTAATATTGTAAAGTGAGAATGTCTCAAGGACTTGCCTTGAGATTTTCTCCCACCGACATTACATTCATCTACATATTTGATGGAAACCACCCATAAGAATGAAATTAACTATCTTTCTCATTCCAAATGAAAATAAATAAATCGTCAAAAGTTCTCCCAATAGGAGCATAACACAAATTCTATTAATAATAAAAAATGTAAGCAAAACTAATTCCTATTCTCGATCTTAATCATCGGGTTCTCCCTCGAGTCGGTGCTCCTCTGGTTCTTCCATCTGTTTGTCACCTGCATCATCTATGTGGTTGGGAGAGGGTCAATGCCCAACTCATAGTGAAGGTCATCCTTCAAGATTAACAATAATTCAAGAGGTTCATAATAGGTAATAAAGAATGTTCTGATATGTCCCGTAGTCCACTAATACGAGGATATCATCATGCGCAAACAATCTACATGAGATGCATGCCTAGCATAGTGAGTGCAGCACATCATACATGGTGATCGTCACAATGTGGAATATAATTTATAGGAAACTCGGCTCGACCCGCATCCCATAACTACGGATATTCACCGGCATGGCCAACGCTAACGTGGATTTATGCGAACATCTCAAGGCAACACAACACGCGGTTGGGGGATTTACGTAACACGATGTGTTCATGGAGCGACTATTTGTGACATCCAATCCCGAAAAGTTGATGTAACACGTATACCGATTTACATACATCGATTGTGCACCACGCCAACCAACTCACGGAATTACGTGCCGACTAAGAGGGCCGCTACCCGTAACGCATTACGTCCATGATAAGATAACGATTCACTAGTTGTGATACCTCATAACACATCACTTGCACTTATAAAAAATATAGCCAAATCATGAAGAATATAAACTGATGCATGGAGGTTATGGAATAATAAGACACATGCCCATGCCTTTAAAGATAGACGGCACAAGACCAATATAATAAGAGAAGAGTGACAATGGTCAACCCAGCAGAAGTGGCAATGGCCAACATAACAAGAGAGAGTGACAATGGTCAACTCAAAAAGAAGAGTGGTAGAGCCAACTCAAATAAAGAGACGAGTGGCATAGCCAACTTAAATATAAAGACAAGTGGCAAAGCCAACTCAATAATGGATAAGGCAGGGCAAGGCTTGTACCCATGGCCTCACATGAATTCAGAGAATCACTAGTACTTGACATCATGTCGAAATCCCAAAAGGCCGATATTATAAAATAATCAATCAATAAGATAATTCCCATAGAACATGTAAACATGAAATACAGGATAATTCATATCATAAAAGGCACGAAAGAGGCTAATAATTGATGTGAAACATATAATAGCATGGAAGATTCAAAGCAATATGTAAAAACCATATAAGTTACATGTAAAGACAAATTCAAATTCATGAAGGCAGGAAAAGGCAAAATTCAATTTATCAACTTAAATTACTGTAAGTTTTAAAGGATAAAACCCTCACCTTTGGTTATCCGTCTGCTACTACCAAAGTTAGATATTCAGAAGCGCACCTTAGGATTAAATCTTGTCCTCATTCACAAGGCCCAAACGATTAAGATTAAGGCTTAATTCATATTACTATTGAATTCAATTTAATTTGGCAAATTACAATTTCGGCTTTATATCTTCCAACTTAGAATATATATATCTATCTAGATATTTCTAGGTTATACGAGTGTTATTCCACCTCTATTACTGGGACGAAAGGAAAATAAAAAAAATAAAAAAAAGAAGGAAATCAATCCAAACAAAGTCAGCAACCTACCTGACCTCGAGTCAACTTAGTGAGTCGACTCGACTCAACTCGGATTTCTCCCTTTCTTTCTCTTTTTCTTTTTCTTTCTCTTTTCTTTTCTTCCTTGCTTTTCCTTCTTTCTCTTTTCTCTTTTTCTTTTCTTTTCTTTCCTTTCTTCCCTTTCTCCCTCTGCCGGACGACAGCAGATTTAGCAAACAACTGCCGGATTTCTCTCTCTCTCTCCTTCTCTTCCTCACATTTTCTCCTCTCTTTTTTTTTCCTTCCTCCGCTGGGCATGAGTTATTTTTTATAGAGTGCAGCGCACGTTCCAGAATATTCCGCGAAGGCTTTCACAGATCGATTGTGCAACCTCTGCTTCTGGCGCGGCAAAATTTCAAAGACAGATCTACGTGCGATGGCTATTCTAGAAATCTGAGATCAGTTCTGCCTGATCTGACTTCTTGGGGCCGATTGGATCCCCCATTCGGAGCATCTAGACGGCCTGGATTGACCTCCAGCTCTTTGGTTTAACCGTCCAACAGGCCTGATCGGTCGATTCGCTCGGACGCACTCACCTTGCGTAAAGACGATTTGCAGAGATGTCGGTGGGGTCTGTATCCTCTGTTGTTTGAGAAATCCACACCTTCCATCAGCTGCGTAGTGGAATTTCGGTCAGGGATTGCGTGCTCCGACTTACAGTTGGCGTGGCCCACCTGGCGAAACGTGTGATGATAGCTCCGGCATTTAGCAAGCTTGTGACTGTTCCTGGGCGTGTCGTAAACCACTCTCATCAAGGTCTTGGTCCAGTCTTCTGTCCGGTTCGAATGGACGGTCCGAATGGGGCTTCCGGATCGAGCTAGTGACCCACCAACGTAGTCCGCAGGTCCCTGCTTCGCAACCCGCCTGCGGGAGAGAGGACTCTCTCCCGTGAACCATGCGGGTCAGCCCTGTGTTGACGGTCTCTCCGTTCCAGTGCACTGCGTCTGTACACGTTAGGTGTACAGGCACCATAGGTGGGGCCCACGGATGTGTTTTTGTGAGAGATCCCCTCCGTCCGTTTATTGTCCCATGTGATTTTAGGCGTTGAGTCCAAGATCGAAGTACATCTAAGAATCAGGTGGCCCTAGAATTGACTGTCAATGGATGATCCATCATCAGAGTTACTTCTACCCCGATCTAAAGGATGAAATTTATCGTGTACGGTTAATTTAAGGTAATTGAGCATTGCGTAAAATTTCGTGGTAATCGGATACTAGGAACTCCATGATCTACGATTCACGGGTTTATGAGTATTACTGATTTGTAAGTTTTGGGAATATCTAAAGGTTCAGTGTGGTTGAGGCCATGTTTCTAAGAGATTCTTCTGATGGGCCTATGTCTAAGCCTTACGATGTAGAATCATACATTGATTTGGTTTGAGGGATTGTACATTTACTGTATCATGTGATCACGGTCAGATGACCAGGGCTCATGCTAATTTTCTTGGTAACGCTCGAGGATTTTCGATGCTCGAGCATTGAAAAGCTCGGGGCGTTACAATCTACCCCTCTTAAAGAAAATTTCGTTCGCGAAATTCTTTACTTCTTGTTGTGGAATAGAAACCAAGTAGTTCAATAATACATTACCCTTTACCCTTTAGTTAGTGAATGTACTTCTCTATGATGCGCATTTGAAACTATTACTATCTACCCCTCTTAAAGAAAAATTTTTAAATCTTACCTCCCGCACTAGCCTTTGTTGAAGAGGTTGGGGTGCTTTTCCTTCATTTCTTCCTCGCGTTCCCAGGTTGCTTCTTCTTGGTCGTGATGTGACCACAGAACCTTGACCAGAGGAATAACTTTGGTTCGAAGAATTTGGTCCTTGCGATCGAGGATCTGCACGGGTTCTTCTACGTATGTGGCGTTATCCCTCAGTTCTATTTGTTCCCAGTTGATAATGTGAGAGGTGTCTGGTTCATACTTCCTTAGCATAGAGATATGAAAGACGTTATGAACATTGGCCAGCTGAGGGGGTAGCGCAATACGGTAAGCTACCTCTCCTACTCTTTCTAATATTTCGAATGGGCCGATATACCTGGGTGCTAGTTTGCCCTTTTTCCCGAATCGCATCATGCCCTTCATAGGGGAGACTTTGAGAAACACCTTGTTTCCTTCGAAGAATTCAAGATTTCGTCGCCGAATGTCTGCGTAGCTTTTCTGTCTGCTTTGTGCCGTCTGTAAGCGTTTCCTTATCAAATCGATTTTCTCGGAAGTAATTTGAACAATTTCGGGCCCTAGTGTACTCTTTTCTCCTACTTCTGCCCAACATTGCGGGGTTCGGCAAGGTCGTCCGTATAAAGCCTCCAATGGGGCCATGCCAATACTTGCTTGGAAGCTGTTGTTATAAGCGAACTCGGCGAGGTGGAGATAATCATCCCAGCTGCCCTTGAAATCCAAAATATAGGATCTTAACATGTCCTCGAGTACCTGATTCACCCTTTCTGTTTGTCCGTCTGACTGGGGGTGGAACGCGGTACTGTGATTCAAAGAAGTCCCTAGTGTTGTTTGTAGTTTAGCCCAGAGGTTTGAGGTGAAGCGGGAGTCCCTGTCTGATATGATCGTAGATGGAGTTCCGTGGAGTCGTACCACATTTTTTATGTACAACTCAGCTAATTCATTCATTGGTGCAGTGATTTTCATGGGTATAAAGTGAGCCGACTTAGTCAGCCAGTCCACTATTACCCATATTGAATCGTGGCTTCTTCTTGTTTTTGGGAGTCGTACTATGAAGTCCATCGATATAGAGTCCCATTTCCATAAGGGTATCTCGAGGGGTTGTAGCAGCCCAGCTGGTTTCTGATGTTCGACTTTTACCTGTTGGCAGGTGAGGCATTTAACCACATAAGCGGCGATTTCTCGTTTCATATTATTCCACCAATAATGACGCTTTATGTCCTGATACATCTTAGTGCTCCCGGGATGGATGGTTAATTTGGATCGATGGGCTTCGTCCAATACAGCTAATCTCAGCTCTGGCTTGTTGGGTACGCACAATCTATCACAACATCTAAGTCCACCATCCGGGCCCACGTGCCATCTCGAATCCTGGTTCGCTACTGCTTTCAAATAGCGCTCCTGCAGTTCTTCGTCCTGCCCCTGTGCTTTGATGATTTGACGTAGCAGCGAGGGTTCCACAGATAGGTTTCCGAGCAGGGTGTTCCCTTTTCCTAGGTCTAGCTAGATATTAAAATCCTTTATGAAGTCCAGCATTTTCCATTCTTAGAGTGGGATTACAGCTGCCGAAATACGAGTCTTCCTGCGACTAAGTGCATCAGCCACTACGTTTGCCTTCCCCGGGTGATATTGTATCTCAATTTTGTAGTCCTTTAGGGTTTCCATCCATCGGTGTTGACGCATATTTAAGTCCTTTTGGTCGAACAAGTACTTAAGGCTCTTGTGGTCTGTGTTAAGCTTGAATTGTTCCCCATATAAATAATGTCTCCACATTTTGAGAGCAAACACCACGGCTGCTAGTTCTAGGTCATGTGTTGGATAATTTTGTTCATGTACCTTCAGTTGTCTGGAAGCATACGCGATCACCTTGTTGTTTTGCATGAGCACGCATCCCAAGCCTTCGAGAGAGGCGTCTGTATATACTATAAATTCTACTCCTTCCTCAGGTAGGGTGAGTATCGGAGAGGAAGTTAACCTTTTCTTGAGTTCTTGGAAGGCTTCTTCGGCTTTTTCATCCCATTGAAAACGTGCATTTTTCTTCGTTAGGTTGGTTAACGGTCGGGCTATTTTGGAAAACTCCTTGATGAATCGCCAGTAGTACCCTGCTAACCCCAGAAAGCTTCTAATCTCGGTGACGATATCCGGCCTGGCCCATTGGAGAACGGCCTCTACCTTGGCCGGGTCCACTGCGATGCCTTGACGATTCACTACGTGTCCTAGGAATCTGACTTCTTCCTTCCAGAACTCACATTTCGAGAGTTTAGCGTATAGTTGATTCTCTTCCAGTAAGTTTAAGACCTTTCGTAAGTGAACCTCGTGTTCTTCTTTACTTCGCGAGTATATTAAGATGTCATCGATGAAGACTATAACGAATTGGTCAAGGAATGGTCTAAAAATACGGTTCATGAGATCCATAAAAACAGGTGGGGCATTCGTGAGACCAAAGGGCATTACCAGAAATTCGAAATGTCCGTACCTTGTCCTAAATGCGGTCTTATGAATATCCTCATCCTTAATTCTCAGTTGATGGTACCCCGATCTCAGATCAATCTTTGAAAAGAGTTGAGCTCCCTTTAGTTGGTCGAATAGGTCGTCGATACGGGGGAGAGGATACTTGTTTTTTACAGTTGCTTGATTTAGGCGACGATAGTCAATGCACAATCTCAGGGATCCATCTTTCTTTTTTACGAACAACACTGGCGCGCCCCAAGGAGAAACGCTTGGTCGAATGAACCCCTGCGTCAAGAGTTCTTCTAACTGTTTCTTAAGTTCTGCTAACTCGACTGGTGCCATACGGAAAGCGGGTAGGGCAATTGGGGCAGCCCCAGGCATTAGGTCGATAGCGAAGTCTACCTCCCTCCTGGGAGGCAATCCGGGTATCTCCTGGAATACCCTGGTGTATTCTTTGACCACCGGAATTTGTTCCACGTATACCTCTTCCAAGCTCATTATTCGTTGTAAGGGCTCCTCCCTCTTTCTTCCTTATATTATGATAGGAGATCGCCCTGCCGTGGTGAAGGTGATCCTCCTGGTCCTAATCTCAATGATTGCCCTAGTTTCATCCATCCAGTCCATCCCCAGAATCACGTCGAAGCATTTCATGTTTATTATCACTAGGTTAACAGATATTACGAGGCCTGCGATGGTGATGGGGCAGTTTTCGCAGTATTTGTTTAATTCCACCACCTTCCATAGAGGCGAAGCCACAGTGATTGTCTCCTTTGTGCGCTTTAATTCCAAATTTACCCGTTCTACTATCGAACTTGAGATAAAAGACAGGGTAGCTCCGCAATCGAATAAAAGTATAATGGGGGTATCTTGGATAGTAGCCGTACCTTCTATTAGTCCTGAGGCAGTATATGCGTCTTCCGGTGACCTCATGGCGTATAGACGGCCTTGGGATTTTTGAGGCGCACTTGGGCCAGATGGTTGCTTCTGTGATGGAACGGGGCGCCCTTCGTCTCTCATTTTCTTGTAGCAGTTCTTCATATCGTGTCCCAACTTCTGGCAGTAGCCGCATCCCGGGCAACTGTCTCGCGGATTTTTGTCTTCGGCGGTTCCGACTTGTTGCGGGGCAATCCTCGGTCTTTTGTCTAACAATGGTGGCATCCCAGGGTTTGTTCTGAGCCTCTTCCCGTCTTCGTGTTGCTGTAACCTGGCCCGTGATCTACGGTCGTCATCATTTTCGGCTCGAGTAGCCTTGTCGATCGCGTCGGCATAGCTTTCCAGATTTAAGCAACATATCTTGGAGTGGATCGAGGGTCGAAGGCCATCTTTAAACCGCTTGATTTTGAAGTCTTCGTCGTCGACTAATTTCGGCGCATAGCGCGATAACTCCGTGAACTTAGCCTCATACTGCGCGACAGTCATCCCGCCTTGAATGAGTTTCAGGAACTCGGATGTCTTTTCGTCTCGGTACAACCTTGGAAAGTACTTCTCAAAGAATCTCTTCTCGACGTCTTCCCAGTGCCAGGCACGGTTCTCAGGGACGGCCCTTTCTGTTGTCTCCCACTAATTGACTGCTTCCCCTTCAAACTTGAACGTAGCTAAAGAAACTTTGAGGTGGTCCGGGCATCCCATGGTCCTTAGTATTCTTTTGGTCTGTTTTACCCAACGTTCAACTGTCTCTGGGTTTGGTGTACCTGAGAATACTGGGGGCCTTAACTTTAAGAATTTTTCTAACATGAAGGTTTCATCGTGTCGTTTTGTACGAGGGGGGGTTGATGTAGGGGTGTGAGTAGGCGGAGACAGAGATGTTGCGGCTCGTGGGGAGTTATTGCCAGCTTGTTGTTGTAGTCTGTCCATGGTCTGCTGGGTCTTTTCCATAAACGTCTCTATCCGTCCCAGGATGGAGTAGAATGGTGCCCATGCTTGGGTATCTGGGGGTACCTGCCCTAGTGGTGGCCCTGGGAGTGTAGCCTCTTGGTGGGTTGCCGATAGCGAGGGCGTGGATTCCCCCATGGCTGCTTCCTGAGGGGTGTCTCCCTGTCTTATCTGCACTGGGGACAGGGAGTTGGATCGGGTAGTCTTCTTCTTAGGCGTCATCTCTCCTGTGGATGGAAAAATATGTTAGCGTTGAAAATATTACCCAAGGGTCCATTAAGGCATTACGAATATGTCATGCTGGTTGGTGTCTCTAGATTTATCATGGGGGAGTCCCAGAATCCATAGTTGCTAAGTTTCCCATCTTCCTTATAGGGAGCCTAAATGTGGTTTTCTGTTTCCTAAACTATATAATTCCCTTGCGGATCTAATTTTCATATGTATGTGTTTAATTTGCAATATTTTTTTTTCTTAGACTTCTAAAGCTTATGATGGTCCATCCCCCTTAGGCCCAGTTAATCTCATTCTTGGGCTCTGATACCAACTGTAACGTCCCGAATTTTCACGGCCAGAGTATGTACTCGTACCCGAGGAAACCGGGTATTAATATTGTAAAGTGAGAATGTCTCAAGGACTGGCCCTGAGATTTTCTCCCATCGACATTACATTCATCTACATATTTGATGGAAACCACCCATAAGAATGAAATTAACTATCTTTCTCATTCCAAATGAAAATAAATAAATCGTCAAAAGTTCTCCCAATAGGAGCATAACACAAATTCTATTAATAATAAAAAATGTAAGCAAAACTAATTCCTGTTCTCGATCTTAATCATCGGGTTCTCCCTCAAGTCGGTGCTCCTCTGGTTCTTCCATCTGTTCGTCACCTGCATCATCTATGTGGTTGGGAGAGGGTCAATGCCCTACTCATAGTGAAGGTCATCCTTTAAGATTAACAATAATTCAAGAGGTTTATAATAGGTAATAAAGAATGTTCCGATATGTCCTGTAGTCCACTAATACGAGGATATCATCATGCGCAAACAATCTACATGAGATGCATGCCTAGCATAGTGAGTGCGGCACATCATACATGGTGATCGTCACAATGTGGAATATAATTTATAGGAAACCCGGCTCGACCCGCATCCCATAACTACGGATATTCGCCGGCATGGCCAACGCTAATGTGGATTTATGTGAACATCTCAAGGCAACACAACACGCGGTTGGGGGATTTACGTAATACGATGTGTTCATGGAGCGACTATTTGCGACATCCAATCCCGAAAAGTTGATGTAACATGTATACCGATTTACATACATCGATTGTGTACCACGCCAACCAACCCACAGAATTACGTGCCGACCAAGAGGGGCGCTACCCGTAACGCATTACGTCCATGATAAGATAATTGATTCACTAGTTGTGATACATCATAACACATCACTTGCACTTATAAAGAATATAGCCAAATCATGAAGAATATAAACTGAAGCATGGAGGTTCTGGAATAACAAGACACATGCCCATGCCTTTAAAGATACATGGCATAAGACCAATATAATAAGAGAAGAGTGACTGTAACGCCCCGAAAAATCGGGGGTCGTGTATAGACTCGACTCCCGAGTTCCCGAGTGTCACTTATCATGCAGTTATGGTTTTTTTTTTATGATTAATCAAATTTAACGGCATAATTTGGAATTACCTAAGGCACGAAGCACAATCACACCAGTCTACTGAAATGAAGGATATCCCACGTATATACAGGTCCAAAATAATAAAGGGTCGCCCAAGGCGTTGCCCAACAGAATAACAAAAGAAGGCTAGTCCAAAAAGAGTAAAGCTGAGCCCGCGGCTCAGCAAATCCAAATTCAACCCGATCAAGCCGATGGAGAGCCGCCCATCAGCTGCAAGTAGGAGAGTCCGTCCTCCTCGTCCAAGCTCACCTCGCCAGGCTCCTCATGCCCTGAGTTACCTGCATCTATGAATGGGTCTGGTTGGTGTTTTAAAACACCATCCCAGAGTGGGAGTGAGTGATCAACTCAGTGTGAACTATCGGTCTCAAGTTACAACAGGCATCAATTGTAATATGAACTTAATGAAAAGCAGACATTCATCAACACCTAATAACTCTTATTTAAAATGCATGCATGCGGGATGATATGATGCATGCCCTCGCCACAACACTCCCTCAAGCGACTCCATCTAACAATCGCATGACAATACTCCTCATAGCGACCTCGATCTTGCCGAGTCGCCACCCTAACTAATGCGATGCAATGCGATCATGTTAGCCAAGTTTTTAGTTAAGTCCATTCATCCGGCGGGTTGGGGATTCGATTCACCCTACATGTCACCGCCTAATCTGTCATGAGGCCAAGGCCCCATCAATGCGTGAGGCCGAGTCCCCGCGGTCCGTGATCCCGTCGGGTCCTCATTCCCGACTCCAAGCCATGAGGAGTGCCGATAAGGAAGGGATCGCTCGCGGTCACTGACGGGAGGCGCGGTACCCCAACGTAGGCCGACAAATCTCGGACACAGTGTCCCATTCCACCATGCCCGGCTCACGAGACTGTGGACCAGTTATAGTCTAGTCATCAATGGGCCACAAAGGTTGTAGGGTGCATCAGGTTCCATACATATATGTGCGAACATGGTTAACAAACAGGGATGATCAGGTAGTAGGCTAGTCTGCACAAATCAGGCGAGCATGAGACGAATGGCCTCGGGCATAAGAGTTCCATGTAGTCGAACTACAGCCACCCGTACACTCCCGCCCCATCCGCGAGCCTAGCCTTAGTGTATTCCTACCGATGGGACTACCCTCTCTTGTTAGGTTCCTGACCATCCCAAGAGCGCAATAAAAGAATCTACCGCATGCCCACGACTCATATTACCATCTAGCACATCCATATCATATTATCAAGCATCCTAACCACACCAAACATATACCTCAAACAAGCGAGCAAGAATTATCATAAAATTAAAGTGCATGTGAGTGTGTGGGTTGTGCGAGGAAGTTATCCCTTCTTCCATCTCAAGAAATCATGAGCATCACGGCAATTAGTCACACACACAATGAAGCACCGCATATGAGGGATTGCATCAACAACCACAAGCATGTTATCATTCAACATAATATCATGTGAAGGTACAATATATATCACATTGGGAGTTAAACATGCATGTTCTAACAAATCTAACAAACATGAAAAATCCTTAGGATTCTCTCTAGAATTTCAAACATAACAATCCAAGCACTCAAAATCATTAAACCTATAGTAAAATTGGTGCTAGGCCACCTAAGAACAATAGTCCGCACCTTGGATTTGATGGAGGCTTGGAAACGACCTAGGAGATATGGATTTCGGGGTAGATCGGCCTAATCCCTAAACCAAACCTTGCATGTGAGAAATTTCATGCCAATCCCTTCTCAATAGATGGATTCCAAGAAGAAGAAGTGAAGGATCTTACCTAGACGGCCAACGGATGATTATGGAGGTTGTGGAGGAGAGCTTCTCCCTTGAGGAGAAGTAGGAAGTTGAAATAGTTGATTTCCTTGGGCCCCACCTTGATCTAAGGTCCACCTAGCTCTTCTTCACCCACACTTTCTTCTCTCCTTTCACTCTTGCTCTCCCTTTTTCTCTCTTCTCTCTTTCCTTCTCTAGGACAAAATCGTATGGGGAGAGGGGGTGCCCAAATGGGGCCTTTTATAATGCCGGTTTGGTGTAAATGGCCCCAAGGGCTAGGTTTTTACTATACTAGACTTATGGGAGGGTCTTTCAGGATCTAGGGCCCTATCACCCCTCGTGCCACCAAATTCGGTGTGTAGGTGTCTTATGGCCCGATTAGGGCCCATGCAAAAATTGAAGGCGAACGGATGAACGGATATATGATCCGAGCAAGCGTTTCCGACCTTTAAGTGGCCCAGGAGGCCCATTTTGGTGATTGGAGCATTTCTGATGGCCCTCGGCCATGAAATTTATAGGATAAGTGGTCCATGGCCCGATGAGGGGCCTTACAAAATTTGGGAACGAACGAATGCGGGGTTTGGTCGTACAGGTCCGATTCGCGATCAACGGTCATCGTGCCACGATCGGGGGCCCGATTTGGTGGGCAAGCGTTGAAAAATACATTAAACCTTCACCGTAAATTTGGAAGAAATCCGACTACGTGGAAGGCCCTCGTTCTTTTGTCGGTGCGATTTTAATCTGCATTGGTGGGCGCATTGGGCAAGCGTCGATGGTACTTCAGGTGTCCATTGGGTCCGTAGTCCGCGATGGACCACAAGCCCAGTGAGATCTAAGATTTCCTAAATTTTTAGATTTTTCTGACCTTCCTCGGTCGCTGGGCGGCCCACACGGGCTGTCACTAAGTGTAATCGGGCTACCTGGCTTGACGGCCCGCACATGGTCTGATCGTGACCAGACAGAACCACTCGTGTATAAGTTAGCATTGAGTGTTAATGGTCATTAAGTGATATTATAAGTTAATTAATTAAAAAAAATAATCAATGATTTTTTTTGGAAATCCAAAACAGTGAAAATCCGGGGTGTTACAGTGACAATGGTCAACTCAACAGAAGTGGCAATGGCCAACATAACAAGAGAGAGTGACAATGGTCAACTCAAAAAGAAGAGTGGCAAAGCCAACTTAAATAAAGAGACAAGTGGCATAGCTAACTCAAATATAAAGACAAGTGGCAGAGCCAACTCAATAATGGATAAGGCAGGGCAAGGCTTGTACCCATGGCCTCACATGAATTCAGAGAATCACTAGTACTTGACATCATGTCGAAATCCCAAAAGGCCAATATTATAAAATAATCAATCAATAAGATAATTCCCATAGAACATGTAAACATGAAATACAGGATAATTCATATCATAAAAAGGCACGAAAGAGGCCAATAATTGATGTGAAACATATAATAGCATAGAAGATTCAAAGCAATATGTAAAAACCATATAAGTTACATGTAAAGAAAAATTCAAATTCATGAAGGCAGGAAAAGGCAAAATTCAATTTATCAACTTAAATTACTGTAAGCTTTAAAGGATAAAACCCTCACCTTTGGTTATCCGTCTGCTACTACCAAAGTTAGATGTTCAAAAGCGCACTTTAGGATTAAATCTTGTCCTCATTCACAAGGCCCAAACGATTAAGATTAAGGCTTAATTCATATTACTATTGAATTCAATTTAATTTGGCAAACTACAATTTCGGCTTTATATATTCCAACTTAGAATATATATATATATCTATCTAGATATTTCTAGGTTATACGAGTGTTATTCCACCTCTATTATTGGGACGAAAGGAAAATTAAAAAAAATAAAAAAAAATAAAAGAAGGAAATCAATCCAAACAAAGTCAGTAACCTACCTGACCTCGAGTCAACTCAGTGAGTCGACTCGACTCGACTCGGATTTCTCCCTTTCTTTCTTCCTTTCTTTCTCTTTTTCTTTTTCTTTCTCTTTTCTTTTCTTCCTTGCTTTTCCTTCTTTCTCTTTTCTCTTTTTCTTTTCTTTTCTTTCCTTTCTTCCCTTTCTCCCTCTGCCGGACGGCAGCAGATTTAGCAAACAACTGCCGGATTTCTCTCTCTCTCTCTCCTTCTCTTCCTCACGTTTTCTCCTCTCTTTTTTTTTCCTTCCTCCACTGGGCATGAGTTGTCTTTTATAGAGTGCAGCGCACGTTCCAGAATATTTTGCGAAGGCTTTCACAGATCGATTGTGCAACCTCTGCTTCTGGCGCGGTAAAATTTCGAAGACAGATCTACGTGCGATGGCTATTCTAGAAATCTGAGATCAGTTCTACCTGATCTGACTTCTTGGGGCCGATTGGATCCCCCATTCGGAGCATCTGGACGGCCTGGATTGACCTCCAGCTCTTTGGTTTAACCGTCCAACAGGCCTGATCGGTCGGTTCGCTCGGACGCACGCACCTTGCGTAAAGACGATTTGTAGAGATGTCGGTGGGGTCTGTATCCTCTGTTGTTTGAGAAATCCACACCTTCCATCAGCTGCGTAGTGGAATTTTGGTCAGGGATTGCGTGCTCCGACTTACAGTTGGCGTGGCCCACCTGGCGAAACGTGTGGTGATAGCTCCGGCGTTCAGCAAGCTTGTGACCGTTCCCGGGCGTGTCGCAGACTACTCTCATCAAGGTCTTGGTCCGGTCTTCTGTCCGGTTCGAATGGACGGTCCGGATGGGGCTTCCGGATCGAGCTAGTGACCCACCAACGCAGTCCGCAGGTCCCTGCTTCGCAACCTGCCTGCTGGAGAGAGGACTCTCTCCCGTGAACCACGCGGGTCAGCCCTGTGTTGACGGTCTCTCCGTTCCAGTGCACTGCGTCTGTACACGTTAGGTGTACAAGCACCATAGGTGGGGCCCACGGATGTGTTTTCATGAGAGATCCCCTCCGTCCGTTTATTGTCCCATGTGATTTTAGGCGTTGAGTCCAAGATCGAAGTACATCTAAGAATCAGGTGGCCCTAGAATTGACTGTCAATGGATGATCCATCATCAGAGTTACTTCTACCCCGATCTAAAGGATGAAATTTATCGTGTACGGTTAATTTAAGGTAATTGAGCATTGCGTAAAATTTCATGGTAATCGGATACTAGGAACTCCATGATCTACGATTCACGGGTTTATGAGTATTACTGATTTGTAAGTTTTGGGAAAATCTAAAGGTTCAGTGTGGTTGAGGCCATGTTTCTAAGAGATTCTTCTGATGGGCCTATGTCTAAGCCTTACGATGTAGAATCATACATTGATTTGGTTTGAGGGAGTGTACATTTACTGTTTCATGTGATCACGGTCAGATGACCAGGGCTCATGCTAATCTTCTTGGTAACGCTCGAGGATTTTCGATGCTCGAGCATTGAAAAGTTCGGGGCGTTACACTAGTAGTTGCTTTAAGCTAATTAGACCTAATCCCCTGTACTGAAAGATAGTTAGGACCTTCGCTTATCTAGCTTGTATTTTCCTTTCTGTCTAGCATGACTGTTGATGCTTGTAATCCATACTGTAACATGTAACTGGTCATATCAATGGCATTTTGAAATTAATGTGAATGTGTGGATTGCCTCGGAAGATTTCTTGTCATCCTGAAAATGTTTATATGTATGTTGCTTGTGTGTTATGATTACTGTATACCATAGCGACTTCAGGGCTTTAGCCTCCACAGGCATATCGTGGATGGCTAGATGAGACACCAAAAATCTGTTATTAGCATCGGCCTTCCATAGATGGCCCTGGGTGAAAATTCCTAAACCCTCTTAGTACCAGAGGACGCCCCAACGTCGAAACCGAGTGGATATATATGAGCGCACGAGGGTTGTATACCAGTAGGTCGCGTCTCACACTGTGTCGTGGTCGGTTGGGAGGGGGTGTGGCCTTACCTATCTGAGCGAGTAGGCATAGCTAGGCTGAGTTTGACTAGCTCGTGAATGGGTTCGCTATCGACGTGTCAGGTAGATACTGGCTGACTACTGGCCAAGTGGATAGTGAGGTCTCTTCCACTTACCCAGTTGTGCGCTTGATGGGGCGGCAAGCTGGTGTAGAGTATACTAGACCCCGAAATGATCCCAGGGATGAACAGTACTGATACGTGGACTTATTGAGCAGGAGTTATATACTCATTCATTCATTCATTCACTATCCATTCGGGCTGATGGTACACAACTATTTGTTACGTGTACCTTCACAATAGTTAGGATTTCGGTTGGGGCGCGTGACGAACCTGATATCAGGAGTTTAGCACATTGAGTCTGCCTATCCAAATTAGGTATGAGACTGGTTTGGATAGAAGTCCCTTGTGATAGACCTCATAGCTTGCGATACAACGTACCATCATCCCGACTTCACACTCCTGCATGGTCATTCGCACCGCTATTGCATTGCATCCGCGGTATCTGATACTTGACTCTTTATGACTAATTATTTATATAGCTGATTTGTATTGTGTATTCTAATATTGTATAACTCATGGACTTGTCAGTATTTTCACTTACTCTGATATTGTATGATTCATGATCTTGTCAGTATTTCCAATATTGTATGATTATGACATTGTATTGTATACTTGTCACTTACCTTGTACACACACTTTCACCACCCTCTAAGCTTTCTATAAGCTTATGCACGATAGATGCGTGCAGGTGATGTTAGGTTGCGGCGACGTTGAGCTTAGAGCGTGCAGATGTCTTCTAGAGTTTTGATTTTATTTTGACATATATATTTCCCTTTCAGCATTGTATTCAAAGTTTATATTAGTGGATATGTGATGATGATGTTGCCTTTATGATTTGGGTAAACTTGTGGTTATGCTTATTACAAGCTAAATGTACAAAAAAAAATCCCTCCTTATAGGATCTGAGGTTCGGAATCTGGCATATGGATGCTGGGAGCCGAGAATAGGGTACTATAGAGGCTGTCAGCATCGGATTCGGAGATCAGAAATTTTGTGAGCCCAGTTTTCGAGTTTGGTGTGTGACATGCAACCTGGAACACCTTTCATCCATTGAAGCCCATTGATAACTGTTTGAAACTGATCCACTGTCTCCAGAGCCGGGCATGGTGGAATGAAACACTGCGTCTGAGCTATCGGCCTACGCTGGGGTGACGAACCTCCTCGTAGTGACGCGAGTGATCCCACTTCCCAGCACTCCACATGTGCTTGAAATCGGAGATGGGGAACTTGATAGGATCAAGGATTGCGGGATCCTGGCCTCGCACGTTGAGGGGTCTTGGCCTTACAACTAGTTAATGACATTAATACCGTGGGGTGTACTAGTTTTCCTAATCTATTGGATGAACGGAATTAATTAAAAACTTGGATAACACGATCATGATCGCATCGCACTAGTTAGGTTGGCAACTTGGTAATTAAGGTCGCAATGAGGGAGCGTTGGTCATGCGCGATCATTAGACGAAGTCGCTCAAGGGAGTGTTGTTGCGAGGTCATGCATCATATTATAATACATACATATGCATTAACAAGACTAGTTAGGGATCTATGAATGTATATTTTTCATTAAATTCATCACAGAATTGATACTTGTTGTAACTTAAGGCTAATAGTACCCACTGAGTTTATCACTCACTCCCACTCTGGGACGGTGTTTTAAAACACCAACCAAATTCTTCAGTAGATGCAGGTGATGCTGAGTTTGATGAGTCGTGCGGTGCGAGCTTATATGAGGAGGATGAGTTATCCTACTTCCAGCTGATGGGCGGTTCACCATAGATTTAGCGGACGGATTTTGGATCGCTGAGTGGTGGACTCAGCGCGCTATTCTTTTGGACATATCATATTTTTTGTATTTTTATTGGGCGATGCCTTGTGCGACCTATTGATATATTTTGTGGACTTGTATACACTAGCCGCTTCCATTTCAGTAGATTAGATGTGATTGTGATTCATGTTCCAAGTAATTCCATACTGCTCATTAAACTAGATTAAACATAAAACAGTAAAATTGGTTATAAGTAATACCCGGGAACTTGGGTGTCGAGTGTATGCACGACCCCTAATTTTCAGGGCGTTACATATATGTTTTGTTTCCACACTGTCCATCCATTTAGAGAGATCATATTTGGGCATGATCCAAAAAATGAGTTAGATCCAAATCTTGAGTGGACCCCACCACAGAAAATAGTGGAGAGAGCAACGCCCATCATTAAAAAGTTCCAAGGGCAACAAAAGTTTTTGATCAAGCTATTATTTGTGTTTTCCTTTCTTTCATGTCTGAGTTAATACATGAACAGGTTGGATCTCAAATAAACATTATGGTGGACCTTCAGAAGGTTTCAACGGTAGGCGTCACTCTCCCCACTGTTTTTTATAGTGGGGTCCACTTTAGCCTTGGATCTGACTTATTCTTTGTATCATGCCCTAAAATGATCTCTCCAAATGTATGGACAGTATGGATATAACACATGCATCATTGTAGGGCCCACAGAACTTTGGCGACGTCACTTTAGTAGCGAGTCTCGCTACTCAACCTCTGCGTACGGAAAAAGTTAGAAAACAAAATATAGGAGACGGTTGGGGTTCTCTATGGACCGAATACACATGCGGGCTAACGGCTCCGTTTGCTGATGTGTCCTCATGCCTTCCGACGTAACCTCTTTTCACCAGTCAATGAGCTACACGTCCAGCCCGTCCGGAGCTCCAGACGGGCGGGGGTAGTACCTAATCCGTGCCCTGGTATCAGGGGACAACCCCTGCCATGTGTAATAATTATGTTTTTTTGAATCGCATCCCACCTAATCCTTCCCAATGCAATGAGCCAAACATGCTTTAAATGTTTATGAAGGTTACAATGGGAGGGTATTCTCTTTCCACAATTATCATGATTTATTCAAGTAGGTTGTCTTGTAAATGTTCATGAAGGTTTTTCGATGGGTAGGTATTCACTCTCAACTATCATCATGATTTATCACAGTAGGTTTTCTTGTAAATGTTCATGAGGGAGGGTTTTTCGATGGGTAGGTATTCACTCTCAACTGTTATCATGAATTGATTTGAATTTTAGGTAGGTGTTGTACATAAAAGGGTGCATCTAACTGATGGGTGTGTCAACTTCAAAATATCCAATAAAACCCACATGGCATTTACTGAAGCTCCCAATAGGAGCTTTTAATGCATGATAATAAAATAAATGCTAAAAAAACATGATTATACTTTAATAGTGTACGAGGGGGACCAGTCAATGCCTGAGTAACAATATCTTTACATGCCAATAATAAAAATTTTAAAATTGACTAATTGAATAGATTTTTTGGCCGTGGTCTTCCATGATGGGCCATGATATCAATGGCTTATATAAACCAACCATGGGAGCTACATGTGCAAGCTCAATGCACAAGTAAGTTTCATGGAAATTAATATTTTAACCAAATACTGCCTTTAACCTGAAAAATACTTTTGGAGGGATGAAATTACAAAAATACTCTCATTTATTATTATTTTTTCTTTAAAAAAATAGTAAAAGTGAGGACTTGTACGACCAACATGGTATGTATATAACATTCAATCCATTAAATGTATGCACCAAATCATGGTTATAACACAAACCAAACATCACATCAATCGGATGGGATACACTTAAATTGGGATATTTTAAATATTAATTTACATTATTTTTTTAAGGATTGACTCACTTAACAATTGGATCTGTTATATTTTTCATTTATATAACAATAATGTTGGTGTGCATCTGTCGGGTGGGTTAGATGAGTCCATGATGTAATTTCTCCTCTTTAAAAGCACCACTATTTGGTAAAATCCAATTCCAAGAGGAGCATTGCAATAAAAATCCATAAATATTTTTTGTGTCCTAATTTCTTATGATAATTAACTTTAATGTTGAAGATTTAAATATATTAACATTTAACTGGTTTGATCAATGGAGCCAGCAACTGTACCAGTTCGGTTTCTATGACATTTTCCTATTCTACTGCCCAATCTAGACCGTTTGGTAGACAGGACACCTTTTGGATTGTCTATGGGTCAAAATTTTAATCAAGCAGAGATCCTGACCACTCGATGAGTGTACCTTTTTTTATTCACCGTTAACAACATGTAAAACTTGCATATGAAATTTGGACCATCAGGTCATCATGCTGGGGTTCTATTTGTAAGGTGGCCCATCCAAGATTCTCCACAACTATTGAATAATCAGGTTAATTATCATATGTAGGGATCTGGAGGAACGATGGGGTGCACCATACGTTTAGTTGTACAACACATCATGCAATTATTCCTTGATCAGGTGATATATATCAGATCTGGACCGTTCAATTGATATGCTAACTGGTCCCAAAAAATCTGACCAATACTTTTTTTTTCTTCTTTTTAGGAATTTCCAATTATCAACAGGTACACACACATGTGAACCAAGGAAAGCACATGCATCATAGATTATAGGCCGTTAATTTAGTTGGCCATTTATTCAGATCTGGGCCTGGACCATTAATTGCCACAAATGGGGTTCGACCACTGGAAAGTCCTGACCCGGGCTCATTAATGGACCTGTTAAGCCTGGAGACCTGCACCGTTTATTTTGATGGCCTGCAATGTGTGTACCGTGTACGTGTTGCTGGAAGACCAGCGCTGACGCTTCTCGAGCTCCGAACTGTATGAACGGTTAAAAGTAGATCAAAGTTATATGGGACCAAAAATGATCTATTTATTATATCCACACCGTTCATCCATTTGGAGAGATTGTTTTAGAGTATGATTCCAAAAATGAATCATATCCAATTCTCAAGTTGATCACACGACAATTAGCCGTAGGGAGAATGATTCTAGGCACCACCATAACGTTTATTTTCCATCCAATCCGTTCATAAGGTCAGACAGAAAACAAGATCCAAAACTTATCTGACCCCAAAAATCTTTTAATGGTAGATGTTCAATCCTCCACTGGTTTCTTCAGTGTGGTCCACTTGATCTTTGGATCTGTTTTATTTTTTGTGTAAAGCCTTAGAACGAGCTCACGAAATAGACGGACGGTTTCGATATAACACATACCTAATGATGGGACCCACATAACTTGCTTACGTCAACATATCAGCCACTTCGGTGGTGTGTGGCACTGGTACATCAGCCAATCCGCTTCAGTGAATTACCTAATCCCTTGCGTGATGTTGGGATTCCCCATCAAATCAGAGAGCAGATAAGGTGCACCCCAGCCTCACAGGAGATGGTGCGGCCTAACCGTGGACCCCGCCTTGATTTATGTATTATATGTCCACACAGTCCATTTTGCCAAATCATTTTACGGCACGATACTAAACATGAAGTAGATCCAAATCTCAGGTGGACCATACAATATGAAACAGTGGTGATTGAACATCCCACCATTAAAAGCTTCCTAGGGCCCACCGTAATGCTTTTGTAACGTTTATTTACCATCCAACCGGTTGATAATGTCACATAAACCTGGATGAAAGTAAAATACAAATATCAGCTTAATCCAAACTTTGTGATCCATTATAAGCTGTTCATAGTCAGTCACCGCTCTTTCCTATGGTTCATCTGAGATTTGGATCTCCTTGGATTTTGGGCTCATGTTCTAAAATGAAGTAAAAAAACGGATAGATGGTGTGGATATAGAATACATGCTCTAAAAAACAGGGCTGCACCGTCTTGGGTGAGGCTTAGCTTGCACCAAATCCATCCCAAAAAATCAAGCCTATCAAATCGTTGGTGGGCCACACCATAGACAACAATAGATAACCCTCCAAAATCACCCAGTAGTCTATATTATGGCTTGATCAGGTGGGCCACACCTCCAGCTTGTATGGTAAGCTTCTGGTCCAGGGACTTAGAAAGGAACTGGACTCAGATGCTTTGCTTTTTTAGCACGCTTGATATTAGACATTATCAACGAAAGTGGGGTACTGGTCATTTTCTACTTGCATGGCCTTGCATGATCGTTTGGGACATCGATAGTGAGAGTTTGGCATATAGTCGATCTAGTCCGTTGATTCTAATCTTGGTCATTTTCTACTTGCATCGCCTTGCATGATTGTGTGGTACATCGATAGTGAGAGTTTGGCATATAGTCGATCTAGTCCATTGATTCTAATCTTGGTCATTTTCTACTTGCATCGCCTTGTATGATTATGTGGAACATCGATAATGAGAGTTTGTCATATAGTTGATCCTGTCCATTGATTCTAATCTTGGTCATTCTCTACTTGCATCGCCTTGCATGATTATGTGGAACATCCATAATGAGAGTTTGGCATATGGTCAATCCAGTCCGTTGATTCTAATCTTGGTCATTGTCTACTTGCATCACCTTGCATGATTGTGTGGAACATTGATAATGAGAGTTTGGCATATAGCTGATCTAATCCGTTGATTCTAATCTTGGTCATTTTCTACTTGCATCGCCATGTATGATTGTGTGGAACATCAATAGTGAGAGTTTAGCATATGGTTGATCCAGTACTTGATTCTAATCTTGGTCATTGTCTACTTGCATCGCCTTTCATGACTGTGTGGAACATCGTAGTGAGAGTTTGGCATATAGTTGATTCAGTCAGTTGATTCTAATCTTGGTCATTTTCTACTTGCATCGCCTTGTATGATTATGTGGAACATCAATAATGAGAGTTTGGCATATAGTTGATCCAGCCCATTGATTCTAATCTTAGTCATTCTCTACTTGCATCGCCTTGCATGATTATGTGGAACATTCATAGTGAGAGTTTGGCATATAGTCGATCCAGTCCGTTGATTCTAATCTTGGTCACTTTCTACTTGCATTGCTTTGCATGATTGCGTGGAACATCGATGGTGAGAGTTTGGCATATAGTCGATGTAGTCCGTTGATTCCGTTGATTCTAATCTTAGTCGGAGCATCATCACAGCAGTCCCATAAATCAGTTGTTAGTACACATGGCGATGAATCTAGACCGTCCAAGTGGTGGTACATTATTGACCTATCTTTTGGACCGTCAACATCTTAGGTCAGTTGTTATGATTGGCTGATGGATATGAACCATCACGGATGCAAGGTGCTAGCTGGACCATTTCAATCCACCATCCAGACCCTCGACCACTGACCCTTTTGCTTTCTACTCGGTATGAAGAAATAGATCTCTAGGATCAATGAGTTGGTCTTCCTATCAATCAGAATCTGTCCGGAGATAGGACCAACTAGATCTACGGTCTGGATCCATTTCCACCTGCCACGTCTAAGCAAGTTGAGTTCCTTTTTTCTATGGTTAAAATCATCCGGAAGCGATCGAAGGGACCATTATCTACCCATCTGTCAACGTGGCATATGTATTCAAGATCTATACCATTCATCATGTGGGCAAGCCTGATGTGGATTCCGGATCCATGACTGTGGGGCCTACCATGAAGTATGTGCCTTAAATCCATGCCGTCCATATGTTTTGACAGCTCATTTCAGTGCACGATACAAAAAATGAATCATATATAAATCTCAGGTGGACCACACCACATGAAACAGTGGTGATTGACCGTTAAAAACTTCTCATGGGCTACAGAAGTTTTGGATCAAGCTGATATTTGTGTGATCCCTTCATCCAGATCTTTGTGACCTAATTAACAGATTAGATGGAAAATAAACATTCCGGTGGCCCAAGAAGGTTTTAATGGTGGGTATTCAATCAACACTGTTTCCTATGGTGTGGTCCACCAGTGATTTGGATCTGCCTCATTTTTGACATCATTCCCTTAAATGAGCTGTAAAAACGGATGCGGGTCATGGATGTAAGGCATATACATCACGGTGGACCCCACACTTAGGGAGCTATTCACCAAAGCCGCGCCCTCATAAGTGGAGCGTGCCCAAAAGTCAGCCTCGTCCGCTCATCAAGTGGGCCAGGAAAAGAACGGTCACTGTCTACCCACTTGCCAACCAGGCATATGTGTTCAAGATCTATAACATTCCACCGAAAGTTTAACCTGGTCCACTCATCAGGTAAGCAACACAAATATGACAAAAATGGACGGTTAGGAAAAAGTGACGTGTCTTAAATTAAAGTAAATGTATGGCCCACCAGATGAGTGGACTAAACCTTTTCATTTCTATAAAAAAATCTCACCGTCTGCCCACCTGCCGCTGACTCACACTCGCACACGAGTGAGAAGTCGGCACGTATGCCGCGATTCCCTCATATACAATTTCTCAAGATCGAGAGCGGCATTTTCCTCGGCTCCTGTAGTGTCCCACCGCCATTCATGCGCTTTTCGTCGCGTAGTTAGCATCTTGCATGATGACGTGTCACCCCTAGAACATCACCACGTGTACATTGCCAAATTCCACGTCGACACCGCTCCTCGGATGCCTTTCAAATCAACTATAAAATACAAAAATACTGACCGAACTGCCCCTGCCCACTGACACAAGTCAGAAGCCCGATCTGTAAGCCACGAGAAGGTATTTTCGTCAAATAAAAAAATTTCGAACTTTTAGGCGGTTTTGGTGGTCCCATCTGGTGCATCATCGCACGTACGTCTCTCGCTGCACTAATATATAAAAACGCGGACATGGTTGAGCTAATCGGACCGTTGATTTTCAGTGAATAAGATGCCCTACACGTTTTCTAGATCAGATGTTTTTTAACTCTTGCAACGGTTACCTACATATAGACGGTTGAAAAAAATGCAGCAACGGCCCAAAACTGACAAACTATCTAATGGTTAGGATCGTCCATTCCGTAAGACAGTATCAATGATATATGAGGCCCACTTACACGAGTTGGTTGAATCAGGGCTCTGTAAGGCCTCATGTTCGGCTGGCTGGATTTATTTACAGTTCTTCACGGTTTTGTATGTCACGGGTGAAAATCTAGACCGTCCAAATCCGTCTGACCGTGGATTGATAAACCATCGCACCGTACAAATAATAGTAACTCACCATTTTACATTTAACCCTTCATTTAAAAGATCACAATTGGATGGCTAAGATTGCTCAATCAGTGGGACTTTCAAGCTATGCTCCATCTACAACTTTTCCAATAGTCGGGATGGAATAGATATCCGTACAAGTGTGGCACGTGTAAGGAAGATGAGTTTCCAGTTACCACCGTCCAGAAAAAGAGACCTACAATGTGGGAGCTCTTCCATGTTCGACTCGAGCAGGAAATCCACAGATAGGCAAAGATCTGGCGGCGCACCTAATGGACGGTTTGGATGGCACTCATATATCACGGTGGGTCCCACGCTGCTGGAATGTATGGTAACTACCAATACGTTTGAACGCATCCAATCATTACGTGTCATGTAAGTCTCCCGCATCGATATATCTTTCACAAAAATCTGATGGAGTGGACAGTTAAACCATCTAATTAGGAACTTTTTAAAATATATTAAGAGCATATGTATGGTACGATGGCCCACATCTTTGCACGGTGTATAAAGCTTCTCCATTCTACTAAACAGAAATCTCATTCACTAATCCAAACCATTAGTCTGCTGTGTCCCACCGTAGATGGATATAATCGCCTAGAATCCCCTATATTTGGACCCTTTTCAGTTGAATACGGATGAGAGTTATCTCTCTTGCAATTCATCTATCTGTATGCCAAAATGGAACGGTTGAGATTTCCTTATCAAGTATATTTTGAAGACATACTCCATCCATGTTGGGTCACCACAAGACAATAATCTGGATAGCTGAGCAATGGGCCCCACTGAGTAGAATTGAAACTATAAACGGTCAAAACTCCGAAACAAGCGCTGCCAAATGACGAATTGTCCTTGACGATGGGGCGTCGTTTCAGTAAATTGAGAAAATTGAAGTGGACTTTTCTGTCAATTCTCACTCGATAACTTCCAATAATTCATATAGACAGCATTTCTACCGACATTTTCATGTTCATGCACGACTGCGATTGTTCCCGGAACTCCAGTCCGCTAAAATCCAACGGGTATTCTGTGGCACGTGTCTGAAAGATCCAGACCGTTCTTTACAAACAGACCGTGATGATTCTGTTCCATGGTCTGAATATTTAGACCCTGACGGTCAATTTTTCTTACACGTGTGGGAAAACAACGACGGCACTGGCCTGATTTATGAGCCATGGGATAGGCCAATGGATGGACGGTCCAGATCTCGCAAAATTTTGCTTAATTGGCATGTGTGGGAAGGTAGGAATGGAGCATACATATCTCCCGCACCAGATTGTGGTTTTTTGTTCGAGCCTGGGACCCGTACATGTGGGGGCGTACCTTTTGATGATCGAGACCGTTCATCTAACAAGCCTCGTTATAGATAGATGCGGATTGGGCAGTAAAACTCACACCACCTCCAATAGTAGTGAAATGCCATGAGTAGATTTGATTGACGTACTGCATGCTAGGAGTACGTACACGGCCAGAAAGCTTTTAAAAAGGCCACGGTACAGCAGGCCACTCAAATCTTGCCACGTCATTCTACTTCGTCTAGATCTTGCTGACCTTATCAACGGGTTAGATGGCAAATAGATATTCCGGTGGACTCCATGAACTTTTTAATGGTGGAGATTTGATCACGACTGTTTCCTGTGGTGTGGTACAGCTAAGATTTGGCTAAGTTCCATTTTTTGGGTCATTTCCTAAAATGAACTTTGAAAATGTATGCACGGTTGGATTTAAGAAACCTACATCCCTGTAAGCCGTTCATACGTATTTGAGCTCGTTTTAGAATTTGAGCTTCAGCAAATGGAAAATACAGTAGAGTGTACAACACATGAATAGTGGGAATTGATCGCTCACCGTTGAAAACCTCTCGGGGCCACAGAAGTTTTGGATCAAGCAAATGGATATTTGTGTTTTTACTTCATCCAAGTCTGTGTGACGTTATGAATAGGTTGGATGGCAAATAAACATCAATGTGGGCCGGAGTAATGTTTCAATGGTGGACGATCATTATCCCTACTGTTTTCTATGGTGTGGTCCACTTGAGCTTTGCATATGGTTCAATTTTAGTACGTGCCCTAAAATAAGCTTTAAAAAACTGATGGACGGCGTGGATAAAACAAAAATCATGGTGGGCCCCACAGAATCCACACTAAGCTACAAGGTGGTGAGCTCCTCGCTGCACAATCCTCCGCGTCTATTATAGATGAGCCACGCCGAAAATGACCCTCCACCAGGTGGTTTTGACCTCTTCTGATTTATGCTCTAAAAATGTACCTACGTTGTGTTGGGATTTTTGGCCTGTGGAATCACATTGATTTAGATCTAGGATAGCAATTTAATGACACCAAGCACATAAGAGAACACACAGATTTAACATGGAAAACCCTTGCGGAAAAAAACCACAACACAAAGCGACAGATCACCACTATGAAATAGAAATTACAAAAAGAGAGGACTTACCCGATTCGAACAACCTCGAATCTAACCCTTGCTACACCCTTTGATAACCATAAACCCTTTTAGGAACCCTTGGAACTACTTTAGAAAGCCTTCCCATACCCTAGAATAACATTAGGGACCCCTATTTATAGTTTAGGCAACTTCCCTTTCGCACCCTTGCGAAAGGCCGACTCAAAATCCGCTGTCCGTATCGGATTCGGAAACAAATCTGCGTAACTACGACTAGTCGAGCCGAGTCTTCCACTGGTCGCGAGACCCCTACGACCGGTCGAGCCATCCCTTCGACCGGTCGAGCAGCTCGGACACCAAAATCCCATGTCGCTGGACTTTGAGTCGTGCAGGCCACGACCAATCGAACTATTCCTACGACCAGTCGTGGCTGACTCACGACCAGTCATAGCTACAGTAAAAAATAAATTAAAGACTTTTTCCTAACAATCTCCACCAAGTCTTCAATCTTCAACCATGTAGCTCCTTGACTTTTTCTCCTATTTATGCATTAGATCATAGCTTCTTGTGCACACTCTGTCCTTCTTTTCTACCATCGCCAAGTCCAGAGAAGTTATATAGAACTTGAACTTCTCTGCAAAAACATTCTTGTTGATCATGTCTGCCGGATCTAAATCCACATGCCCAACCACCTTTGCTCCTGTCTTCCTGTAACATCCCGGATTTTCACTGTTTTGGATTTCCAAAAATCCTTGAAATTTATTTATTTATTTTTTATTATTAACTTATAATATCACTTAACGACCATTAACACTCAATGTTAGTTTATACTGGGATGGACCAGTCTAGTTATGATGGGACCAAGTGCGGGCCGCCAAGCCAGATGGCCCGTTTACACTTAACAACAGCCCGTGTGGGCCACCCAGCGACCGAGAAGGGTCAGAAAAATCTAAAACTTTAGAAAATCATAGATCTCACTGGGCTTGTGGTCCATCGCGGACTGTGGACCCAGTGGACACCCAGAAGTACCATCTGGCGCTTGCCCAATGAGCCCCACCAATGCTAGATTAAAATCTGGCACTGATAAAAAAAACTGAGACTCCGGGAGTTCCAGCCGTCGGATTTCTTTCAAATTTACGGTGACGGTCTAATATATTTTTCTACGCACGTCCACTAAATCTGGGACCTGATCGTGGAACGGTGACCGTTGATCGCAAATCAGACCCGTACGACCAAACCCCGCATCCGTTTGTCCCCAAATTTTGCAAGGCCCTTCATCGGGCCATTGAGCACCTACCCTATAAATTTCATGGCCAGAGGACCACCAGAGATGCCCCATCAATCAGAATGGCCCCCACAGGGCCATTTAAGGGTCGGAAACGCCTTCTCAGATCATATATCCGTTCATCCGTTCGTCCTCAATTTTTGCATGGACCCTATCAGGCCATAAGGCTCCTACACGCCGAATTTGGTGGCCAGAGGGACGTTAGGGCCACCCCAACTTCAATAAGGAGCCCTAGAAGGCTAGTTTGGAAAAATTGTGGGAACTTAAGTGATTTGAGTCGTCCACTCTTATGCAAAGTTGAGGATTTCAGACCGTCGGTTTGTGACCAAACTTCACACATCGAGTAAGGATATTTCCCTCCTCATATCCGTATAGCCGCGGCCCCGATCGACCATCGGTGACCGTTGAATAGACTTCTAATCATGTCTGTCGATCGGCACGTCGAAATGGCGGACCGATTGTGTCCATACGTAGATCATCATTAGGATTAACTATCCTACGGTGTATATCGACTAGTACACCCTATAGGCTAGAAAAACCCTCCCATAGGGTTAGTATAGTAAAGACCCAACATTCGGGGCCAATTGCTCCAAAACTAGCACTATATAAAGGCCTTATTTGGGCACCCCCTCTCCCCATACGATTTTACCCTAGAGAAAGGAGGGAGAGAAGAGAGAAAGGGGAGAAAGAAGAAAGGAAGGAGAGAGGAAGGGAGAGTGAAGAAAGAAGAGCAAGGTGGGCCCAAGGAAATCAAACCCCCATAACTCCCTACATCTTCTCAAAGGAGGATTCCTCATCTACAACCGCCCTTTTCACTCCGTTGATCATCTAGGTAAGATCCACCACCCATTTTCGTTGAAACCCTTGTGATGAGGAGGGATTTATTTATGATTCTAACATATAAATGTTGCTTTAGGGGTTTCGGCCGATCGGCACCGGGTTCGGCATCTCTAGGTCATTTTTCAAGTCTCCAATAATCCATAGGTGCGGACTATTAATCTTAAGTGGCATAGCACCGATTTTATCATGTGTTTAATGATTTTGCTTGCTTGAGTGAAGTGTTTGTGAAATTTAGAGAGACCCTAGGATTTAGGTATCATTTGGTGATGTATGGGATCGCATGTTTGTTGGTTTTCTTTCTTATGTTCGCATTTGTGCCCCTCACATGCTTGGGGATATAGTAGATGATCATATGTCTATGTGTTGCTTAATTTGACTCATATGTTGTTGTTCATGTCTTGTATGATGCTTGCCTTGGCACATTTTAAGTCTAAGAGGTGTAGGAATCGGTTCGTTTCCTCGCCAACCCGCGCTTCTCACATGCACTTTGTTTGTATTAATGTATTATGCTTGTTAGGGACATTGAATTGTATGGTAGGATTTATGCAACATGATGCTGTATATTGGTTGATAACCTTGATGATGGCATGCTATGAATTATCGTCGAACCCTTGGATTGGTCAAAAACACGAGGTTAGGCGGTAGTCCCTCTAGTTGGACTCCCCTAAGACTAAACACGCAAGTTGGACGAGTGCGTATGGGCGGCAGCAGTTCGACTGCATGGGTCTAGTACCCGATGTCGTCTGTCTCGTGCTCGCCTGACTCGTGCGGTTTAGTCTACTTACTGACAAATTTTGATTGTTAACTATGTTTGCTCACACATGTAATGGAACCTGGAACACCCTATAACCGTTGTAGCCCCTCGATAACCATTTGATTTCTGGTCCACTGCCTCGTGAGCCGGGCATGGTGGAATGGGACACCGTGTCCGAGCTGTCGTGCCTACGCTGGGTGCCGCGCCTCCCGTAGTGACCGCGAGCAATCCCTTTCTCTCGGCACTCCTCATGTGCTTGAAGTCGGGGATGAGGAACCCGACGGGATCACGGACCGCAAGGTCTCGTCCTCACGCATTGGGGGGTCTTGGCCTCACAACCCGTTTAGGGCATTGATACGTGGGGTGTACCAGATTCCCAAACCTGCTGGATGAATGGACTTAACTAAGAACTTGGTTAACATTATCACTGCATACATTAGTTAGGGTGGCGACTCGGAAGTCGAGGTCGCTTTGAGGGAGTGTTGACATACGCGATCGTTAGACGGAGTCGCTCGAGGGAGTGTTGTGGCGAGGGCATACATCATATCATCTATCATGCATATACATTAACAAGATTAGTTAGGTATTTATGAATGTTTGCTTTTCATTAAATTCATAATTTAATTGATGCCTGTTGTAACTTGAGACTAATAGTTCACACTGAGTTGATCATTCACTCCCACTCTGGGATGGTGTTTTAAAACACCAACCAGACCCATTCATAGATGCAGGTGACTCAGGGCATGAGGAGCCTGGAGAGGCGAGCTTGGACAAGGAGGACGGACTCTCCTACTTGCATCTGATGGGCGGCTCTCCATCGGCTTAGGAGACTGGATTCTAGAGCGTTGAGTCGTGGGCTCAACGTACCATTCTTATGGGCATATGATTTTCTTTACGATTTTGTTGGGTTTTACCTTGTGCGGCCCTTTTATATTCTTTTGAACCTATATATATTGTTTTCTTTCAGTTCAGTAGACTAGCTGTGGATGTGCCTCATGTTTCAATTAATTCCATGCTGCGCATTTAAACTTGATAAGTCATAAAACCATAAAATTGATGATAAGTGACACTCGGAGACTTGGGAGTTAAGCGTATGCATGACCCCTGATTTTTCGGGGCGTTACAGATGGTATCAGAGCAATAGTTTGGAATCCCTTGGGCCATGGGTCATGAACTCACTAACGCGTCCGCTGACTTGAGAGGATACCCAATAGAAAACGCGAAATACTAGGAACCACCCCAGTCCCTGAACCGCCAGTCTTAGACAGAAGGTGAGACTTTCAGATTGTTAGGGTTGGGTAGCGAGAGTAAGTAGTGATGCTAGAAAATAGGTCCGAGAATCTTACGAAGGGCTTCAACTGATGAGAGAGAGCATAATAATATTAGGATTCGACTTGGGAGCCTTACGACACATTTCAGCCCATCTTTGGGCAAGAGCTCGGGAACTTAACGGCAAGACCCGATTCGACCAATTAGGAAATTTAGGTAGTTTAAACTACCCACTCCTTAAGTCTAAACTCCTCCTTTCAACCTATCTCCTTTAAATCCTCGCCTTCCACCTCTTTATCCTTCAAATTTTTCTATGTACCTTCATCTTAGACTCAAATCCTAAAGTTCAAGGATAAAGAACTATAAGTAAGCAAAAAAAATCACTATAAATAGTAAAAATATAAGTAAAATAGACTTTTGACCATTAACCTGATGAAATATTATAAAATAACCATTTTATTTGGATAGATCAGCTTCTTCTACCCCAAATTCATATATGGAACGTCGAATAACTCATCCCGGTTTGCAAGATATGTCTGTCGCAAGGTGACCTTGCCCAGAGCACAGTGGCCCGGCGTCGCAACGCCCAGGCATCCAGCGGCCCAGCGTCGCAACGCCCAGCCGGCGTCACAACGCCCAGACCTCCAGAGGCCCGGCGTCGCAACGCCCAACCGGCGTCACCACGCCGAAATTTTCTGCAAAATTAGGTCGACTTCAAAAAGTCATATCTCCTTCGTTACAACTCTGATTTATGGAATGTTGAGAGGGTTGTGGAAGATGTGGTTTGGGTATGAAGAAGAAGAGGTGGGTTTTGGAGAAGAAGAAGAGAAGTGGTGGAAGTGGGATGCCTTTGTATGGTTTCCTTGGGAATGGATTGAATCTTGGAGAGGGAGAGGGTTCTCCCCTAGGGTGTGGGAGTAGTAGAGGGTATTGTGGGGTAAGAAATTGGGTATTAGTGCCCTTAAGTTGCAAGAGAGGAAGACCCTACTCGTGTGAACATTGAAAGGGAGGAGGGGACCCAACTTTTTTTTGACATTCCTTATACTTTTAGTAACTGGATATATCTGAAAATTTTTATGATGATTTAACATCAAGTTTTAAGTCATCCTACCAAATTTCATATCATTTGGAGTTGTAAATAAATTATTAAAATTCTAGGAAAAACAGCTGCCTGAAATTTAAAATTTTTAGACAGTTGGCAGAACATCTTAATTTTAACCTCTACTCCCACCAATTCATCTCAATACACATTCCAACCTTCCATAATCCCACTCCATTCACCCATTTACTATCAAAACCCAACATCAATCCTCTTCACTCTAGCTCGTCTCAAATTTCATTTTCTCAAACCCATTCCACCCCACTTTCCCCAAACAAATTCTAAACACATTTTCAAGTCCTTCCCAAACCCATCCTTAGGATCTCCCCTCCCACCCTCACCTACATTCTCATCCAAAATCCATTTCCCTGCCGAGGAAAATGGTATTCCTAGCAACCGTTACTTCCTTCTTCCCCATTCCGGTGATTCCTTCCCTCATGGGGAAGAAGTACCCCGATCTTTGCCCGATCCAGAAGAGTAGTAGCATAACCTTTCCGATAATTAGTAGTTTGCTTTGAGTCGATTAGTTCTACCTGCTCGTGTTGAAGGATAGTTAGGACATTTGCTTGACTAAGTTATTTTTTCCTTATGTTGGAATGTCTAGAGAACTATGTAATCCATGTTATATGATGTAACTAGCCATACTAATGACACTTTGAATTTAATATGAATGTATAGATTGTTTTTAAATTTTCTTGTCACCTTATAAATGCTTGTATGAATGATTGCCTTACTGTGTCCATCTTAATGTTATTAGCACTCTAAACCACCAGAATACCTTAAAACTTTCGATTCTTCCTTTCCTGTTAAAAATTTATGAAACCAAAACGTGATTTGCTCATAACTCACTAACCATAGGATTAAAATGGTAATGTCAAGAGGAACCTTAAGGTCATGGAAACCCCTCTAGGACAGTCGTTTGATCATAGGCATCGCGGGAAACTCACCACCCACAAAAATATTATGAATGTGAAGCTTGAACTGTTAAAGAATTTTGATGTCTTCCAATGTTAAGATTGATCGGACTACAGAATCACGAGACCATACACTTGCGATGTATTCGTGGCTTGACCCAATTCTTAATCCTGGGTGAACACCAACGGACTCACTGCTTTGACCGAGCAGAAGACCATGATCTACCGGGACTAGGAAGGGATACAACGATCTTTCTACCTTGGTCAGGCAGATGATCGACGTATGGGATCAAGCCTACCACAATTGTCTTTCCGTAATAGCCCGATCCTAAAAGGGTAAAATATACCACTATTAGGTAAACTTTACCAACAACCTCTTAATACGATAATAATGATTTTGACATTTGTTTTCAAACCTCAAAGGCGAAAACTTTTAAGGGGGGTAGACTAAAATGAGCCAAACTAGTATAGATAGTACACACCTTACCATGCATATGAACTTGAATTCAACAAAACCTAGGCAAATGAAATAATGAAACCTTTACTTACTACCCTTAGGCAATTTCGGGGACGAAATTGTTTTTAAGGGGGGTAGATTGTAACATCCCGGATTTTCACTGTTTTGGATTTCAAAAAATCCTTGGAATTTATTTATTTATTTTTTATTATTAACTTATAATATCACTTAACAACCATTAACACTCAATGTTAGTTTATACTGGGATGGATCAGTCTATTTATGATGGGACCAAGTGCGGGCCGCCAAGCCAGATTGCCCGTTTACACTTAACAACAGCTCGTGTAGGCCACCCAGCGACCGAGAAGGGTCAGAAAAATTTAAAACTTTAGAAAATCATAGATCTCACTGGGCTTGTGGTCCATTGCGGACTGTGGACCCAGTGGACACCCAGAAGTACCATCTGGCGCTTGCCCAATGAGCCCCACCAATGCCAGATTAAAATCTGGCACTGATAAAAGAAACTGAGACTCCGGACGTTCCAGCCGTCGGATTTCTTTCAAATTTACGGTGACGGTCTAATATATTTTTCTACGCACGTCCACTAAATCTGGGACTTGATCGTGGAACGGTGACCGTTGATCGCAAATTGGACCCGTACGACCAAACCCCGCATCCGTTTGTCTCCAAATTTTGTAAGGCCCTTTATCGGGCCATTGAGCACCTACCCTATAAATTTCATGGCCAGAGGACCACCAGAGATGCCCCATCAATCAGAATGGCCCCCACAGGGCCATTTAAGGGTCGGAAACGCCTTCTCAGATCATATATCCGTTCATCCGTTCGTCCTCAATTTTTGCATGGACCCTAGTCAGGCCATAAGGCTCCTACACGCCGAATTTGGTGGCCAGAGGGGCGTTAGGGCCACCCCAACTTCAATAAGGAGCCCTAGAAGGCTAGTTTGGGAAAATTGTGGGAACTTAAGTGATTTGAGTCGTCCACTCTTATGCAAAGTTGAGAATTTCAGACCGTCGGTTTGTGACCAAACTTCACACATCGAGTAAGGATATTTTCCTCCTCATATCCGTATAGCCGCGGCCCCGATCGACCATCGGTGACCGTTGAATAGACTTCTAATCATGTCTGTCGATCGGCACGCCGAAATGGCGGACCGATTGTGTCCATATGTAGATCATCATTAGGACTAACTATCCTACGGTGTATATCGACTAGTACACCCTATAGGCTAGAAAAACCCTCCCATAGGGTTAGTATAGTAAAGACCCAACATTCGGGGCCAATTGCTCCAAAACTAGCACTATATAAAGGCCTTATTTGGGCACCCCCTCTCCCCATACGATTTTACCCTAGAGAAAGGAGGGAGAGAAGAGAGAAATGGGAGAAAGAAGAAAGGAAGGAGAGAGGAAGGGAGAGTGAAGAAAGAAGAGCAAGGTGGGCCCAAGGAAATCAAACCCCCATAACTCCCTACATCTTCTCAAAGGAGGATTCCTCATCTACAACCGCCCTTTTCACTCCGTTGATCATCTAGGTAAGATCCACCAACCATTTTCATTGAAACCCTTGTGATGAGGAGGGATTTATTTAGGATTCTAACATATAAATGTTGCTTTAGGGGTTCCGGCCGATCGACACCGGGTTCGGCATCTCTAGGTCATTTTTCAAGTCTCCAACAATCCATAGGTGCGGACTATTAATCTTAAGTGGCCTAGCACCGATTTTATCATGTGTTTAATGATTTTGCTTGCTTGAGTGAAGTGTTTATGAAATCTAAAGAGACCCTAGGATTTGGGTATCATTTGGTGATGTGTGGGATCGCATGTTTGTTGGTTTTCTTTCTTATGTTCGCATTTGTGCCCCTCACATGCTTGGTGATATAGTAGATTATCATATGCCTATGTGTTGCTTAATTTGGCTCATATGTTGTTGTTCATGTCTTGTATGATGCTTGCCTTGGCACATTTTAAGTCTAAGAGGCGTAGGAATCGGTTCGTTTCCTCGCCAACCCACACTTCTCACATGCACTTTGTTTGTATTAATGTATTATGCTTGTTAGGGACATTGAATTGTATGGTAGGATTTATGCAACATGATGCTGTATATTGGTTGATAACCTTGATGATGGCATGCTATGAATTATCGTCGAACCCTTGGATTGGTCAGGAACATGAGGTTAGGCGGTAGTCCCTCTGGTTGGACTCCCCTAAGACTAAACACGCAAGTTGGACGAGTGCGTATGGGCGGCAGCAGTTCGACTGCATGGGTCTAGTACCCGATGTCGTCTGTCTCGTGCTCGCCTGACTCGTGCGGTTTAGTCTACTTACTGACAAATTTTGATTGTTAACTATATTTGCTCACACATGTAATGGAACCTGGAACACCCTACAACCGTTGTAGCCCCTCGATAACCATTTGATTTCTGGTCCACTGCCTCGTGAGCCGGGCATGGTGGAATGGGACACCGTGTCCGAGCTGTTGGCCTACGCTGGGGTGTCGTGCCTCCCCGTAGTGACCGCGAGCAATCCCTTTCTCTCGGCACTCCTCATGTGCTTGAAGTCGGGGATAAGGAACCCGACGGGATCACGGACCGCAAGGTCTTGTCCTCACGCATTGGGGGGTCTTGGCCTCGCAACCCGTTTAGGGGATTGATACGTGGGGTGTACCAGATTCCCAAACCTGCTAGATGAATGGACTTAACTAAGAACTTGGTTAACATTATCACTGCATACATTAGTTAGGGTGGCGACTCGGAAGTCGAGGTTGCTTTGAGGGAGTGTTGACATACGCGATCGTTAGACGGAGTCGCTCGAGGGAGTGTTGTGGCGAGGGCATATATCATATCATCTATCATGCATATACATTAACAAGATTAGTTAGGTATTTATGAATGTTTGCTTTTTATTAAATTCATAATTTAATTGATGCCTGTTGTAACTTGAGACTAATAGTTCACACTGAGTTGATCACTCACTCCCACTCTGGGACAGTGTTTTAAAACACCAACCAGACCCATTCATAGATGCAGGTGATTCAGGGCATGAGGAGCCTGGCGAGGCGAGCTTGGACAAGGAGGACGGACTCTCCTACTTGCATCTGATGGGCGGCTCTCCATCGGCTTAGGAGACTGGATTCTAGAGCGTTGAGTCGTGAGCTCAACGTACCATTCTTATGGGCATATGATTTTCTTTACGATTTTGTTGGGTTTTACCTTGTGCGGCCCTTTTATATTCTTTTGAACCTATATATATTGTTTTCTTTCAGTTCAGTAGACTAGTTGTGGATGTGCCTCATGTTTCAATTAATTCCATGCTACGCATTTAAACTTGATAAGTCATAAAACCATAAAATTGATGATAAGTGACACTCGGAGACTCGGGAGTCGAGCGTATGCACGACCCCCGATTTTCCGGGGCGTTACACTTCCCAAAAGAAAGAAAGACGTAGTCTTCTTACCATCTCACCGCTACTCAATATTGCTTGCCGGGGTACTTGCTCACAATACTGATAACCTGTGAAATAACCGGTCTAATCCAGACCATGACATATATTGCCAACCGCATTCGAATAAGGCTCATAAGATATCCTGCTTTTCCTCATCTGTTTTGGGACATGTCCTGAGAAAAACTTGAAGAAAGATACGTAGGGAATGCTCTTCAGCTTTACTTGGCCCATCACATACTTAATCAATACCTACACACAAAGTATTCCTCCTGTGATTACCAAAGCCTACTCCTCCTTCAGTCTTAATGCCGAGAACCATCTTTGCAGCTCCCCGATCTTTCATCCTGAATGTCCCACTTTACCGAGTCTTCAGTACATTGATTTCAGACATGTCATAATTGACAATCTATATGTCATCAATTCCTGACTCATCATGAAGGAATCAAATCACTGCCTAGGCGACAGGTCGAACCACGACTTCCTGCAGAGTCTTTTCTCTGCCCCTTTAACTTCGAACCGCTCTGGTTGCTTTATGTAGATCTGCTCTTCACTTTCCCTTGCAGAAGTGCAGACTTCACATCCATCCTTCCAGCTCAAGATCACTTTGGCCAACCAGCGTCAATCATGGATCTAATAGACACCTGCTATACCGTTGGCGTGAGTATCTCTGAGAAGCCGATCCATTCTCTCTGAGCATAACCCTTCACTACCAACATCGCCCTGTATCTATGATGTATTCTCCTGAAGATCCACCTACATCCAACCGCTCACCGGCTCACTGGAAGCTCCACCAGCTCCCATATGTTGGTCTGGTACAATGAATCCATCACATCACCTATAGTCACCTTCCACTTTTCAGCACCAAGCTCACCTAGAGCCATCTGAATAGAAGATGAATCTCCTGCGATATTGGAGTCATCCATGTACCTCGTCGATATCCTGCGATCATGCCGTGTGATTCTTCTCACAGGTAGCTGCTCCATCTCCTCTGTATTCCTGTCCGCACGTCTCAGCCTTCCTGCCTTGCCCGCTCATGTGACCATGCCCAACATGCCACACACGTGCAGAGGTGGAATCCACTACATCCACTGCAGCTCCACCTTTTGAAGTGCTCCCGATCAACCTGTAAACATGATCGAGTCATTGTGCTTTCATGACTACCCGTGCCCCCTTGGATACCTTAAGAGCACTATCAATGCCTGTGTACTTGCATCCTTTTGCCTCAAGCATACCGAAAGAAAACAGATTCTGCTTCAAATCAGGAACGTGCCTAATATCAGTCAAGGTACGCTCCACCCCATCAAACATCCTGATGTGCACCGAACCAACAGCCACAACATTACAAGCAATGTCATTGCCCATAAATACCTGTCCACCATCGCACTTCCTGTAACTGGTGAACCAACTCCGATGAGGAGTCATGTAAAAAGATACTCCTGTGTCTAGCATTCACTCGTCTTACGATTATCGTATGACCGTCTGAGCGAAGACACAGACAAAACATCACCATCACATCCATCTGACGTGGCAGTGTTGGCCTCCCTGCATGAAGCCTCAGAATCTTCCCTCTTCAATTTAGGATTTCCACAATCCTTCTTCACATGTCCTTCATTCCCACAGTTCCAGCACTTTACCTTCCCTTTGCCCTTGCCCTTCGATTTGAATCTAGAACCTGAAGAACCTGTACCTTGTTTAGAATTCCTATCCCACTGTAAAACAGTGCATCAGAAGACGCCCCCATGTCGCTGTTTAGTTGTCTCATAACCTTCCCTTAAAGAGCCGAGATGACGGTATCGACACTAAGGGTTTTGTTCGTGCTGCACATAGTGTCCTTGAATGCCTCAAAAGTAGCCGGGAGAGAATTCAGCAACATACATGCCTGTTCTTCATCTTTCATCACTTCCTCCATATCTGCCAATTTGTAAACTAATTTATTAAAGTTGCTGATGTGAGCCTCCAGATCTCTACCCTCTGCCATCTTAAAGTTATACCACTGCCGCTTTAAGTGCAGGCGATTTTCAGAGAATTTTTTCGCATAGACATCCTCTAACTTCGCCCATAACTTAGCCGCAGTTTTCTCCCTCATGACGTTGTAGAGAACCTCATCCGTGAGACATAAATGGATCGATGATAATGCCTTCTTATCAAGAGTATTCCATTCATCATCTTTCATAGTAGACTTTCGATCCTCAAGAGCACCATCTTTGCCTTGCTTGATTAAGGAACTCATCATCTTGATCTTCCATAACTCAAAATTATTTTTTCCTGAGTACTTCTCAATCTCATACCTGGTGCTCGCCATTATTACTAGTCCCTCAGATTTAGATTTGTGCCCCAACCGATTGCTCTGATACCACTTGTTGGAATTTTTGGCCTGTGGAATCACACGGATCTAGATCTATGATAGCAATTCAATGACATCAAGCACACAAGAGAACACACAGATTTAACTTAGAAAACTCTTACGGAAAAAAACCACGGCACAAAGCGACAGATCACCACTATGAAACAGAAATTACAAAGAGAGAGGACTTACCTGATTTGAACAACCTCGAATCTAACCCTTACTACACCCTTTGATAACCCTAAACCCTTTAAGGAACCCTTGGAACTACTTTAGAAAGCCTTCCCATACCCTAGAATAACCTTAGGGACCCTTATTTATAGTTTAGGCAACTTCCCTTTTGCACCCTTGCGAAAGGCCGACTCAAGATCCGCAGTTCGCATTGGATTCGGAAACAAATCTGCGTAACTACGACTAGTCGAGCCGAGTCTTCGACTGGTCGTGGGACCCCTACGACCGGTCGAGCCATCCCTTCGACCGGTCGAGCAGTTCGGACACCAAAATCCCATGTCACTGGACTTTGAGTCGTGTAGGCCACGATCAGTCGAACTATTCCTACGACCAGTCGTGGCTGACCCACGACCAGTCATAGCTACAGTAAAAAACAGATTAAAGACTTTTTCCTAACACATTGAGTGTTCCACATTCAACCAGGAGAAAGATCTTCTCAATGGGTAGGATTCTCTGATAAGGACATTCTGTGTAGTGGTGCAATCTGGGGTGGGTCCTACCAGATGAACGGCTGGAACACAGAAAGGTGGGCCAATCAGTCAGCTGCGCGCCCTTGAATTCTATGACTCGGTTAGCTGAAGCGAAAACGGCCAATCAATCGCAAGTTCTCCTCGTGTTAGGAGTAGGATTAGATCCTAAAATAAATGCTAGTGGTGAATACGTGCACAAGGTCCGTTCATGAGACAGTCCCACCATTTAGTTGCATGTCCTAAAAGGCTACGTTTATGAGATGAATTGATTGTCTGAAAGATTGACAAACGGTCGGTCCACATTCAATGTGCTAGTAGATAGTTGTGATTAAGGGAAGCGGATTGCATTCTACCCCGCCTGGACCATAATCCGTTCAAGACGGGGGTCTGTGGGGCCCACTATAATGTATAAGTTTTATCCAGACCGTCCATTCATTTTTACAGATCATTTTAATGCAGGAGCCCAAATATGAAGTAGGTCCAAGCTCAGTTGTACGGAAGCAGTCGTGATAATGACATCCACCGTTGAAACCTTCCTACAGGCCATGTTTATTTTCCATCCAACCTATTCATAAGGTCACATGGGCTTCTACGAAGGGAAAATACAAATATCAGCTTCATCCAAAACTTTTGAGGCTACCAGGAAAATTTTAATGGTGGCCGTTTAATCCCAACAGTGTGGTCCATTTGAATCTTGTATCTGCATCATTTTTGTGGTTCATACTGTAAAAATAACTGGGAAAATTGATGATGGAGTAGATAAAATCCGTACATCACGGTGGGCCTCACAGAGCCCTGCGTGGAAGAATTATATTACAGGCGGGGGCAGGACGGAATCCGCTTCCGTGTTGAAGGGACTATTATGCATCCCACCATACGGAGGTAGGATACATCGTGACCATAGCCTTTTGGATCCGGGATCATGTCCGGTGATCTAAACCGTTATTCTGATGAGACTCACGGCTGATGGTACCTAGAAGATTTTAAGACCGTAAATATTCAATCTATTGACTGAAAAAACAATAGTTAAGGAAACGGTCGATATTGAAAATAAAAGAGCTAAAAGAATAAAATGATAAAAATTCTAATCTGGTACGTCATATAACCTCAGTGAAACTGCGACCTCGTTATGTATGCCGTTTTGATCACCGGACATGACCCTTGATCTAACGGCTATAGTAATAAAATAGTATACCTGGTGACTGTAGCTTTTCGATCGGGGGACTTTTCCATGAATCAAACCATTTACACGGTGGGCCATGGTGGGTATACTGAAAAGAACTCTTGATTGAGATATTTCAACCCTTTGATTGTTCAAAGGTTATGGACCGTCGATTTGTAGAGAAAGAATTCAAAGGATCATTAAAGGTTAAAATATTTCTGAGCTTTTGAATTTTAGCTATCCTTGTTCAAGGTTGTGGTCCATCGTATAAACCGTTTGGATGATTGAAAGATGACCCAGATTCAAAGGCTAAATAACCGACGTATCCTGTTAAAAACAGCGCGATGTATTCTAAAAAACTTCACCGAAGAGCACGAGGTGTAGTCGCGCGCTTTGAATGGACACGGGACTTCGGTCAGAGGTGCCAAGCCAACATGGCACACGTGAGTGAGATCCAGGCCCGGTGCGATGGTCTGAGCATGCTTTGAAAAGAAAATCAAGCTCGTCCATTCATCTGGTGGGCCATATACGTGCGAGAAGAATGGAGGAATGATTACACGAACTGTGGAGGGACCCACGTGACGTGTGAGTTCCATCAAAACCGTCCATTAGATGCACCCCCAATTGTTAGCCCTACATTTCAAAATCTAGCTTAATCCATAATTCTGGTTGGCCGCACGAAAGGAAAAATACTGGACGGTTCAGATATGTATACACATCACTAGTGCACGGTTTAGATCCTATATACACATCACTGGTGGGCCCCAAAAAGCTCGAATGTACTGTAATTACCATACGCTCTGATCATGTGAGCAACCGCCGGCATTCAATTTACAGATGCGGCGAACTTCATTGGACCGGCATGCCCAGGAACAATGAAACATGTACGCAGGCGCTTGCTGGCCTGCTCATGCACACGTGGCAGTAGGGATGTATTCCTACTCTCGCGAGTAAACCTTGTTCCTTTCAGTAGGTGACTGAGGGTTTTTCATGACAGATGGACACGAGATCTGATCCATCCATCAGGCAAGGCGTAGAATAAATATCATGTCAAAATCCATCCATCAATTAGACAAATCGTACGGTTGGATTTGAACGGATGTGCATTTACTAATACAAGTGTCACCTTCCTAATGAGTATACCAGCATCACACAATCCTAGTTACCCTGACCGATGAGTGGTCCAGATCATGCACGCGTTTTCAAGTCAGCGAATCCCTTCCGTCCATTTCATGCGACTGGGGCGAAAGTAAATACTTTGTTAATCTCGCGGAATGTGATTATTGTTACGCACGCACTTAAATGCTACTTAAAAGTTGCTTACGTGGCGTACAAATAATTCAAAATAAACCGTCAAAATTATAGATAGCAGTCAAGATGTATCATGAAATAAAACTTGCATTTATTTTACTATCATGCTATCAGATTGTTGGAAATTTATTGGACGGTTAAGAGTGAAAAAAATCCAATGGTTTTGTTTCCGAACAGGTGTCCAAAAATTGGAGGTCAGGATTATTCAACCAATCTGGGCTATAACTTATGAACAATGGGTTTCACAAGTTAATCGGTTTAGTTTGAGTTAATAAATGCCACGTGTACTATTTATAAGTGCCTACGTATCAAGCGTCATACGCAGGCAGAGTATCAAATAAGTCCCGTTTGTCGAATCCAACTCCTGATCTACGCTCTCCAACACGCTTCGTATATGTAGATACAATCGTACAAATACTCTATACATACGCGTCGCTCTATAGCTACAAAATCGCTGAAAACTCCAAAAAAAAGCACTGACTCTCTCTCTCTCTCTCTCTCTCTCTCTCTCTCTACTCGGAATGGCGTCGAGATCTTGCCGGAAAAGATGACGAAATCGGGCGGACGTCAGATTCCAGCAATCCTCTCCTCTAAAAACCTTACGCGATCCCCCGACTCCGATCTCCCTGACCGGAGAAATGACCGGAAACCCCAACGTCGGAGAACCAGAAACCCTCCGGGAATCCGGCTGAAAAAGGACAGTGGATTTTCGGCTGGGAAACGCACCAGTCCAGCGACTCCTCTCCTGCGGTGGAAGTTCGATGACGGAGATGTTTCCGTTGCTGGTGGTAAGACAGCTTCGGAGTCCGGGAAGAAATCTCGCCGGAAAGAGAAGAATGCTGGAGAGGTTTTCGTCTCTGCAAGGAAGCTCGCTGCAGCTCTCTGGCATTTGCAGCTTCCGGAAGGTTCCACTAGAGGCGACACTGGTCGAGTGGTGTCGAAGAGGGCAGACGATCGGTTAGGGTTGGAGGTAGCTTTTCTTTTCCCAAGATCTATGATTTCTAGGGTTTTTTTCTTTCAAAAATTCGATCTCAATGTTCTATCTTTTAAGCTTTTTTAGTCGCTTGAGCGCTTTAGTGTTTGGAAATTAGTACAGATTTGATTTTTTTTTTTTTTTCCTCTGGATAGTATGGGATCTTTGATTTTAAAGGTTTGTTCAGAAATTTGATGAATGCATGGCTCGATACAATCAGGAAAGTGGGATTTGATTTTTCAGCTTCAGTATATTATGTGTTTTAGGGTTAGCATGGTGGAATTCGTTGTTAATGTTTGATCTTGAGGAAGTATAGGGTCAGCCTCAGTAGATGTCGTGGCTGCTGAGATGAGGGGTCCGTAAATGCATATCTGCACTGGGTTTCATTAATCCTGACCATTGATCTGATGGTCCCCACTGCAGATGGAAGATCCTAACCCTCTTTTTCCATTCCATTGATCGTGGAGCAGTGTTGTGGTTCTTAACTGTTTATATTTTGGCCACTGATCATAGGGCGTGTATCCTCATTACAGTGTGGTCTATTAGATCAATGTTCTAGTTAGTCCCACAATCCTTCAAAAACAAAAGGGTACCACATATATGGAATTGGGTGTCTCATCAAATTCATATATGTGCTAAGGCTCAGGTCCAGATGATTCCTCACTTTGATCCTTCAGGGTCTGTTTGCATGGAATTGTTAGCATGAACTCGGCTGATGCATTTCTGCCCAAATCTTTTCATGATTTTTTGCTGAACTGTGGGTTCAAAGAAAAAAGAAAAGAAAAGAAAAGAAAGTTGCTGCCAAATGTCAATTCTTTTGAACTTGAATCTAGAAAAGTGCTGGTTCTGCCCACTGCCCAGTTCTGGTTGATATCCAAACTCTCCAATGCCTTCTATGATCTCTGTCTTAAGGTTTTGTCGAAGAAAGTGTATGCATCTCATTTGATGTAGAGATCATCCCATTTGTTGAATGGTCAAAATTGTATTATTGCCAAATTCTTATTCGGTTTTGAAGGCATTTTGGCAGATTGCATTGACTGAATACTTGCTGTTTTCTCTTTCTTATTTATTGCTAAATGAACCGTTTTTGGGTCCAGATCCATCTAAATTGTCTCACAAGTCTTCAAGTTGAAATTGCCATTTCTTTAGTGCATTTGGATGGTTATATCTAATCATTAATAACTAATTGCAGATTCCTAATCATTATGTCCTGCACGTTGAATTTCTCTAGAGAAAAGAAAAATTCTATATGTTGGATGAACCCTCGAATAGCCTTTTGGCACCAATCAAAGTCTGTGAAATGCCGTTCCCCTGCAATTTTCGTTTTGGGGTGTTATTTGGGATGTGTATATTACATGTTAAAACACCATTTGGGAGGTCAGCCAAGATGACTCTGCCCCAAATGATCGTGGTCTTACATCCGGTTGGCTCAGGTTCAACCTGATCTTGCACTGCTATTGATTAATTTGATTTGGATGGAAAAACATCTGTTCCACTACAGATTGAACAGATTTGAAGAACACCCAAACACACACCCGAGTTGGCAGTATTACATGCTCATTGGTTTGTTCTGTGTTGCAGCCTGTTCTCGGGCACTTAGGGGTTTCAGATATCTGCAACCCGAATATCGCAGAATATGATCAAGCAGTGAAGGAACTGTCACCGGGTCCTCTTTCTGTCCCTCATCCAAAGAATGGTATTTTGTATAAGGTACAGTACTTCCTTTTTTCAGAGCATCTGAATGCTTGTTCAAAGAAGTCCCCATTATTTAAATTTTTTTCCTGATCTGATCACCCGACCATTTCCTCCCTATGATATAGCTTGAGCCTTCTGCCAAGTTCCATAATTCCGCAATGGAGAGAGCAACAAAATGGGACCCTGGATGTTCGAAAACATCAGACGACGTCTACCGGTTTTATGGACATTTGAAGTTTCTTGAAGATCAACAGATCACCACTGTTTCGGTTATATCCACTCTCCAGACTGAACTTGAGCAGTCCCGAACCCGCATTCACGAGCTTGAGACCGAGCGGCGATCCTCCAAAAAGAAGCTTGATCACTTCTTGAGGAAGCTAGCAGAGGAAAGAGCTACATGGCGGAGCAGAGAACATGAGAAAATACGTGCGATAATCGATGATGTCAAAGATGACTTGAACAGAGAGAGGAAAAATCGTCAACGCATGGAAATTGTCAACTCCAAACTGGTCACTGAGCTCACTGAGGCCAAGTTATCTGCGAAGCGCTTCTTCCAAGACTATGAGAAAGAGCGGAAGGCCAGAGAGCTCATGGAGGAGGTCTGTGATGAGCTGGCGAAGGAAATTGGAGATGATAAAGCTGAAGTCGAAGCACTGAAGCGGGAATCCATGAAAATCCGCGAGGATGTGGAAGAAGAGAGGAAGATGCTGCAGATGGCTGAGGTATGGCGTGAAGAAAGGGTTCAGATGAAGTTGATTGATGCAAAACTGATGCTTGAAGAGAAGCATTCCCTGTTGAGTAAACTAATAATGGATCTAGAGGCTTTTCTAAAATCGAGAAGTACTACTGCCGACTCGGTGGAATTGAGGGAAGCAGAGTTGCTACGGGATGCGGCTAGCTTGGTTAAGGTTCAAGACATCAAGGAGTTCTCCTATCAGCCTCCGACTTCAGAGGACATCTTCTCAGTTTTCGAAGAACTCCAGTCCGGTGAGGCTAATGAAAGAGACATTGAGCCGTGCTATGGCTACAGTCCTGCTAGTCGTGCCTCGAAAATTCACACTGTGAGTCCTGAGATTGATGGGCCTATTGAGAACCCCATGCAGAGATATACGAACATGCATGCAGATGGAAATGGAGATGTGGAAGAAGATGGTAGTGGCTGGGAAACCGTAACCCATGATGAGGAACAGGGCTCTAGTAATTCACCCGAAGGGAGCGACCCATCTGTTAATGGGCTCCGTGAAGAGAGTAATATGTCGGAGAGCGGAACGGAGTGGGAGGAAAATGCAGATAATGACATGCTAAATACTGAAATCAGCGAAGTTTATGCTGCATCAGTGACTCAATCAAGGAAGAAGGCATCATCCATATCTAGGCTTTGGAGATCATATCCAAACAATGGCGATAATTGCAAGGCAGTCTCAGCTAATATGACGAATGGAAGGCTTTCAAACGGAAGGATTTCCAATGGGACGGCAACTCCAGACGGGGGGTCCGCTGGGGGCCTCAGCCCCCCCAGTTTGGGGCAGTGGAGCTCACCTGATTCAGGGAATCCTCACATAACCCGAGGTATGAAAGGGTGCATCGAGTGGCCACGTGGAATCCAGAAGAACAGTTTGAAGGCAAAGCTTTTGGAAGCAAGGTTGGAAAGCCAGAAGATTCAGTTGCGCCAAGTTCTTAAACAGAAGATTTAGAAGCATGGAATTTTTGGGTCTCTCTCATGCTCTCGTCTGATACATCAATCAATGGAATCCTTTGAAAATAACGCATGTCTGATTCGAGTTCCTTGATCTCAATATGACCCGTCTTGGTTAAGCAGCGGTTTGTAAAAGTATGCCTTATCTGTCACTGGGGGGGACGGGGTGGCTAGATGGATGCTGAGAAATCTGTAAACAACATTCGGTTGGACTGGTGGGCTGGCCCGCTTTTCTACTTTTTTGTACTACTATGATGGATTATTTCACCCCTTAGGTAAGAATCCTTTCGCACAGCATTTCCCTGCAACTATTCTTTCAATCTTGCATGAACAGCAGTGCAATTTTCTTTACAACAATGATTAGTAGTTTTGCAATCTTTCTTGCTCAGAATAACATATTCTCTTGCATTGCTATTTTCTTTTCCATTGCACTTATAGGCATCACCCTCTTCCTACCATTTAAATCTTCCTGATATCCTATGCTGTTTAAATCTTCCTGATATTCTATGCCCATATAGGCGGCCCATTTCTAATTAGATCATCTTTGCCTTTTGGATTCCATCATTTTTGCTTCCCAATATGTATTTTGCTGCTTTGCTTGCTGTATCTTCAATTCTCTTGGCTTGTCTGTCATCAAGCCAGCGAATGTAACTTGCCTATACACTTCACTTTGATTATGGAAAATGGTCTCTTCCAATACACATTGGATTGTCAATGACACAAGATCCGACACCAACGCTGCTTATGCAACCACCTTGTGACAAGGCGCCATGCCATTTAGGGCTGTGAACGGATCGAATTCGAAGTGGATCTGATCCTAGTAAGAATAACCAATATCTGAATTTTCGATTCAATATTTCAGCAGATCCTAAAAAACACTATTTGAATTTCGCTTCATTTAGGTTTGAAAATTGAAATCCGATTGAAATTCAATCCGGTTAAATTGTTAATGCATTTGTTTCCTTTTCTTTATACAATACTCCATTAAAAGAATAATGGGGTTTTTCCCTCCTAAACCTATTTACCTCCCATCAAAACCTAACTACTACTTTAAAGCATCACCATCATAAACAGATTGGATCTTTATTGAATCAAATTGTTGTCATCCAAATCCAATCAGATTATAAATGGTTCTTATTTCAGGATCCAAATGTCAATCTGATAGATCCAATTAATGATTCGAATATGATTTAATAGGATTGAGTTCATATCCAAGTTGGTTCAAGGTCCAATTGATCGATTGGTGGCCCTATTGCCATCCGACATATCCTTCTGTCTTGTATTCTTGCTGAGAACCTAACATTCTCATTGCCCTGTTGGTTGACGTTGTTCCAGTCCCACTGCAATGCAAGTTGCACTTCTCATTCCAAGAGCTTGGACTAACTGTCAGTAAGTATTGATGTCTTTTGGACAGAAGTGTCGTCGATTCCTCGTAACCATCTGTTCCAAACTGGGGCCACTCACATCACAATGAGGACCCACTTTGCTTTGAATGGTGATCTTGCTTACCAACCTAACCCGCACCAAGTCAAGTAACACGCCTTTTGCATGCCATGTACCCCGGCCCAAGCACAACCCAAATGGGCCCATGGCTTTCATCACACATCAGTCATCACCAGACATGCCATCATGCTATCAGGTCGGTCTTTTGGCAATGCACGATCCTACGAAAACACCATTCACACCAATACATGCGGAGGGATGAGTATGGAGGCAACGGTTGGAGAGAATATGGAGGACTTCAATGACCTGTGCAAGATGGAGGCGGGCTTGGCGACCTCTATGAGATTATGTCCATTATCAAGTGAGGGGTCCCACTAAATCAAGCCTCCCACCTAGGCGTCCAAGGTCATCATGGTCATCTTCTCTCCTTTTTCTGCCCTTCATCAGCCCATGGTGTCTTCTCGTGGTGGGCCAGGGCTATCTTTTTTCCTTTATAATTCATTAGTGATTAACTTTTCCTACACTTGTAGAGAGATCTGCATGATCGTTGGCTAGTCGCTTCATCCGATGGGCCCAGAAGATCACTGTTTCAGTCAATCGAGACCATTCAGTTTGATGGCTTTTGCAGAACGAAAATGGATGGACAGGCAGAACTTACTCTGACCATCCCTCCCCCCCCCCCCTGTTTTTCATAAAAGCTCATCCAATCCAAGTGTTAGAATTCGGAAAATCACTGTGAATTTTAGGACGTGGCCTACCTGATTATCGGTTTGGATCTCATACACGTGGCATTCGCATAGGAGTAAAAAAGAACTCTAATTTGCATGGAAAAGATACTCTTTTCGAGGTTTGTAAGTAGTTATTAAAACATGGATTGAAAGTTCCAAGAGAAATCTGTGAGATCTAACCCTTTCATTTATTATCAAAGTTCTTTGTAGAAAGATGGATTTATATTAATAAAAAGATCAACGGCTCCATGGCATGTAATGGTCTCACGTGAGCTGTTGACTGAACAAAAAAAAAAAGAGACTTTAAATACTTGTACAGGAGAGGAATTCTGGTGTCTATGCATTCCCTCCTAACGTATATGTGCTAGATATCTCCAGTGATCACCACTGTTGTTATGGTGGGTCAGCGAATGGATGGGACATGTCTCAAAAATGAAGCGGATTGGACTCAGGTAGAGCTCTGATGAGTGGCCTGAAAAATGAACGGTTAGAACCACCATTCGCATTCAGCTATGAAAAAACCCACAACAAATTTATGATCAGAGGTGTCCCATCCCCATGATCTCTGGCCTGTAGCCTGTCCATGTTGTGGCCCACCAAATCAATAATCATCAGAGGTTTGCCAGCTGTACGGTGGCGAAGGAGCTGCATAGAACTTTTATGCAGCAACAAGGAATTATTGAATGGTTGGGAGCTTGTGGATCACATGAGAACAATCAAAAGAGCACATTCATATTTACAGCCGGGCCCTTTTTCGAAGGAAGCATGTGATCGTCGAGCCGAGGATATTGACTGCACACTCAGGTTTGGGCGCGGCTTCGGTGGATCCGAGGTGTGCGGGAACCCTGACTGTGGGGCCCACCTTGATGTATGTGACTACATCCACGCTGTCCATCTTTATTGAAAACTCATTTTAGGGCATGATCCAAAAAAACGAAGCAGATCCAAATCTCAGATGGACCATGGTACAAGAAACAGTGGTAATTGGGCATTAAAAACTTCTTGTGGGCCACAAAACTCTGGATCAAGATGATATTTGTGTAGTCTCTTCATATAGGTCTTTTTGACCTTATCAACAGGTTGGATGGCAAATAAACATTCTGGTGGACTCATGAAGTTTTTAATGGTGGGGATTTAATCACGACTGTTTCCTGTGGTGTGGCCCACCTAAGATTTGGGTATGCTTCATTTTTGGGATCATGCCCTAAAATGAGCTTTGAAAATGGTTGGACGTTGTGGATTTAAGGCACATACATCACTGTGAGCCCCACTGTCAGGGGTCTCACCTAATCCGCTCCCCTCAGGTTTTCAGTTTGGACGAGTACGGCCCATAGGTCAGAAGTTGACTTGTTCTGCCTGTGGTTTCACCCAAAACTCTCCTCGTTAGACGATAGTAACCTGCTTAAGAAGAGGGAGAGTGATAACATACTTTTCGGCCCACCCTGACGTATGAGTGGCATCCAACCCATCCATTAGATGCACCCTACCGTGTTAGGCCTAGATCTCAAAATCCATCTTAATCAATAACTCAGGTGGACCACACAAAAAGGAACAATAGGGGACAATGGGGCAGGTGATGCTCACCATAAAAACTTCCAGATGGAATGTGGGGTCCACCGTGTTGTGTATATGTCATCTGACCCAGTCATCACGTGTGGCACCTGGATGAAGGGACACCCCAACACTCAGGCCGTTACCAAACTCAGGTGGGCAACACCGCAGGAATGAGGTTTTAGGCGTGATCGTACATTCCTCCCTGTGGTGTGTCCCATCTGAGTTTTATTTCAGGATGATTGTTGGGATGTACGGTGAACACGAGGAGGAGCACCAGTTGCACGGTTTGGATTCTACATAAACATTACAGGTGGGCCCCACACAGCTGGACTGTCTGTTAAGCATCATAACCTACGGAGATTTTGTGGCTGGGCCCATTTACAGCAGGATGCATCAGACCAGTGGTTTGGGTCACTGAACCACGGGCCAATGGTTCGGTGACTCTAGCCGTTGATCTGATGAGTTTCATAGTGGATGTACCATACCTTAGAAATTTCTACGATGGGACCATTCCAACCCTTCGATTTGGTGATCTGCAAATAAAAGGTTAAAGAAAATACAACAGCCGTCCAATCCAATTGGAAAATGGTGAACATTGAATTTCAACGGTCTTATACATTCTTGGAGGTTGTAAGAGCATGGTCCATCTAGGATGGGTTCGTCAGACTGGAAGGTCGTGATCAAATGAACTGTGGGCCCCACCTCGACAAAACGAAGGCCCGTGTGACCATCTGGTTTGATGTGAACCGACGGTGGCAGTTGGTACGTGGACCATTCTCAATGCAAATAAAAAATTCACGATACTAATTAGGGCTGAAAGTTGGGCGGGTTCAACCCGACCGACCTGTGACCGACCTGACATTGGGTTGGGCTCAAGTAGGATATTTCAAGTCCGATCTTAAGCTTGGGCTATACAAACACTAACCCAATAAAAACTTGGGTTGGGATCAGTTTGAGGTCTCGGGTAACCCAACCTAACCCAAATCTGATCAATATATAAGTTAATTATAAATTATAATTGAGTGTGGATCGTTTGTGCACACTAGTGATGTCCAGTTTTATTTGTCGACGTCATTTCCAAGGACTCAAGCAAACAAGATATGCCAGATTTCTCTTCCAAATAGACTTCGTGCTATGCTACATGACTTTTAAAGGAGTAGTTAACTTATATTTTCGCTTGTTTTTTTAAAGGAAAAAAATGAAGTTCTTTATAATGAATAATTACATATATAATTAATAAAATTATAGATACAAAAAAAAGTCCTATATTGAAATATAATAAACTAATGTAATAACGAAAATATTAGTACGTATATACCCGACCAACTTGATCAACCCGACCGAGCCTGCTTGGGTTGGGCTTGGGTTGAGAATTCCCAACCTGGGATTGGGTTGGGTTGGGTTAGGGTTGAGGTATAGGAACCTTGGGTTGGGTTAGGGTTGAGCACCAACCTGACCCAACCCGCCCGACTTTCAGCCCTAATACTAATAACTATCAATGTGTGTGCATTCTTCATACAAGAGTACGGTGCAAACGAAATTTCAACGGTCCAGATTAACAAGAAATGGCCCATTGATCAGATAGCTATGGTCATCTACATATGGTGATCTTTGAAATGTGATCTGATGGAAGTACGGTCACCATCGGAAGATCTGGATTGTCGAACCTGTGGTCGGTTTGGACCTGTCCAACTGCCGATCTGGACTGTCCATTCATGCGATACAAAGGCCAAGATTAAAAAATCAATCAGATAAGACGATACTAACCCTTGATTGTTGGCCATTTTCTTGTAACCGTTTGTGCTATCAACCAAAAATTGATGGCTAGCATCATCTGACCAAAGTGCTTCCTACGAATCACAAGAAATTCGATGTGAGGCCCATAAGAAAAAGATGCGATATTGACCATCCATTTCCGCATGCTATTGATCAGATGGTTCGGATTGTTATATTCGTGTCGTCTTTGCATCATGGCCCACCAATGGTGGTATTCAATGAATGGATGGTCTGATTTATGATAGGATTGTCCCATGTGTCGCACAAAGATGCTCAGCAGCTTCAGCCTTCAAGGAGTTTTCATCCAGGCTTCTTTCCTGTACAATTGGGACCCATCTTCCAACGATCTAGACCGTTCATTTGGCGGGGCCTACAATTGATGGTGATATATCAGAACTCCATCCACCATTTCTGGTTGTTTATAACTTGTTGGTTTTGATTTCATTTTAACCCTTCACTTGTGGGCCGAAAATCAGATACCCATTTCAAATGTTGGTCCTATCAGATGGATGGTTCTGATCAGTAAGACATGGTTCCTGAGTGTAATCTATAAATGGGCCAGTCCAGAAGGTGGTCCCCACTATTTCAAACATGGGCCCAAATCAAACAAGACCCATGTGAATCTTGACCGTTATATGTAGCACTTATTAAATTAGGGTTAGGGCATCAAATGATCCTTTTGCCATGTTACTAGGTTCCATGATTTCGTAAGAAACTGACCATGACCATGTGCACGTTTGGTAAAAGGATGTATAAAATGATTTTATGACTGGCATAAACCTAATTTAGGTGAGATTAGGTATGTGCCCACATAGGCCTCTATGTGTGGTCTAACATGGCAGATTCAAGCCATGCATTAGGTGGGCCACACCATGTGGATGACCGGACCTAAAAACCATGCCGGTTAAGTCATTGGACGTGGGTTAATGGGTCGGGCATGGGTTTGACTTCTAGGCCTTTTAGGCTTAGAGACTTGGACCAAAAGGCTCCGTTCCTAGTCATGACTCAGGTGAGATGACTCGGATTTCTGAGTCTTAAAACCCAAATTACCACCTTCAATTCCATTTATGTGTGCCCAAGGTTTACAATGTTTTCCACAATTTATACAATGGACCCACTACATTTGGGCTTTGTCTATGGAATCATCCATGGGACGTTCTAGCTACCTGATTTATGGACTTCAACATATTCAAGTGGACCATCTTAGCTCCCTGATTTATGTACTTCATGTAGACCATCTATGCTATTTCTGCTGTCCATGTCCATTCGATTGAAAGATGGTCTCCAATTGGTGTTGTTGATGCAAAAATTTGGAAGTCCTCTTTAGACCGCTTGGTACCTGCAAGAGAAGACAAAGATGGAGACCCTAGCTTTCATCATTAGAGATGCTCCTATTTATAGGTGAGAGATGGCGGTGGTGTAGGGGATGATCTCTTTGTTTAGCAGGAGCGTATTGTGGAGGGATTCGTATACCAAATGTGTCATGGGTATCTCCCGAGATCCTCGGCAGAGATCTCGGTCAGATCCGTATTACAATTGTCTTCCGTAATTATCGGTTGGGATCTTGGGTAGATATAGTCGAAACCAGGTCAAAACTATTAGAGGCACGTGGTAAGAATCCGAGTTGGGCGGTCATTCCGAAGAGGGGTTTTATCAACTTGGATTTTCTAATGAGTTGTGGTCGAGTTCTCCTTTGGAATTGAGCAAATTACCTACCTGCTGACCTGCCTTTGTGAGTTGTATCCAAGCACTGAGACCGAACTCCATTCTTTAGTAGAATATAGATGAGTTATCGGGATAACCATCCTCTTCGTTTTGTCATACGTCGCGGGGTCGTATTTTCGGGGTCCTCGCCAAAAGATGTTCCGAACAGCAACTCGGAAATAGATGAGATCGTGGAGGAGTTTGGGATCGTTCAGTGAGCGAGGTAGAGCAAAATGCTCTTCCCTGGCTGTCGCGAGGAGCTCCTTGGTCATGACTGGCGTTGGCTGACCTCCTCGTGTCGTGCATAGTTGTCCGAGCTGGTGGTCGATATCTGAGGCTGACCTTCGAAGCCAATGTTGGTACCCGAGGTCGACCTTCGAGGTCGAGGTCATCCCTTGAGATAGAGGTCAGTACCATCTGAGGCCGAGGTAGAAAATAGCCGACACCAAAGGTCGGGGTGATTTTTCAGCCTTTAAGCAATCCATAGTCATCCAGTCTGGCTGCTCGGCTCATGTCTCGTACATCTGGTCAGTCCATTTTTACCCATAACAGGTGTAATTTCAACGGTGGGCCCACGAAATCTATGGTTAGGGTCACCATCTGTATGCACCTAGTGACATGTGAGGTAGTGCATCTATACCATGAATATCAAACATCTTGTAGTAGAGCCAATCATTTATGTGCATCGTATCAGACTCGATCTATGTACAAATTTATTCATTAAATTATATTAGGATATTTTCATGTTTGAGTTTATATGCGCAAATATTTGGATGTTTGGTTCCAAATGGTGAGTTTGTGCATGGAATGATACATGTGATGGTTTTGGACATGCCCATTTGCTAATAATCTCATAATTTAAGTGTGGGTGTTAGCCCCATGCACTTGATGGTACTGCATCTCGTGTTGTTGTTAGTATGATATGGGCTTAAAATGATGTGTTTAAATGACTTGGAGTTGTCACTAAATGAAGCCTAGAATATACGGTCGGCTAGACTCGAAGAATCACCTTGGATTGGGGAATCGGAGACTCCCCAACTTGAAATAATTCCTGGATAAGGTTCCTGATCGAGGATTCTAGGTAAGAACCACAGCGATGGTGAGGGAATGGGCTAGCCACCTTCAACCAGCCACACTTACGTATAGTCTCCATTTTACAGGATTTAGGATTTTTTTGAAATTTTTTTAGATTCTAGCAAGCCTTATATTACTTGACTAGCTAGTTAATGGTAATGTTAGAAATCTAGTAGTAAGCCACTACTCGCTCAAATCACTATTAAGGAGATTATAATATTTCAACTTAGCTGTGTTCAGAGGAGATTGTAGCTACAAATAAAGAAAGGAAAATGCAGTATATGAATAATACAATAAATAACAACTAATGTGCCACTATACACTCAAATTATCATTAAGGAGATCATGATGTTTCAACCTAGGATGAGCGTAAGGAGATAGTAGTTGATAGAAAAAGGAAAATAAATACAATATGTGAATGATAAAAATGACAAAAAGGATCAAGTAACACTTGATTTATAATACATCAAGATTCGAAAGCTCAGCAAGGTGTAGAGTATACAATCAAATGTTGCTTAAACTCTAAGCGGGGGGATAAGGAGAGGGGAAATATGCAAAATGTGAACAAAAAATCTAAATGGACAGCCAGATTGCCATCCCTGCATGTGGAGATATGGGAGAAGGAAATAAGAGTTAGGACACTCTTATGGGGAGATGATTGTAAATCTCGGATCTTGACCTTACTCTGTCGATCTTGAACTGTATAGATCGCTCAGATTCTAGTATTAACTGAGTTGGCAGGCTTGGATGGAGGACACACTCTTGTCTTTCTCTTTTCTCACTCTTATTCTCAATCTCAGCCTCACTCTTGCTCTTGCTTGAGGTAGTGGGTTTTTTTTAACGAGATGGATGAACCTTTATTTATATATGTTGGACTAGTTTTCAGGTACTTTATAGCAACTTGGAGAGAAAACATGCCATGTGGCATGATCTGAATAGTTGGAGGAAACATGTAATATGGATATGCTTTGATAAGTGATAAAACCTGTAATTTCATCCTTCAGAGCTAGGTGAAATGGCTATTTTATCCCTAGACGACAATCACATTGTTGCCTGATTGCTCATTTTCCTTTACTATTATCCAGAAAAAAGGAGAGATCCTAAGACCGGCTTGAATTTGCAAAAGATTTTGGCAGCAATGGCATTACTGCCTATGCATAGTTTTTGCATTTTTTTTGTCCCAACGACTTTGGGGGCCCCATTTACTGCGTGGGCTTGTTGACATGGGCCTTGTTGGTGGCATTATTGTCAGTTGTGTGACTATTGCAATTCTGTGACTGTAACACCTCGAGTTTTCAGGGGCTGTATAGGAACTCGGCTCCCAAATTCCCAGGTGTCATGGGTGCCCTAATGGGCTTCAAATTTTAATTACATCTGGATAACCTCATAAATAATGGAGAGTTTAACAAGGCATGCAGCATAAGTAAGTTATAAAGCAGTATCGAGTGCCACTAAATATAAAAATATCTAAATCACAAATCTCAAGTCATCTAAATAGGGAACAGTCCCACCCATACTTGACCCAAAGCGACTAGAGCCCTGGCCCATACCCCGCGGTAGCTCGAACTTAAACTAAAAGGATTCGCTGAAAGTCTGGAAGCAGGGAAGCTCCTCTTCTTTATCCATGCTCACTCCACTCAGCTTGTCGAGCTCTACCTCACCTGCATCTAGTAAAGGGTCCGGTTGGTGTTTTAAAACACCGTCCCAGAGTGGGAGTGAGTAGCTAACTCAGTGGTTACTATTAGCCTTAAGTTACAACAAGCAACAATTATATGATGAATTTAATGAAAGGCATACATTCACAGATCCCAAACTAATATTATTAATGCATATGCATGTATTACGATATGATACATGACCTCGCAACAACACTCCCTTAAGCAACTTCATCTAACGATCGCACATGACCAACACTCCCTCATTGCGACCTCAACTGCCGAGTTGTCAAATCCTGGCTAATACTATGCATGAATAATGTTAGCCAGGCATTTAGTTAATTCTGTTAATCCATTAGATAGGGGAAAATGGTACACCCCACGTATCATTGTCCTCAACTGGTTGCGAGGCCAAGACCCGTCAACGTGCGAGGTCATGACCCCGCGATCCTTGATCCCATCGGGTTCCCCATCCCCAATTTTAAGTACATGGGGAGTACTGAGAAGACGAATAGCTCGCGGTCACTACGGGAAGGCTTGTCACCCCAGCGTAGGCCAACAGCTCGGACACAGTGTCCCATTCCACCATGCCTGGCTCTCGAGTCAGTGGATCGGTTTCAAATAGTTATCAATAGGCCTCAGTGGTTGACGGGTGTTCCAGGTTTCATACAGGCGTGAGCAGACATAGCTAATAAACATAGTTGGTCAGTAGGCGAACTAGACCGTACGAGTTTAGGCGAGCACATGACGGATGACATCGAGTACAGCGACCCATGTAGTATAACTACTGTCGCCCATTCGCATCCGCCCAAATCCGCTGGTTTAGCCGCAGGATGGTCCTACCAATAAGACCACTTTCTCCCACTTCAGTTCCATGACCAACCCAGGGGTTTATGACATTTAATAATATTCCAACAATTCCGGATTCTCCTTCTAAAACCAGTAAATTCATGCACTCATACATTAAACATAAAAATTCAGATTTTCTACAATGCAACTACTAACAAAAATATGAAATTAATGTGTGTGCGTGTTGAGTGGGGTTACTGAAGAGATCAAGAGCTATACACCATTCATAGTATAAAAATATAACAAAGATTAATGCAATCATGCATGCCACAAGAAACGTTATACTAGGATCGCATATGAGATGAACATATCATACAATATCAAGCCTAATCATGTTGAAGAGCAAATAAACAACACTCAATCATGCCATGGAATTTAGTAAAATCATACATGGGATGCACATGCCACACCAAAAATCAAATCCAATCATGTTGAAGAACAAATAAACAACATCCATTCATTTCATGGAAATTAGGGGGGACCTATCGTGTAGGGTCTTAGCTAGGTTCTCTCTAGATTACTCAAGCACATCATTCTAACATTCATAATCATTAAACTCATAGTAAAATTGGTGCTAGGCCACCTAAGGATAATAGTCCGCACCTTGGGATGTTTCGTCCAACTCATGGCGCTCCTAGGGTTAGAGTTTTGAGAAAACCGTTGAAAGACCTAAACAAGTATACAAGCATGTGAGATTAGGGATAAATAATTATTGAACCCTAGATTACAATTGAGATTCAACGCTTACCACCAATCATTGTCGAGAGAGCTCCAACGACGGCTTCGGTTACGGCGAGGCGACTAGAGAGATGATGATAGGGTGGATGTGCACCGACACTCACACCCCAAGCTCTTTCTCTTCTCCTTTCTCCTCTTTCTCTTTTCCCTCTTTCCTTTTTTTTCCCTCTTGCTCTAGGACATAAAATTCGTATGAGAGGTGGGGGTGCCCAAATAAGGCCTTTATATAGTGCTAGATTTGGTATAAATGCCCTAAGGGATGAGTTTTTACTATACTAGCCCTAGGGGGTTGTTTTTCTACCATTTTGGGGCTACTACGGGGTGTAGGGGTCGACACCCACTGTTGGATAGTTGGCCCTAGCGATGATTTACCCATAGACAGATCGGCTTATCATTTGGATGCGCCGATCAACGGGTAAGATCAGAATTCAGTTCAACGGTCACTAATTAACGGTCAGGCCCGCGACTATACGGATTTGTGTAGGACATTACTCTAGGTCATTGCCCCAAATTTGGTTATAATTTAATAATCCGAAAGCCACAACTTGGGCAAAGACTGAACACAGATAAGCGACTTAAGTTCTTGGTTAGTTTCAAGAATATTCGCGCAACTCATGCACTGACCTTATAAGTCCAAGTTGAGCGATACGAGTCACGATCTCAACTGGATGTCTTGCGATGGACGTTAATCCTAATAAGATGGACATTATTCTATAATTTTGGAACCAATGGCCCACCAACGAGCGGTCTAGAGCTTGTTCGAAAAATCGGGGCATTTCTGGAATGAATTAAGTATTGAGATTTCTCGTGGGCAATGATTTGGGGTTGGATTAACTATGTTCATAGTGTGACCTATTTATAACTAGTGAAAGTGGAGATTTGGTCATGATTATTCTAAATCGTCGGTTTTAGGCTAAAAGAGTAACGAGGTTGATTTGATCTATTAGCCAAAATTCGAGCCTTATCTGACTCAGTTTCGGTTAGATCTTTAATTTAGTTATGATTGTCTTAATTAGTTAGTGATGGGTCGGTTAGATTTGGGCCCTATGTGAGCAAATCATGGGGTTAAACTTGATATTCATGTGATCGGGCGGATTCGTTGGCTTCCAACGGTTGATTAATCAGACTTGTATGGTTCTTTACTGGTTCCACCCGTGTATAAACTAACATTGAGTGCTAATAGTCAGTAAGTGATAATATAAGTTAATTACATAAAAAAATTATGGATTTTTGGAAATCCAAAACAGTGAAAATCTAGGATGTTACAGTGACGTGCTATTGTCATCGTAAGGGACACAGAGTAATGTTATTAATATTGCCACCCAAATGACGATTTGCACTCCAAATTTGCTTATGAAACTCAATGGCCCAAGGGGGGCCCATGGCCTTATTGCGAATTGGGTTTCAGGTTGATTTGGTTGGCTTCGTAAGGGGTCCCTAACACATAAGTCATTTTGTTCTAGTTCAAGATAGGTGCATAGTTTATTGGGGTGGAGTGTTTACACAATGGTAGGTTAAAAATGATAGAACCATGTTGACCAAAGGGTCAAGATGAACGCTCTGGATTTAAATGATTTCACTTGTGGTCTGCATCCTTAGATTTTAATGGTCTTTATTTCGCAGAGGGAATGAGTTAGATTCCCCTCTCTTGCCGTATAAACATATAGTTTCTACTTTGTGGATTTGAAAATGTTTGATTCCAACCTTAGAATTGTTGTTTGAAATTAAGTAAAGAAATAAAAAAATAAAAATATAGCGCAAGGATTTATGAGAAGAAAAATCTACCAACACATAAAAATGTAGATAAATATAAATAAAACAGTAAAAGAAACCACTCGAATTGGCCAAGGGTGCTAGAAATATGAGTTGGGAAGGAAGAACACGGACACTCTTCTGTAGGAATAGATGATTGGTGTTCTAAAATCTCTGTCCCTACTCTATGAAATCTATATTGCATGATGAAAGGATGTGAGCTGGAAACAAAGAACACTAGCACGCCTTCATTGAAGAAGATGACTAAGTTCTTTAATCCAATTGAACCACCATAAGGGTTTTTATGGGAAAGGCTATATGAGGCTTAAGGGTGGGTTTAGATATGGATAAGTGTTGTCTTATAATTAATCATAAGATATGTATGAGGTGTGTCTTGAAGTTAGCCAAGAGATGGCTAGAATTTGGCTATGGGATGGGTATGATATGACTAAGGTTGAGCTAAGATATAACTAGGGTTAATATGGGATATGGGATAAATGAGACAATTTTGTTGTGCATAGAATGAGAGAGGCGAATGGTTTAAATAGGTGGAGGTGATGATATTTGGTGATTTAGGTAAAGGCAAAGGGTAAAATACTATATGACTTATTGTAATTGACTTTTGGAGGCCATTGGGACATATGACATACTCTCATTGACTAATAGGGGTAGTAGGATTGGTAATTGACGTGAAAGTTGAGGTTAAAAAAGGTAAAATATATTTATTTATTTTTTATGATTTTTCAAAAATAGTTTGTAAAAGTCTTATGATAAGCATGGATATAATAAAGAAATTTGAAAATTTTAAAAATGATGTTATAATTTAGCCATTGAAAAAGAAAATCCAATATCTGTCAATGGTGATTTGACACCACATTGATTAACCATTGATTATGAAGTTTGTCCTAATTTTTGAAGAAAATTATGGATAACAGAAATTGGATTTCAACTATCTTCCTTAGACTTGAATTTTGAAGCACCATTGACTTGTTGTTCATTTCAGGAATACTCAACAACTTTCAAGAGATTAAAATGAGTAGCAAAAATTAAATTTCCACTACCTACTTTCTACTCGAATTCTGATGCATAATCAATTTGTTGGTCATTATAGGGACAATGTTAGCTGATAGATGCAAAAGGGTGCTAGGGGAATTTGTATTTCCATTGGCATCAAAATGTCATTTTTTTTTGTTATTTTGGTGCTTAGACGGCTTTGATAAGGCACTAGGTTGGTTTGGAATGGGTTAAGGGTGTTCCGAGATGGACCTCTATGAACTTATATGGGCTTGAACATGGTTTAGGGTTTTGAGTTCCTTGATGATTGCGATTCATTTGATTCCAGTGCAATTAATCATTTCATGGTTGGGTTGGTTGTTCATAGGATGTGATTGTTTCATTATAATGTACACACATTTATATTCATATTCAAATTGACCATCATAATAAAATGTGACTAACATTCATTGATTAAAGGCTCTGTCCACTTTTTGCACAACGTAAACTATTGTGCATATAAAACATAAGTGGTGCATATTGAGATGCATGTTTTGAAATGTATTTCCTCCTTGATTTATGAGATGAGCTAGGTAGATTTCATTCAGATTAGAATGATCAACTCTATACCTGATGAGATTATATAAGCATATATATCACAGCAAGGGTGGATCCTGGTTTAATTGAATGTATCCTGCATGATGATTGCATAGATGATTTCTTGAGAGACTAATTACCTACAAGCAACAAATTAATTTCAGACTAATTGTTAGTGTACTTAATTGTGCACCTATTTGTCAATCACGTGGGTCAGTGTGTCAATTGAGTCCTTGAAAGTTGAAGACCGAAGACATATGAATATATGAAGCATCAAGGAAGGAACATGTAAATCGAAGTGCCTTGGTGGCCGTAACATTAGACACAAAATAACCTAACCTCCAGATGATCCATTCCCATATAGATAGACCCTTACTTGATCATCATATAGCCTCAGGAGCTCAATTGGAAGATGATAAAATTGGCTAAAAGAGTTTTTGAGATCTTATAAATCATATAGCCCAAAACAGCAGGCTCTCAGGAGAGATCAATCAAAGCTTGATTGATCTCAATCAATTAATGTCGATCGATCGATCGACGGTGGCTAGAAATGTCTAACGAGTTTTTTGCCTCTAATCAAATTAGTTCGATCGATCGAACTAGCCGTTTTCTATTAATTTTTCTAGCCATTGCAAACTTTCTCTTTATAAATGGTATACAGTTTTTGGGTATTTTGATCAGTTTTTTTTATGAAAGTAGAGCCTAGGTGATTCTCCACTCAATATTCTTCTCCTAGACTCTATACCAAGGAGTTTCATGGCAATCTTCTTGTGATTAATCACTCTAATAAGTATTTTAAGTTCTATTATGAAAATGTAGATGAACTCTACTCTTTTCTAGAGATTAGACATTAAATCTATAGGTAAATCATTGTTTAAAATCTTTAGAACACTCATTTAGGAGAATCCCTACTAGGAACCAACTAAAATCATTAGGTGTAGGAGATTCAATTCTAAGTTCCATTACCTTAACCACCTTATAGGTACATTGCATGCAAGGTGTTTGATCGTGAAGCTGAACCATCTGCATCAATAATCGTGGGAAAAAATAAGAAGTTGATTCAAGCATGAGAGAGTATTGAAGAAGCATCTCAAGAAGGCGCAACAACAGAGCTTAATTTGACCGCCAAGTAAGGATCATTTATTAAAGTCCATGTATATTCCTTCATTGTATAGGATTAAATATAGAGTTTGGGATCCAAACTCAAATAGGTTATTGTGTACGATTTAGGTTTTTTTGAAGGATCTAGGTTCTTGTGTGGGACCGAATTCACCAGACACAGCTGCGTATGTGTTAATCTCCATAAGAGCCTCTGGTAAGAGTAAACGTAGGTCCTTGGATTATGACCGTATTGATTGTTGGTTAGCTGATAAAAAGCCAACTAAGTCTCCAAGGGAGCCCCGACGGGAGTATACATTGGGTCCTTGTGTAGGGCCGTAAAGGTTAGTTTGAACCTATTGAAAACTCCTAAGATAGTGAAATCCAGTGTACTCAAGGAGAGTGCGTCCACTAGGAGTAGAGTAGGCAAGTAGCCAAACCAATATATAAACTATTTGTTCAACTTGGTGCATCATTTGTAATCTATATAATTAGACCAACTTGTCTTGGAAGCCCGAGTGTTATTTGCTTTATTGATTTGAATTAGTAAATTAGTTAATTAGGTAAATAATTTTTAATTAGTTTTATTCACTCTCCCTCTAGGACTTACCTATAATTCTAAGCTCCACTATACTTCCGTGTGTCGGGGTAGACAATCAACGCAATTTTAGCTATTGTATGAGTATGTTAGTTCTGTAGGTGACTCTTATGTCCTTATTACTATAGACTACGTGACAAGGTTGATGTCCTTATTACTATAGACTACATGACAAGGTTGTGATGATGTGACGTTAATTTGGTGTGCTTTCTCAAGGCCATGTGAACTGATTTAGCTAAGGTTAGAAGTACATTGAGAAAACAACTAAATTGAGATCAGGTCATGCAGATAGTATAGAAAAAGATTAGTGGTTGTGATGATACACAACAGACTTATCTAAGGGCTTGATCAAATGGACAGTTGGATTTGTTGTGAACTGTTTTAAAAAATATACATTTATATTTTATATTAATATTTTCAATGAGCTTTGACCGATCAACTTTGTGAAGATAAAATTCATTCAATGTGCATCATGATAGGGACATTCATATATATGTACATGCATATATGGAATCAAATGTGCTTGATTGAGCAGATCAACATCAACAGTCAGACAGTTAAAGATTGTTATAATTTATCCACTTATTGTGATGAGATCAACGGTGAAGCAATTAGAGATTACAACAATTCGTTTTTGGTCAACTCATGAATTTTGTGCAATGCCATCTCCTAGAGAGGATTATAGTCTTAGAAGTATCGTGTTAGATCAACTTGATTAGTGGGTGCAAAATGGATTTCTAATTAGGAAGGAGAGTGATAATTGTTTACACCTGATTACCAACATAATATAAAAGATATTAGAGGTAGTCTTTACTTGGACTTCTCTAGGATGGAGTTTTATAAATATGGGTATTGTACTTTAATTTGAGACCCCCCTCTCTCTCTCTCTCTCTCTCTCTCTCTCTCTCTCTCTCTCAAGTGTTAGCCCTAGCGAAATCCCTTCCCTCAAACCTGAGACTGCCACATTTAGAGATCCTTTAATGTGTAATGTGTACGGTGTTATCTTCTCGTGTGGTTTAGACTTTACGTATGTTTCTAATAGGTTTTCTTTCGTTTCCACGCGTGTTTATGTGCAATAAAGAAGACGATCATGTTTACACATTCAAGATAATTTTGTTCTTCAAAGTTTTAAAATTAGCATTTTTTTTTTTTTACATTCCCCTTACAATCAAAGCCCTTGGTCCATGACCATTCATAATAAATGTTTCGGTGGTCCATTAGAATGGGTGAAAAGAGACATTAAAAAATAATAATAATAATGCAATGATATTTTAATTTATTTAATATGTTTGGTTGATGGGATTGTGATTCTATAAAATCTTGAGTTTATATTTGGATTGTAGGGAAGGACTGAAAATTATTTTTTTTAAAATACAAATCTTGTATAAATATTTTTTTTATTATAAACAACTAAATTATAGTCTCTTAGAGTTATTCCCTTCCTTTGTTTACATGGGTGTACTGATAATCATCCATCAACTAACATATGTGAAACTTGGATGAACAAATGAAAATCCAAGCATTATGTGGGTAAATTCAATCACAGTGAAAAATCTCATTCTTGGCAATTTCTTGACATGAGAAATTACTAGCTAGGATATTTTTCGATTTGACGTTTTTCAGCAATATTGTTAGGAAAATCTCACAGAAAATATTATACTAAATTAAAAAACAATTTTAAATTTTTAGATATTAGTAAAATTGAATTAGTCTAAACTTTTAAATATTAATTTTGTTAAAATTGTGATAGTTTCATGATAAATAACAAAAACTTAAAAATTGCTGAGATTTTAACAATATCCGATAATATCTTTGAACATTAATGGCTATATGACGGTGGACCCAGCTCAATGAATGGTGCAGATCTCACTCACATGTGCTATGTCGTTAAGTGATGTGACTTACTTCCCAATCTTTCCTCACCTTACACCAGCATCCCAACCTAATCTAACCAATCTATGAAATAAATATCCTAATCCAAACATGATAAAACAGAAAGTCTTTCTCCGGATAATGTATTTAATGAAAATCCTTTCTTTCCACTGTTTAAGTCTCCCCACATCCAAACAACCTCTATTTGTTACTGCACATCTACACACGCTTACAAACAAACACCTCACACGTGCTGAAATGCCACACGTTTATAAGAATCTAGCTGTTTCAGCAGGTGGTCCCAGACCGGATGTTACTTAGCCAAGAACTCCAGCGAGTCTGCTCATCAGGTGCCCTACATGTGCATGGAAAAAATGAACGGTTATAAAAATGGATAATCACTGGTCCACATTCAATTTAAAAGTGTGGCCCACCCAATTTGTGGAGGGGCCTGATTTTTCTACTAAGAGACAGATCCACCATGTGTACTTCCAATGAATGGTTTGGATCTCGTACATCCTCACCTGCTGGTCACTTGCCTTTGTAGCGTGCAGATGCGTGCTTACAAATAACGTTCCGCATTTCTGTGTATTGAATGAAATATGGACCGTAGAAATGAAGATTGGTCTTAGTCAAAACGACGGCTGTCATTAATCGTTTGAAACGTTGCAAGGAAAGAGTGCAGACTCAAAACTATGTTAACGTAAAAGTAGGGTTGAAAGTCGGGCGGGGCGGGTTGGGTTGGGTTGGGTTGGGTTGGTGCTCAATCCCAGGCGAATCCAAGGTTCCTGTACCTCAACTCTAACCTTATCCAATCCAACCTCGGGTTGGGAATTCTCAACCCAAGCCCAACCCAAGCAGGCTCGGTCGAGTTGGTTTGGTTGGTCAATTGGAAACATGATAATATTTTCATTATTACATTAGTTTATTGTATTTCAATACACATCTTAATTTTTGTATCTATAGTTTTATTAATTATATATGTAGTTATTTATAGTAAGGAATTTCTTTTTTCTTTTTCTAAACAAACAAGCTAAGATATAGGACAACTATTTCTTTAAAAGTCATGTTGTGTAGCACACAATCTATTTGGGAGAGAAAAATCCATATCTTATTAACTTGAGTCATCGGAAATGATGTGGACCAATGAGACTTAACTACACTAGAATTTTCTATGCCTTCAACACAAACGATCCACACTCAATTATAATTTATTAGTAACTTATATATCGATCGGGTTCGGGTTGGGTCGAGAGCAACCCAAGACCTCAACTTAGCCCGACCCAAGTTTTATCAGGTTGGTGTTTGTATAGCCCAAGCCCGAGATCGACTCAATACATCCTACCCAAACCCAACCCAACATCGGTCGGCACGGGTCGGTCGGGTTGAAACCGCCCAACTTTGAGCCCTACCTAAAAGGGATTATATATTACCTGGCCTGCATTTTTTTACACGCTATACAATATTTACCTGTACTGGATACTAGGCTCCTTTATTCTACAATCCGGACTGTTGGTCTATTGCGCCCCACCAAGCATCAACTTTGCATGGAAAGAAATTCTCCTAAAACTTTCTTAACCTTTCATTTTATGGCCTACTGATAGACGGTTGAGATGATAAATACAAAAAACAGTCCACATTCAACTACTAGAGTCTAAAAGGTCCAAATTTCGGATCGACGCAATGTTCCAAACTCATATATTTTCAGGGCATGTTCCATATATAGACTATGGAAGGAAGTTAACAAAAAAAAAAAACACTTTTAGCATATTTTAGGGAAGAAAATGGGGCTGCTGCTGACTGCATTGCAGACAAAGCAATTGAGAGAGAGAGAGAGAGAGAGAGAGAGAGAGAGAGAGAGAGAGAGAGAGAGAGAGAGAGAGAGAGAGAGAGGGCCATTGCATCTGGTTGCTTGTATCCGTAGAATACTGGGATCCTTGACCAAGGATATGCAACTGATACCTGGGTTTTCAAGTTTGCACAAGCAGGGGCCGTGGTTCAGTGATCTAGACCATTGATCTGTTGGGCCTCACCGTGGATGGACAGTGATCACAAAATCTTCTTCATGGGTTTGTCCTAGCTAATCTTTCAATTTGATGGGTGAAAATAGACGGTTGAGAAGAGGATTAGGTTAAAGGTACATATTCAACTGAGAATGGGCAAAGATTGGTCCTACCATCAACCCTGCATTGGTTTATAAACAAAAATAGAAAATTCTGTCTAAATAACTCTATGATATATTATGTGATCTTCCAGCTTCTGCTGAAATATGAACACCTTTGAAAAGGAAATATAAGATAGAAGCAGGAGAAAAAAATATATGGTTAGTAGGTATTTTAAATATTAAATTGTTGATGAAAAATCTGTAATTTGGCACACTAGTGAGTTCAATCTAATAGCCCATGAGATCATCTCTGAAAGGTTAAGATGGATGAGTTATTCCAAGTGGTGGCAATTATACAAAAATTGCATATATCTTGAAAAGATTTTAAATTTCATCCAACGCAAAATCAAAGAGCTTTTTATGCAAAGTCTTATTGCTCATCTTCGCATTGAAGAAAAAACTAGACTTCGGGTTGAAAATGAAGAGTTGAAAAAGAAAATTTCTAAAATTAATTTGACAAATGACAAAGTCTAACTTAAGGGAAAACCCTCCAACCTAAAATTAAATCAAACTAATTAATTTAATTTAAAAAAAAAAAAACACTAAGCCTGAGTTCAAAAACAATATCAACAAAAATCTAAAAATCAGAATAAATTCGTTGGTTGCTATATATGTGGAAAGTTGTGTCATTTTGCAAGAGAGTACCGCAATACACAGACCTCAAGCAAATATGATCGAAGAACCTCAAATCATGACAAGGTTACGGATACTTAACAATATTCGAGTAGAACTATGTGATAGGTGGTGGATTAACACAGGTGCATCTGTTTCATGGTTCAAGTCCTAGGATTACTGCTGGTAGAAAATTTTAGATTGGGAAGTGTATGGTAACTCCAGACTTTGTAGGCTGTGGAAAGGAATAACCTATGTTTACCATGATAAAAGCTATTACATTAGTCAATATGCAGCAAGTTTCAGATATGTGTAAAAACTTAGTCTTAGGCTACCTTTTGAATAAATTTATAGTTAAAATAAGTTTATGAATTTGATTAAATTGTAAAAATGAAGAATAGATCTTTTGTGAAAAAATGACTAGACATATTATGAACAATGTTTACATTGAACACTAATTCATTTTACTTATTACGTAATGTGTTCTGTCTCTTTATGGTATGATAGATTATGTTATATAAATATTAAATCTATTAAGAATATAGCTTTTCGTGGTATTAATACCTTATTTAGTAAATATAAATTTGAAAAGTAGAAATCTTGTTAATATTTTTCTAATATATAAAGGAATTTTGAGTTATTAGGACTTATTCACTTTGACACATTTGCTCTTCAATACATTTTTATTGGAGGTAGTAAAAAATATTTTATTACATTTATTGATAACCATTAGAAATATACATGCGTACTTATTAAAATTAAAAAATGAGTGCTTTTTAAATTTATTTTTTAGCAATATTCATACAAATATTTGTAAATAACTATTATTTAGGTAGCTATTTGAAAAATCCTTTTTAAGTACCTCTAACATTGTAGGTTCTAATGGATGGTTTTGTCGTCGTTTTTTTCCGCCCTAAACCAGGTTACATATGTTTTGATTTTTGGCTTAGTCATGACAAAACCGAGTTATCATCGACTCTTCATTAAATATCATCCAATCCAGTAGATACTTTAAGGTGGACCCACATTGAAGATGAACACATGAAAAATCAGGCTAGTGGTCCACTCATTGTAGGTACCAAAAGAAAATTCTTCTTAGCCATCCAATCTTTTCTTTACAGGAGTATCCTTCCTGATGAGTGGACTATCTTAGTTTCTGTATATATATGTTCATCTTCATGGTGGGGCCCACCTCATGTAAATGTACTGTTCAGATGTTCCACATACTTGCAAGGTTGGCCAGTCTACTGCGTGGAGGGGGGGTGCATGTGGAGCGCAGTGCGTGTGGGGTTAGCAAACCTCTTATTAAAATATGGACACCCAAACGAGCCAAAAAGCTAAACCTTAGCAAGATCTGAACCGTTCATCAAGTGGACCTTCACATACAGGTCAACAGCTCAAAACTCCCACTTTCTGAATCATCTTAACTGTCCAATAATGAGCTTACAAAGTCCTTTAATTGGATGCATGGTTAGGATTTTGAATTATCTTGATCTTCTCTACTGTATCATGTGTAGAGGGATTATAGTATTCATTCATGAACGAACAGAATCTACGTGGCGAACAAGAATTTAATGACATTTACCACAATTCTTTTAGATGGTGGTGACTAATCCAAACAGCACATGGGATCCACGTAGATCAATCCAGACCATACAAATTGATTTGCCTGTTATGGATAGCCTATATCACGGAAATCATGCTAATCCAATGATCTTAACTATCCAATTGGTGCCTATCAAATAAATGGTTAAGCAAAAATGTCCCTCCATCCAAGTTCAACAACAATCAATGGGTAAGATCATCCAAACAGCCCGTTACGCTCTGCGCTGCAACCACACTCAGCCCACAATCAGAGATTGAATTACATATACGTCATGCATTGCGATGGTTGACTCACCACCATTTAAAAATGTTGGTGAGATACCCACTGCACATGTACTTCCAAGGATGTCTACGTCCTAACTCCCGTTGTATCAATACACGGCGGGATAACAGGAATCCCATGTGGGTGCCGGTGTTTGTGTCTTTGCAAGAAATGATCTACAGTGGGCTGGGCGCATGCAAATTTTCCCATGCACATAGCTAAATTTTGACCCGTTCGAACTCTAATCACCCATCTGGACCGTCGATTAGGTCCAGCCAATTCTTTTTATTCTACTGTTCAAAAATCACAACAATTAGTGATCAAAGCTATCCTCAACAAATGGACCTTATCCATCCATTTTTGCCCTCCACCGATTGTACAGTCTAAAGCATCCATTCAGTATGGTTTTTTCAAAGCAGGCTAACAAAATCAAACTAGACATAATGGACGGTCCAGATAGACAATGCGAATTCCAACAAGTCCAAATGCAACCATGTGCAACGGAAAGTTCCCATGCACAAAGCCCATTAGATCATGACTCTTTATTATATTAATTCATGGATTTGTCACATATGTGGCTATGTACAATGTTACAATACATATGTGATTATCTGCATGTTATTTATAAACCTCTTTTCCCCATATTCACACCTTCTCTTTCTTTCTTCTCCTTCAACATTCAAACTCTTTTTATTCCTTCTTATGCTTCTAGACATTCAAATCTCTATTCCTCTCTTTGCGTGTACTTATATATATCTACTTAGGCTTCTCTTCTCCTACTCCTTGCATTAATCTTCTCATCTCCTTCTTTAGTTTCATTTCTTGAGCTTTAATTTCACTTGGGTGGTAACCCAAATGGGGAATTGTTTGAAGTGTCACAAAAATTCTACGCTTGAGGAGGAGACGTCGGGAGCTTTCGATGAAGTAGAGAAGATAGAACGCATGGCTTCGCCTACATTATCGAAGCTGTCTAGGCCGTTGATGGATGCAACCACGAGTTGTAAGAAAAAGGTGGTGCGATTCAGGTTGGGGGATGATGCTGGTGGTGATAATGTTAGTGGTGTTAAGACCCGAGATGTCGTACGGTTGCGAATTGTGGTGAGTACCCAAGAATTGAATCAGATTTTGAGCTGCGACAAGGATCGAATGAGCTTGGATCAGTTGTTGGATGTGGTGAGGACAAGCGGAAGGAGGATCGCTGAAGTAGAAAATTGCAGCGGGAATGGCGATCTTAGATGCTGGAAGCCTTCTCTAGAGAGCATTTCAGAGGACCATTGATGACCCAAGTTGCACTCTCATGTTTTTTTATTAGCAACTAACCATCTCTCTCTCTCTCTCTCTCTCTCTCTCTCTCTCTCTCTCTCTCTCTCAGCTGATTACATTGTTATATAATAACATTCTATCCAAATTTTATCTCTCTCTCTCTCTCTCTCTCTCTCTCTCTCTCTCTCTCTCTCTCTCTCTCTCTCTCTCAGCTGATTACATTGTTATATAATAACATTCAAATTTTATGAAATATTTGAAATTCTGTATCAACTTAGACTGATTAATCATGAAATTTTGTAATATTTGGTGCAACCAAACGTGCCCATATTCATGATTTGGGTTGTAGTTCAATTGTCAAGACTTCTGTCAATGGCCGGGCCTGGGCCAAAGGAAATCGAAATTTCTAACCCAGCCCGAAGCCCAGGCCCAGCTCATGGAAGTTGAATCCTTGTGGGGCCTTAATCATGTGACTACAATTAATAGCATGACATATAGGTATGGGATCCAATCCATCTAGCATGAGGGTTTCACTAAGTCGATGTCCTGGCCCAAGAATATGATTGGCCCATTAATCAGTTGGGCCACACTTTACCAAAGTAATATGTAGGCGGTAAAAAAAAAAAAAAAGAAGGTTTCCTAAGCCATTCTAAGATTGTGGGCAACCTGATGAGTGGACTAGCCTGGTTTATGGGTAGAGCATCTTCAAGGTCGGAGCTACCTGATGGACGGCTTGGATATTGCATGTCTGCCTGCTTCCACATGTGGTGGAATGTGGATGGGAATTTGCAAAACCTCTTCTTAGGTGAAATCGGTCAATACAACGGTCTTGGCATTTTCCAAGATGGAAAAAGTGAAATGATTCATTTGAGTGGTCAAACGGTTGGCCATTAGAGCTAGTTTGTAGAATAAGTTTATTCTAAAACTATGTTGACCAACATGACGTAAGGGTATGTAGGGAATTTGTGGAAGTAAATCCTGAATTTGGATCATACATAAATAAGGTAATCACAAGCACACACAAATTATACATAGAAAAATTCTTATTGAAAACACCATGGCACAAAGCAACAACAAATGACTATGAAAGCAAAAGTATAAGAAATAGAATAACTTTAAATGTTGGAAAACCCTTGTTTCTCCTCCCCAAACTTTACAAACGTTTAGACCTTAACTGGAATACCTTAATCTCACAATTACACCCATATATAATGTCGCACTGAAATAGAAAACAGATCGCGAAATTACACAAAATTGCACAGACCATCTATCTAAGCATCAATTGATCGAGATCGATCGAGCATGCCTTTGATTAATCAACCACCCATGTCCAAGCGATCGAACATACTGAAAATTGTCCAGAGAGTTTACAAATATTTTCTGACTTACGTCGATCGATCAAGCTGAGACTTCGATCGATTGAGACTGTCCAAAATTATCGAGAGACTAATCCGTATGGTTCGGGACTGGCTTGATCGATCGACCAGGGTGGTTGATCGATTGGAATACCCTAATCTCACAATTACGCCCATATATAGTGTCACACCTAAACTAGAAAACAAATCACGTAATTACACAAAATTGCACGGACCATCTATCTAAGCATCAATTGATCGAGATCCGATCGAGCATGCCTTTGATTAATCAACCACCCATGTTCAAGCGATTGAACATACTTAAAATTTTCCAAAGAATTTACAAATATTTTTTGAATTATGTCGATCAATCAAGTTGAGACTTCGATCGATCGAGACTGTCCAAAATTGTCCAGAGACTAATCTGTATGGTTAAGGATTGACTTAATCGATCGACTAGGGTGGTCGTTCGATCGAACCCTTATTTCATTTACATATTTAAGACATATCATAACAAGCTCTATCATGGCTTTAATATCCATCCATGAACCACATCTACATCTCTAATTTGCCTCTATCTTAGCTTTTTCATCACCATAGCTTCTTGTGCACACTCCGTCTTCATCAACTTTTCACTAGACCCAGATAAGTCAAACACAATCGGAACTTCTCTGCAGGAATCACCTTCGTCAACATGTTCACCAAATTCACGCTCGTGTGGATCTTCCCAAGAGTGACATTGCATTCCTCAAGCGCCTATCGGATAAAATGATGAAGAAAATTAATATATTTAGTTTTAGAATGGTAAACCAAATTCTTCGCTAAATTGATGGCACTTTCATTATCACAATTAACCAGCATAGCCTCTTGCTGAAGCCTACATTCATTAATCATTCCTCACAACCAAACACCTTCCTTGAATGCTTTCATCACTACCATATACTCAATTTTTGTTATGTAAAGAGAAATCATACTGACCACTCCATCTGCTAATACAAACGAATAACTGGAAGTTGACCTTCGGTTGTCCACATTCCCTACGTAATCTGAATCAATGTAGCATACAAGCTTTTCCTCTGATTTCTGAAATGTCAAGACATAGTTCGTTGTACCTAGAGCTGGGCATGGGACCGAGGCAGATCGGATTGGGTCCAACTCGATTCAGTCCAAAATCTACATAAGCTGACCCAAACTCGATCCGATCCAGGACCAAGTCCGGGACATCTGACTCGAACCGATCCGATCTACAGTTGGCCTGACCCGAACCGAGTCGGATCGGGTTGGGTACGATTCGAATCGGGTTGGGTCTGTGGGTCAAACTATGAGATATGTGTTATATCCAAATCGTCCATCCATTTGTAGAGTTCGTCTTAAGGCTTGAGCTGAAAAATAAGATGCCCCCACGACTGCTTGGTTCCCCCTCCCTCTCTTCTCTTCTCTCTTTATAGGCTTAGGAAGGCAGTGGAAATCGGTCGGTGGAGAACTAACTCTGTTTCGCAGTAGAGTGCTCAGAAATGAGAAGCAGTTGAGTTTGAACCGAGTTTTAAGACGCTAATTGTCCTAAACTCTGATTCTGACACCTTGATAAGGGTTAAGACCCCCCTTTGCCTCTCATGGACGGTTCATATCATAGATCTGATCGTTCCCTTGATCACGCAGCAGCTCACAATGGCTGATTTTTACGGACGCACATCCTTGAGGAAATCAGCTTGCGCTGATGCTTGGTGGGGCCCATGATTGAAGTCGACGGAGAAATCCAACCCGTTCATTAGATTCCTGGAGAAATACCAGTTGAAAAGGAGTGGTTTTGGTCGAGTTTTAATGCGGTCTACTGTATCAAATCACCCCGCCGTTCATCCTACGTTTGACAACGATCTACGTGTGTGCACATGCATGAGACCAAAAGGAAGCTTTTCCTTGGTCGTGGCCACCCTTCGGACACGTTGGACGATTTGGATCATCCGGACGGGTGATGGTGATGGCCCACTATGCAATCTCAGCGGACGAATGTCCACTGCTATGCGTAAGCAAGAGACGGGTCATGTCAGCCCTTTCTTTGACTAGACTCTTGATCCGATGCACGTCTAATGCACGTACACTGCATGCGCACAGGTCTCCATGTGGGGTCCATCATGATGTTCGTGAGAAATCCATTCCATCCATCTGCTTTCCCATCGAATTGAAAGGGTCATGACCAAAATTGAAGCATATCCAGATATCAGGTGGCCCCAAATCAATAATTTAGTGGCTGATCTATCTATTGGGTCATTTGCACAAAGATCTAAGAGCTGAATTTCGACGTGTACGGTTAATTTAGGGTCCTCAGGCCAAATATAAAGTTTTGAGCCAAACGGATGGTAGGAACCCTGTGATCTTGCATTTAGGACGTCTTTTAGGCCTCTTTTTTTTCAATCACTTGATTTTCTCGGATCTTTGGCGTGTAAACTCTTCGATCTCATTCCTCTAAGATCCGTCCCTTGCCTTGGTGATTTTAGACTGTTAAATCCATGTTTTTGATACCATTTTCAGTCCAAGCTCTTAAATTCACCTCGCAACACAAACACGACTAAAATATGGCGTTAAACAATACCATGTTCGTAAAATCAGGTAATAATTGGGGTCCAATATGCAATATTTGACCTTCGACACTTAGATCAGCATACACCACTACCATTATGTTTTGGAGGATTTGGACAAAATAAAAAACTTTACACTTTGATCATTTTGGGTATGTATATTGTGGCTTGTATAATTTCCATTTGGGTTGATACAACTTTTGGAATTGTACATTTTGAATATTAGCCATATATTTTTAGATTTAGTTACCTCTGCTTAACTTTTGATACAACAAATTTAAAGTTACTCTGATTTTGATCATGCATAAATGTTAACTGGACTATGCAAGCATGTAGGAACTCGCTCACATGCATTTTCGTTAGGTTTACACTCGAGAACTCGAGATTAGAGTCTCTGTACTTGGCTGCCGAATTTCAGAGCATGACAGACGGCCCAACCCGAAACAGTACAAATTCTGTGCCGAGACCAACCCCGGGCCCATCCCGTTGAGAGCCCTAGACACCATCGCTTGTACGAAAGTTATATCTCTAGAAGCGGATTGCATGTTATGCAATGGGTCCCACCATGATGTATGTGTTATATCCACACCATCCATCCATTTTGTGAGTTCATGTTCGGGCATGAGCCAAAAAATGAGGCAGATCCAAAGCTACAGTGGACCACACCATAAAAGCAGTGAGGATTAAACACCTACCATTGAAACTTAACTTCATAAGGGGGACATAAGTTTTGGATCAAGCATATTTGTGTTTTCCCTTCATCCAGGTCCGTGTGACCTTATATATAGGTTGGATGGCAATTAAACATCATCATGGGCCCTAGGAAGTTTTAACAGTGGGCATCATTGGCCTCAATGCTTTGTGTAGTATGGTCCACTTCAGCTTTGTATTTGTCTCATTTTTGGGCACATGCCCTAACATAATTTCGCAAAATGGATGATGGTGTGGATGTATAACACATACATCATAGTCAGGGCCACATAACATGTTGAAGTCAACCTACCTGCAAAGACAGCACACCACAAAAGCCGTTTCCTAAGTCTCTTCAAGCAATAGTCGCCAAAAGACGCCACTGCAAATTTTTTGCAGGCCCAACATGATGTTTATATAAAATCCACTCCAATTATTAATTGTGTAATCCAACATTAGGCCCATGGCAATAAAAAAAAAAGATGGGCCACATCAGAGGAAACAATTGATGAGGAAGATGCCCAATGTTGATTTTATACATGCCTATGGTGAAGATTATAAGAAATCCACTCCAACCATTAGATTCCAAAATAATAATAATAATAAACCATTTAAGCTTAGGCCCAAGAATTAGGACAATCCATGATTCGGGTGGGTCATACTGGCAGAAATAATTTGGAGGGTGGGCATCGTGTATACTGTTTCCAATCGTATGGTCCACCCAAATCATCGATGAGCTCTTTCTTATGCCTACACCTAAAACTAGGTCATGCAACGAGTGATTGGATTGAATTTTCAGAAATATAACATGTTAGGGCCAATATAGCTTCTAATTTCTCATACTCACCGGGGAGATATGGAAAATTCTTCACATCAAGATAATTTTGACTCTTCATCCTTCATCCACGCCGTGAGAGGAACGTTTTGGTAAGCATGGAAGGTTAAAGCACATTATGGGAATATTATTTGCTCCAAGGAAATTTTTGGCAAAAACTCTTTTCTTTTACTTCCTATTCTTTTCTTTCCTTCTATTTTGAAATATTTTCGACAACCTAGAGTCATGTGCGTCTCAAGTTAAACAGATCAGACCACAAGTTACGGTTCACCCTCTGGATAACTTCCAATCTTTCACCTTCCTTGAATATTCAACCCGTCCAGTAGGTTGTGCCCACCATATATAAGAATTGCCTATACAAAATCAACCACATCCATTCATTGACTGGACAACACTTGTATTTTTCTATTTAGCAATGGCTAGACATTATTTCCTCCTATGGTCCACTTGAAGAGTAGGTGGGGCTGGTTTTTGCACTAGGTGATCATCTTGATGGGCCAATTTATTGGAAGAGTTGGATGTCACACTCTACGAAGAGGTTCGAGTCCCTACGTCAGTGGTAGACTTTGAGGAGTTTCAACACGAGGTCTTGGGTTCAAGACCCATAGGTGGTGAACTTCCCACTACAGCGTGCGTGGGTGTGTTATTCGGGTGCGTGTGTTAAATAAATAAATAAATAACTGAGCCAACCGTGAAGTGTGTGGTCCAACTGGTTAGGTTTGAGACCTCTCTCTACACAGGAAAAATTACAATGCGATAGTCACGGATTGAACCGCACTCATATGTCGACTCTTGCAATAGCTATATATGACATCTTTGTCAGAGCAAACCAAGCCAACTGCTGAATGTGTAAGAACTTAGTCAGTGCGGTGAGTTGTACGCTGTCAAAGATGGGCTAAGGACACCGGGTGAAAAAAATAGAGATGGAAGGACATACTTGGGGGAAAAACGGAGATTGGCTTGGCTTTTTTTAAGGTTGTTCTATTGGACTCATCCCATCTTTGACAAAATATAACCCAACAATCAAATCTCGCCGCATCGCGGCACCACGCTTGATGGAACAGGTTTCACTACCTAAGCCGCATCCTCATAGCAGGGCTAAGAGGCGCTACGTGGGAGAGGTATACAGCTTCTGCACGGCCTACTGTGTTGTCATTTATTAGGGCCTTGGAATGCAAACAAAGCTGTGTCCTGCACAAGCTTTTTACCATGGGAATTATGTCACATCAGGAGATACCATGGAAAATTTATATGAATAATAAATAATTTTAGAGAAAATTAGTGAAATTTTCTTATGCTAACCTTTTACAATGACATGAATATACAGGAAAAGTAAGATATATATATATATATATATATATATATATATATATAGGTCGTCCAAAGGTACTACCGTGATTCCGTTCGAAGATCCACACCATCCACCAGATGTACCGCTCAAGTGGGACTCACACGGCTCGACCGTCCACGTGTGGGCCATACCTTCAAAACATAAGTATACACGCAAAAACATGTAAAATCACTTGGTGGGGCCCACCGAGATGCTGAAAATACCACCAGAAAATTGGTCTAAAATTACATCCAAGTGGGACACACATGATGGACGGTGATCATAAAAAACGTCTCAAAAAGGGGCCACAAGTAGTTTTGAATGTTTGAATGGTGCACGGCCCCTCTCCACTTTTGGAACAAAAGTCTGAACGTGATTTTCAGCCATGTGGGCCGTCCGGATGCACCATTTAGATGTTCGGAATCACGGTGGGGCCCACGGCGCTCGAGCGCATAGTACCTTTTCCAAAATTAAATCAATCCGTGACTTTTGTAGAAAATCTATCACCACACCATTCAGATGGGGCCCACACGGCTAAAAATTAAATCAATCCGTGACTTTTGTAGGCCACACCACGTACAGAAGTTGAGAGGGGCCGTGCACCATTGAAACATTCAAAACTATTTGTGAGGACCTTTCAAGATGTTTTTTGATGATCAACACCGTCCATCATGTGTGTCCGACTTGGATGTAATTTTAGACCAAGTTTCAGGTGGTATCCACAACTCAGGTAGGGCCCACCAAGTACTTTTACATGTTTTTGCGTGTATACTTATGTTTTCCGATGGTATGGCCCACCTGAATTACGTGGACGGCTGATTTTGAGTCATGTGGGCCCACCCTGGGCTCGTGCATCTGATGGACGGTGTGGATCTTCGAACGGCATCACGATGGGGCCCACACAACTTGACCTCACGGACAACCGCTTTACGCTCGAGCGCATAGTACCTTTTCCCATATATATATATATATATATATATAGTCCAATGCTCAGTTGAACACCAGTTCTTATGAGTCCTGTGAGAACATTTTGAAAACTCATCACATGCTATTTGAGCTCAAAATTTGAACGGTCCACGTGATGCATCGCCCCATAAAACTTCTGAGGCTTAAATTTTACCCGATTGAAAACTTTAGTGAGCCATGGTAAAAGAGAGCTGTTTATTATAAAACAACGAGAATTTCTTATAATTAAAATTTGCCTATTATACAAATATTAGGGCAGGAGGATTGTTTTGTATGGAGATTTTATGAGATTTACAGGGTCATTGTAGTCCTGTTTGAGGCAGACAAGATGGCAAAGGGACACATTAAAGGAGGATATCACATTAGTCAGTCATGCTTTGGGTCTTTTCATCAAAGGAGTGAATGGGTTGTCCAACAGCTGGAAACCAGCCAAATTGCCTGACGATGGCATGGGGCCTAATTTTCCCATCCCAATCACCCACTGACTCGCCTGGCCTGACTCATTCAAGTGAGTCCTGAGTTGAACAGACTGGTTTGCAAAATGTGTCTGAGTCAATGTAATTACTTAAAACTAAAACTATACTTACAAAATGCTTTTACTTGTTTCTGGACAACATATGCATTTGACCATCATTTCTTGTGTTGGTTCAACAATGAAAGAATCGTATTAATTGCATTTTTTTATGACTTTAATGTCAAAGCATTACATTCATATGTTATCATTGTTTGGATTTGAGATTTTCACAGTAAAAATATAATAATAATTTTAAAAAATTGCTTACATTTAAAAAATATTTTTATTTTATCAATAACTCAAGTCTTTAAATTGACGGTGGTAAAGTTTTAATGATGACATTTTTTTTTTTACATGACTATTATAACTGATAATTAAAACAAACCCTAAAATTAAACTGATGAAATCATAGCCATAATATTTGCTTGCTTAACTCAGAAACTGGCTCCGGTGAGCTTGCTTTGCTAGATTTTGAGTTGAGTCATTAAGAAACTCCATCCAATGAAGATCCAATTTGCAGCATCTGCTAGAAGCTAGTTGTAATGGGCTAGCAAGCTATGAAGACTTTGTATTTTCTTATCTTATATAGCTTAGTAGGGATGCAATTTAACATTGGAAGGTCTTCTCAGTGGATTATTTAGGAAATGTGACATCTGACCCTTTTAATATGTTCGCCCACCATGAGGATCACCTAGTGCAAAAATCAACACATCACTCAATCGGTGGACCACACCATAGAAAATGACTTATAGCCAATTGATAAATAACAAAATAGAAGTGTGGCCCACCCAATGAATGCACGTAGCTGATTTTTGCATAAATATATGTACTCTTGGCAGAGGTAACCTATTGGAGGGATTGGACATCACATGCACATGAAAGGCAGGACATTAATGACATCCTAGCTCATTTATCATTTTCTATTATTCTTGATACTTTTAATTTATAGTTATCAATGGTCGAGTTGAGTCCGTTCGAATCTTTGAGTCGACCTAACCAGATGAACATAGGGAGTTGACTTTCAAGTTTTTAAACTATGAATCAAGCAATCCTAACCATATTCAATTGATGACTATCATAGAGAGTGATCCAATTTTAAAGGGCAAAGTAAAATAGTTTCTCTTTTCGGTGCAGCTTTACAGTTATATATGCTCCATCAGCAGTAGGCTCAGCAATTTGGACGGTCTGGATTGCATGAAAGCTATGCCAAGTGTACATTTGGAGATCAAAATCTTTTTTTTTTTTCTTTTTTTTTCTCTAAATGGTGAAAAACTCACATCTATAGCCATTGTCTCATCATTTTGACTTTAGTAAGATGTAATAGGGACAGGGGCGGCTCTAAGGGGTAGGCAGGTGAGGCAATCGCCTAAGGCCCCGTAATTATGAAGGCCCATATCATAGGAACAGGCTTTTAATACTCTAACAATGTTTGGTAATCTATATACATGTATTGAGAAATTGTAACCTTTGAATATTTTTAAATTAAATTAAACAGATATAAAAGTGGGTCCTAGTTTAGATAGTTCATGAAAAACAAAAACAAAAACACACAATGAATGGATCTCCTAACTGGTTGATTCTTGTACACTAAACAAATTATTTGAATTCAACATACAAATTCCCACTAATTGGAAGATAGAATAGTTAAATCAATATATTTTTTTGTAATTTAGGTTATCCAGAACGGATCACCTAATTTAGACGGTTTGGATGGAGTCAAAATATGCTATATTAACAATCTAGGAATGCCTATTTATTAACTATAACACTGCTAGAGTACTATATAATTCTAAATTTATTATTCTCACAATAGACGCGGATTGCATGCAGACCACTTTAGGGATTCCTGTAACCCTGAGCTCCGTGGGGTCCACATTATTATATGTGTTATATCTATTCCGTTGATCCGTTTCTTCATCCCATTTTAGAATATTAGAAAAAACATGAAGCAGAATCAAAGCTCAAGTGGACCACAACACAGAAAAAAGTGGATATTGAATGCTCACCATTAAAAACTTTTCTACATGTGGCAGAAATTTTGGATAACCTATATTTATGTTTTCCTTTCATCCATCTAGGATTCACCTTACGAAGGGTTTAGCAATTTTATCTATCAAAATTGATTTACTGGATAAACTTGAATACAAAAGTTTATTAATTTTTATAGTTTAATTTTGAATTTATTAATTTTTTATTTTTTAAATTAAAAAGCCTCTTTTTTATGACTTGCCTAGGGCCCCCAAAAATGTTGAGCCGCCCCTGAATAGGGAGAGCCGATTATGTGAGGCCCTGACTTACCACCGTGGGCCCATCTTGATATATGTATTCTGTATCCACGCCGTCCATCTGCTTTTTCGGATCATTTTAGAGAATTATCCCAAGAATGAAGCAGATCCGAAAATCAGGTGGACCATAACATAGGAAACACTGGTGATTGACCATTAATGGGCCACAAAAGTTTTGGATCAAGCTGATATTTGTTTTTTCTCTTCACCAACAGATTGGAGTGATCTCTAAGAAGTTTTCAATGGTAGGCATTCAATCACCACCGTTTCCAATGGTATGGTCCACCTGATAATTGGATCTCCTTCATTTTTGGTATAATGACCCGAAATGATCTGAAAAAACGGATAGACGGCGTGGATACATAATACATACATCAAGGTGGGCCCCACGGTAAGGGCCGCACCGTATTGGGTGAGTCCGCGGTCTCACCTAATCCGCTTCCAATTTAATAGGACGAGTTCCAGCCTGCGAGAAATAGGTAGTTTCTACAGATTTCGTACACATGGGGTACGTTTATCCAACCAATTCAGCTAAAGACACCCATCATGGATGGACCATGGTACCCAAATCTCCAATAATGGAAGATCCTAGCCATCCAATATTTAGTCTTTTCTACATTGGATGTCTCTTGGTAGTGCATTTATTCTTAACCATGTACTTACATACTAACAATGGAGAGGTCAATACTAACCATTTGAGAATTACTTTTTTTGGACATGTTCCATCCGTGATGGGGGCCATCAGATCAATGGCTTGGATATATCAAACGTAGGGCCCAGACCTACAAAATAGGTGCACAACAGGGAAGCTCCCTTTTCCATGGAAACAGGGAACTAGACCTACAAAATAGGTGCACAACAGGGAAGCTCCCTTTTCCATGGAAACAGGGAACTACGCTTCTAAAGATTATTGAAGGAGTAGACTACTCTATGCTTTTTACACTGTTTATTAAATGATGGCTCCTAATCGACATATCCAGGCATACATGTATGATAACCCGTCAAGATTAAAAATCACATTGGCAAGACAATCTTAGCCATGGAATCATCCCATTGAATTTGTGGCCGTTCACGAATTTATTTCTACTCCTGTTCTTAATGGTCCAAGGATCAAGACCATTGATCTGGCGCAGTAGCAATGGAGACTAAAGACAAACGGTTTAAGAAATACAACGACGGTCCACATTGAACTGAAAGATGTCCAAAAATAAAAGGTCTAAGTATCAATCTAGACCGTCCAACCTTTGGACCAACCTTCAATTGCCTCATGTCTCTAAACAATAACATGGACCGGCAAGCCTAACCATCTGATCTATAGTCTACAAAATGAATGGTCTAGATAGGCTCGTGCATATGTAATGTCCTGATCCACATGCATGAACTGACTGACAATGACTTACCATAGGCCTCATTACATTTGCACGTGCGAATGCACGTGCTTGATCACGACTCTGTACCAAATCACCCAGAACATCAGAAGCAAGTGCCCCAACATCCTGACTGCTATAAAGGCATGCAGAGAAAGTGAAGTGGGCTTGATGCACTACTCCGTACAAACAACCCGGTGGTCCACTGATCTAGACCGTTGATCTTAAGGGCCTACAGATTCCTGTCGAGAGTGATTAGCTTCAATTTCAGCAATAAATTATAATTAATTACCCTCATCATATCAAATTCAAAAGTATGATATGATATACACAAGGGAAACACTACCAGTCATATCATAGCTTACGGGTCCTACAGTTCTAGTGAGGTTCATCTAGTGTACACGTGGCATACATTTACCGAAATCCTGTCCGTCAAATATCAGGGCCCATTTTAAATGCACCATATAGCCCAAAAGAACACACTGAAAGCAATCACAACCATCATCTAGTTAGTCAATATCAATTACATGGTTCAGGTTGTCCAAATGCAATTAGAAACTAGATGCGGGTCTCGTAATATGGACGGACCAGATTACTGGAAATTCATGTCACTTGTACGGTTGATGGGTTACCACCATTTTCAAATTATTGGTGAGACGTCATCATATTGTCACCCATCTAAATATATATTAATCTTGAAATGGCCCAAACCAGTACAAGGCTTTGTATGGTACAACAGTACATTTAAGTGCTGTTAAGTGTGTTTAAATGCATCTAAGTATGTATAAATACAATTTATAAGTGCATTTGATTTCATCTTAGGTGCAATATGCTTACATCTACCTAGACACAATTACATTGCACTTAGACATACTTAAATGCACTTAGAATGACAAAATGTATAAAGTGTATTGGATCCTAGGTACCAACTGATCCACATTAATTGATCCATGATCAAATGCAATGGCCCACTTGGTATAGGAAATAAAACATAGAAAACTAAATCATATCTTCCGGCAAGCATGCACTACTTGATAAAAACATGGTACTTAACTTTAGATTTGTAAAATAAGTAGAAAAGAAAGAAGATTTATATTGAAGTAATTCAAACACCTATTTTTCTCTATTTCTCATAGAATGAGGTTAATAAAATGCATAGTTCAATGTAATAACTCGTAGAATCTTCTGGGTCTAAAGACGCTTTAGCTACTTAAGTGGGCTTGACCTTTTTCTCTATCTCACCAAGCTTGAGTGATCTATTTAAGAAAAAATATATTATGAAAGAGGCTAATAGCTTAGTTTAGCCTGTCACTATGTGTAGGGCCGGTTTGGTATGCAGAATTACACGGTATTATATTACATTTTGTGGGATATAAATTCCATATGGCTTTTGAAATTTGGTATTTAAAATTTCGGTCGTAGTAGGAAATAAAGCATGAATTTGGATGGATTTCAAAATCCGGCCCGCGTGCATGTTGATACACGTGTTTATCCATGCCATCCATCCATATATACCCCTTATACATGACACTCAGTGCATGAGTTGTGAAATTTAGTCCATTGATGACAATTCTAGCATCCATCGAACATTGGTTTCATGTAAACTAATATTTTTCCCTAAGGAATGATTTAATCCCAGACACGGGATTCGACTGTCAAAATACTATGGTATTTCCTTACATATAATCATTGTGTAACGATATTAATTCCATCTAATGAAATGCAATGCATATTTTTAATGGGCCTTAAAAGTAGAGTTGGGCATCAAGTTGAATCAAACTGAGTTAGGGTTGTAACGTTTTAGATTTTCACTAATTTGGATTTTAAAAAATTCTTGAAAATTTTTTATATAATTAACTCATGTTGTTACTGTCTAACCTTTAACGCTCAAAATGAGCTTATACATGGATGGTACCAGTAAAGAACCACACGAATATGATTAATCAACCGTATGATGCCATCAAATCCGCCCAATCACTTAAACTTCGACTCTAGCATTGGGATTTGTTCATCTAGGTCCCAAATCTAGTCAACCTATCACTGACTAATCAAGACAACTGCAATTAAATAGAGACCTATCAAAAGTCGAGACAACTAAGGGTCGGATCTTAATTAATAAGTCAAACTGTCTTAGTTACTCTTTTAGCTTAAGAACCAACGATTTATGGTGATTAGGACCAAATCGTCATTTTTTCCGATTGCGAATAAGCCACACTATTAACTTAGCTAATCCAAATCTTAATCATCAAAAATAAGAAATCTCGTTATCCAATTCATTTTAGAAATAGCCTGATTTTTCGAACGAGCTCTAAACCACTCGTTAGTGGGCTACTAAACCTAAGACTATAGAAAGACATTCATCTTAGCAGGATTAACGTCCATCACAAGACATCGAGTCGAGATCGCATCTCGAATCACTTAATTTGGACACACAAGGTCAGTGCATGAGATGTGTGAATATTCCTGGAATTAATCAATAATTTAAGTTAATTATCTATATCTGGTATTTGCCAAAGTTTTGGCTTTTGACCATTAAATCGTGATTAGGACAACAACCTAAGTTAATACCATGCACATATCCATATAGTCGGGGCCCCGATCGACCATCGGTGACCGTCGAACTGACTTCTGATCATACTCGTCGATCAACGTATTCAAATGGAAGGTCGATCGTATTTATATGTAAATAATCACTAGGGATAACTATCCTACGGTGTATAACGACCCCTACACCCCATATATAGTGGATCCGAAATGTTAGAAATACCCTCTTATAAGACTAATATAATGAAAACCTAGCCCTTATGACCATTTACACCATTTCTTGTGCTGTAAATAGGGCATTGGGGGGCAACCCTTGCTCTCATCAGATTTTACCATAGAGAAAGAGAGAAAGGGAAAAACAGAGAAGAGAGGGATAAGAGAAATAGTGAGTCCAATGCTGGATCATCGTCGTCCGATCCCCATGCTCGTTAGATCTTGCAAAATCTCGCATATATGCTCATTTTCATACCTTCCTCAGCCGAAATCTGAAGATTTTGGGTTAGATTTTTCATCCCTTGTTAGGTAAGAGTTTCCTTAATTACTTTTTTCATCTCTTTCTTTCAATTCCTGCATGTTTAATCCATTAGGGTTAGAAACTCCTTTTTGTTTTTGTCATTTCTCGAAAACCCTAACTTAAAGGTTTGATCATGTTAAGACTCGGGGCCCCGACTCGTCGAATTGAATTGGAGTTTACTTGAATTAAGTTAGGTAAAACCCTTAACCCTTAATTAAAATTTAATTATATTAGAATTCACGATACTAACAATGAAATTGCCGATGAATTAGGATTCGAAGCGTTTGCCCTAAATTCCAAAAGCTAAGGCCGCATCCGAGTCGAGGATTTCGATTCTAATGTGAAGATCTGCCATCAAGCTTCTACCTAACATTTTAGAATAATTAAATGTGTCTGTTTTCTATTTGGTTGATAACATACTTGATGAATGGCTTGAAACTCTTAATATTAAAATTCTTTGATGTCGAATGCTAAGAAACGTAAATATGATTGAATTATGTTGATGTAGATTGAATTATTGTACATGTGTTCAATTGGTATACCATAGTGTGGTGTTGAATTTCCTTACGATCATATTTATGTAGTAGATAAATTCGAATTGTTGTTGTGGTGGATCGAGCTCCGTAAATTATTTAAATATGCGGATAACCCACTTTAAGGAGACTATCTCAGACTTATACGACCGACCGAAGTTGAACACGGATGATTGATACTAGTTAAAATTACACTGGATGCTTTGTACGTAATGTTGATTTGGCTGAGGTCCTTCGTAGTTGATCGCATTAGTCTAATATAGGCTCGATCATTCTTATGCTTGGTAATTGTATAATATTCAATAGAATTTGGGATACTACCATTACCATTGATTTAGTTTACTCATAACCATTAGTGCGTTCACGATCACACAAAGACTCATAAGCCGAGCATTGTGGTATGGGACACCGTGTTCGAGTTGTCGGCTTATACTAGGGTAACGAGCCTCCCCGAAGTGACCAGTGAGCACTAATAAATGTAATAGAATGTTGTTCGAACGGCCCCCGTCAAATTACCCAGTCGATAGTTCCGTGCTAGATTATCGTTCGAATGACCGGGCGTGAATGAGATTGAGTGACGAGTCATTCCCTCTGTATTGATTTAGTTTTGAGTGACAAGCCTGCACCTCTAAATTCATTGTCCATACTCAATGTTGGGTGACGACCCGTACTGTATTGATCCCTTAATTTGGATCAAGGGACACTAGCGAGGAGTTGCCACATGCTACAACAAGCCACGTGATTCGACTAATGACTTGTGATATAACGGTGATATCGTAATTTTGCTAACATGCTATATAAATTAGGACTAATAATCACTTGGTTAATCATGCATATCCTAAGTAGGTTGTGATTTGGTGTTGGAGTCGCTTGTGAGGGAACTTTGGTATTTACGAAATAAGCGTTAAAGTCTCTTGTGAAAGAGTGGTAGATTGTGAGGAGCACGCATCATTTCATCATAGCATTAATATTCTTACCAACTATATTAGGAAATTATTTGTTTGTTATGCCACATCATTACTTGCACTCGATTGTGTTAATAACATGTGTAACTTAGTTAGTATCTGTGCGTTAAAGGTAACATACTTAAGTGTACTACATGTATGAATATGTATTCGTTGTGAAACTGTTATTTACTAAAATGTCCCAAGTAACAATCTTGGAGATATTTCTTCACTATGTTGGCATTTGATGCATCATATTTGACATAAGCAAATAACTTAGGTATAGGACCAGTCGTTGGTGCGCTCGGGGCGCCTAGTAAATCTCTAGCTTCTTCCCGCTGGGTAGTTATTTTTCTATTTCTTTTGCAATTATTGTGATTCATATAATTCACATATGAGTGGGCACCACTTTTGGAACTATAATTTTTAGGTGGTAGCCCTATATTTCCGGATTTGGATATCTCTAACTCGATTTGGTTTCGCTAAGTTGAAATGCATTACTCTGATTATTTGTAATTAAAACGAATGTAAATCTGAATGAGGACATACGTGTATTTTTTGTTAGGTTAACACTCGAAAACTCGATATCAAAGTCTCAGTACTCAGGTGTCGATTTTTGGGGCGTTACAAGGGTTAACTCGACTCGACTTTATTTCAAAATAAGCCTAACCTGAACTCAACCCGACTTGGTACCGAATCCAACACGCCTGACCTAATCCAAGTCTAGGTCTGGCCTGGATTAATCCAGACCGAGTCCGACCCAGTCATAAGTACCGAGTCAAGTCAAGTCGACACCGAGTCGGGTCGGGTGCGATGGGTATCCATGGGCTAAAATCACAACTCAAAACCTAGGTGCACTTGTCAAAATTACAGCCTCTCTATCAGTTACACAACATCTCATATTTAAAATATCAGATCTAAAAATAATAATAATAATAATAATAATAATAATAATAATAATGATGATGATGATGATGATAATATATGTATGAGTCGAGTTAGTACCGAGTTGAATTTTGGATCGAGTTGAGTTACTACTGAGTTGGATTTCAGGTTGAGTCGAGTCGAGTTACTAGGTGATCTGAACTTGACTCAATTTGAGTTCAGATTGGAGGAAGTCAACTCGGTTCGGATTGACTCACCCACTCGGTTTGGATGGAGTCGGGTCCAAATAAATCGGACGAGTCGAGTTTGCCAAGTCGTCCCGTGCCCAGCTCTACTTAAAAGGGCTAAAATGCAACCAAGCAGCCCACTCACATGCACCGTACTACACACCTCATTGGACCACTTGTTTTTTTTTTTTTTCCCGAACCATCATTTACTTAATGAAATCTTAAGTAATAATTATATAAGAAAGATATTACAAAAATCACATTTCAAATCTGCTTTCGCTATAGACAAGTTTTCAATACAGAAAATTTAAAAAGTAAATTAACATTTGAGTATGATTTTAATTAAGAAATTGCACCAGAACCAACTAAATAATAGATAAACATGTAGCATTTTGTGTGGCAGGTGAGATTGTGATCTGAATCGATGTAATAAGATCTCAGCCCACCTCTGTCTCATCCACTACAGGTAACATGACAAGGCAAATCCGTCATGGTAGATGGCATTTTAGCTGGCTAATACAATATATAGAAAGCACTGTCAGCGTCGGCCAGGGTCCCACCGACGTTTCTGACTCCAATTGAGGTGATGGGTGCATGGACCTGTCCAAGTGGTGTGATAAGGGCCCACCTCTGTCATCCCACCTCTGTGGTGTGGGGCCCAGACCTATCAATAATGCCACGACCAATGGCACTGGCACCACCAGCTACTATATGTTACTAGGTAGTAAGAATTGCAGTGGCATTGAGAGTCTGTTGTAGAAAAAAGCAAAGGGAGTTGATAGCGAAGGGATTCTGATGATGTTAGGTTTTTGTTTAGATCATAAAGGACAAGCCTATGGTGGGCCACACACTGACCTGTTCTTCTCCTCAGCCGTCCAAAGTGCCGTGAGCTCTTTTCTCAACACCCAATTGGATTAGATTAATAGATTAGTTTATGATCCCCCAACAATTAGGAGAAGGTCTTAAAACAACCAGTTGTACTTTAAGTTACAGTACACCAACTGTATAACTGCAAACCTTTTATGCCTGTGCAACATCCAACCCATTCAATAGGTTGGAACTAGCATGGGGACCACCTATGGTAAATTTCAACTACATCTACTTGTTGAAAGGCTCATTCTTGTATTTTTCTATTTATCAAAGGATCAAAATTATTTTCTTTGGTGTGGTCCACCTGATTAATATGGGGATAATTTTTGAGTAGATGATTACCACCATGGATACAACATATTGGAACGGTTGGATTTCATATAAAAATAATATGTTAAAAGTAATTCTCTAGGTGGACGAAATCTTGTGGTCCAACTGGATGAATTTGAGCCTTCTCAACAATGAGTTACATGCATCATGCATGTAATCTTCAATTGATGTTTGCTAAGTACACGCGCGCGTGGGATCCGTACACATCTACTCGCGGGGATCATGTGTTATCAGAGCTACCCATCTGGTGAGCTATACCGTTTATATATTCTGGGTCATTCCACACTCCAGATGGGCTACAGTATATCAAAATAGATGAGTGGATGGAAAAAGATTTGCAGTCGTTGATCTACCTTTTCCACTGTGGCCCACCTGAAGAGTGAAACTGTCTGATTTTTATGGATAATATCTAAGAAAATTTCCAACCTCATAGAAAGTCCAGATTTCATACACGTTTCATATTTGCACGTGTGACCGCGTGTGTATGTGTTCCGGTTCTACGCGCGTGCGGAATTAGCATGACGCAACTTCAATGATTGTGGGGGTTTCGCAAGTGGCTTTTAGTTTGTACTAGTGGAGCTGTGGGACAGTGATCCGAACCGTTGATTTGATGGACCTCACCATGGATGGATCATATACTGAAAATCCTCTCGTACAAAAAAAATCCTAACTCTTCAATAGGTGTCCAATTAGTATACGGTTAGGAAAGAAAATAAATCAACCGCACATTCATCCAACTAAAAGCAAAATAATCTACGGCTCAGATTTTTCGTTCATGGGGCGTTACACCGTGAGGCCCATCATCTCAACGGTTCGGACCTCTGAACTATGGGCCGACATAGAAGTTAAATCTGGAACGCACTGTACAAATTCCGGAGCCGAGCATTGGATGCTGTTTGCTAATTGAAATGGAAACAGAAGGGGCCGTTTCAGTAGCCCGATGGACCAGCCTAATTGTAGTTTGCAGGACCTAAAACTCAATATATATCCCATCATGACCCTCAAAACCGTTCATATGGTGGGCCTCTACATGAATGGCTTACCTTGCACAAATCAAACTGTCTGAATTATCCTGATTGTTCAATTAACAAACTTTTTTCTTCTTGAATATGAGCCGTCACTCAAGTACACGAGCTTAGATCCCATATGATGATTTTTTTAGTGTGTATGTTTATACATTAGGGGCCATCAACGATGGGATCTGCTAGATGAACGGTTGAAAACTTTGGATGGATGTCACGGAGGACTACTCCTGCGAAATACCTGCCAAAAAGCCAACTTATTAGTTCTAGGACTGGTCGTAGGAGTGCCACGTGGCCTCAGATACTTGCTGAAAAGGTGGGACCCAGGGTCATGAAGTGATGAGTAGTTGGAACGTTTCGACTCCCACCCACGTGGAGGTGTGGCCCACCACCATTGGACGGATTTGACGAAGTCAACAAAACGTTGGTGGGACCCACTGTCGAACGAAAATCTGACGGGTGGCAAGGTACATCCTCTTATTTTCATGGTATTCGTGACGTGTGCAGTACCTGAAGAGAGGCGAAATGCAAACGAAATGAAATGAAATGAAACGAAATGCAAATAAGATGTGAGTCCGTGTATCACTACAAATAGAGAGTAGATGAGACGAGTTTCATGTGATTTTTTACGTATGAGTCATGGCCATAACTGACAATTTCTCCATGTGCTCATGCTCCAATTCTCCGACGTGGGTCATCTGTCGGCCATACATCCGGTGACCGGAAATATGCTGATGGTCTTGAAGACAAGTGTCCTGATGGCGAAAGGTCGGAAATATGGATCGAGCTATCGTGACCGTCTATTGGGGAGTTACGGTTATGGTCGTGGTCATACGGTTAACGGCACGGATATATCGGAGCTAGTCGAAGAAGATGTGTGGTCCGTGATCGACCACGACGATTCGGATAGTGCAATCACTAGACGAAGTAATCAACGACGTGAGAACGGCTTGGATTCGACGGTTCGATCGAGGGAGTGGGCCAGGAGAGATGACCGTCAATTGGGTGGACTGTCATTAGCATTCGAGGAATCGGGGAAAGCGACGGCGAGGATCGTACACCAATTTCGTCCACATGATAGTAATATGGAACCATCGAACGAGCGTGGTATGGCCACGTCAGCGCCTGTGAACGTTCCTGATTGGCCTAAGATACTCCGAGTCGAGTCAGTTGAGTCATTGGGTGATGAGAATGGGAGAGTGGAGTATGATGATGATGATGCTGAGTGGGTTCCACCGCACGAGTATCTGGCACGTGAGTATGCTCAGAGCCAGAAGATGGCGGCCACGTCGGTGTTCGAGGGGGTGGGCCGCACGCTCAAGGGTCGGGATATGAGCCGTGTACGGAACGCGGTGTGGAGCCGAACCGGGTTCTTAGGTTAATTAAGAGAGAATCTCAATTATTTTTGGCTGTGATTTGGCCATGTGAACTTGAGTGTTTTCTAGCCATTGAGCTTAAACAAAATTCCTACGGTGGAGATTGCACTTTCACCGTCTTTGATTGTATGTGGCACACCTATTTCATATATTTATTAGTGGTTATTACCATTTTTGCTTGTTATTTAATTTGAGAAAAGAGCTGTGTCACATACGGTGCATATTAGCAAGGGTCGTTTTTCTTGAAAAGAGGATGGATCCAATGCAAACGTTTTTTAAATGAGCTTAATGTAAAAATTGACAAGTGGGCCCCAACGATATGTGATAATGAAATCTAATCCGTTCATCATGTGGGCCCTATAATGTTCTCCTTCGTAACCAAAAATCAGGCCTTAAACTTCTGATTTTTATTTTTATTTTTATTTTTTAAAAAGAACTCTTTAAGTTGTGGCCAACTACATTTTCTGAATTGATTAGATGGCATATGAAAACAGGCGGATCTCGCATTCAATCTGGAAGGTTTTTAATGGAGGGGAACCACCCCAACAGTGCCGGGCGTGGATTAGGTACTACTCCTGCCACGAGGCAGCTAGAGACAGATGCTCACGTGGGATATATTTATATATTTTATTTATTTTAACTTAGCATTTTAAGGCATGAGATCAAAAAAAAAGAAAGATGTAAGGCTCAAATGGCTACCGGTGGAAACTTATCGAGAATTACAAAAGTTTTAAATCAAGCTGATATTTATGTTTTCACTTTATGTTGATTTAAGAACAAGTTAGATGGCAAATAAATATCATAATTTATACTAAAATATTTTCAACTATAAATATTCAATCCTAACTTTTTGGGCTCATTCCCTAAATGATTAGTCAAAATAGATGGATGATAAGGATAAAACATACTAAACATGGTGGCCCACAGCCCCTAAGACGACAATAAGTCTCTTGCTTCCTCCTTGGTGGGGGACGTCAATAAGTCTCGTACTAAGCATGGATTTCCTTCATCTGGTGTCTGTGATTTCACAATCCACACCCAAATGTACCTACCTGTGGAGTGGGAAGTGGATTGGGTGGTGAACCCATCCCCACTTGTATCCCAAATGACCAGGCTTTGCAGGGGCCACCATGATGTATGTGTTTTATTCATACAATCCATCTGTTTTGTCAACTCTTTTTAGGTTTAAGGCATGATTTTAAAATTAAAGCATATTCAAATCTCAGGCCAACCACACCAAAGGAAATACTATTAATTGAACTGCTACTGGTAAAATCTTCAAAAGTTTTGGATCAAGCTGATATTTGAATTTTCCTACAAATCATGTGTGTCTGACCTTATTAAATAATCAAATTAGAAATAAACATTATGGTTGGCCCTATGAACATTGCATCTATGGATGTCATTATCCCTACTAGTTCATGTTGTAAAGTTTACTTAAGCCTCCGATCTGCTTTATTTTTGGGCTCATGGGTAAAATTAGTTAGCGAGCTTACGAACAGCATGAATATACAACACATATATCACGGTGGGCAGCCTAACACCACCTAGTTGGGTGGTGTTCAGGTCACCACCCAATCCACTTCCATTTCTTAGACTCAAGCATAACATCAGTGAGGTTTTAGATGATAGATGGATTGGATATCGTTAAAACATAAAGGTGGGCCCTACATGTAGATTTGTACGTTAAAGCTTATCATGGAAACGATT